>OX328132.1:116848591-117196091 GCA_946811695.1 Gonocerus acuteangulatus | reverse complement strand
TTTACTAGTTGCCTGCCCCCTCTTCAACTCCTATAGGTCGGCTTATTTTCCAGAGTACTACACACATCTCGCGAGAACCTTAACTTGTTTATAAGAAACAGGAATCTATCCCAGGCTCGTAATTTGTACATATTTTGAACCATTTCCTTAAACTTGAGAACTTTTGCAACGGAAATTTAATTCAAAAGATTAAAAATAACCAGAAAGACATAAGTAATCAATCTAAGCATGTGTTAGGTATTTGTAAATAGTCTTAATTTATAATATTTATATTCATATTATGCATATGTATACTGAATATATGCGTGTAAGTAGGTGCGTCAGTATGGGTATTTATGTAAGTATGTTTGTGGTATATACGCATACAGATAAGATTTCCTCTTTTCTGAATTACTTTTGTTTTGTATTTTGTATTCTTTGTATAGCATATTGTTTGCATTATATTACTTGCTTGTAGCTGTATCTGTTTACGTTTATTTTTTATGCTTGCATTACGTTACCATTTCTTAAATTATTTCTTATGGGATGTATTTTATTATACTATATAGTTTATTGTTATTATTTAGATATATTTACGGCTTACGCCATCTAGCATGCACCTAAGTTGTTAGCTTGCTGTTTTTTGTATTATAGTTTGGTAAAGTATATTTATTGTTATTTTTTAGATCTATTTACGGCTTACCCCATCTAGCATGCACCTAAGTTGTTAGCTTGCTGTTTTTTGTATTATACTTTGGTAAAGTATATTTATTGTTATTTTTTAGATCTATTTACGGCTTACCCCATCTAGCATGAACCTAAGTTGTTAGCTTGCTGTTTTTGTATTATACTTTGGTAAAGTATATTTATTGTTATTTTTTAGATCTATTTACGGCTTACGCCATCTAGCATGCACCTAAGTTGTTAGCTTGCTGTTTTTTGTATTATAGTTTGGTAAAGTATATTTATTATTATTTTTTAGATCTATTTACGGCTTACCCCATCTAGCATGCACCTAAGTTGTTAGCTTGCTGTTTTTTGTATTATACTTTGGTAAAGTATATTTATTGTTATTTTTTAGATCTATTTACGGCTTACCCCATCTAGCATGCACCTAAGTTGTTAGCTTGCTGTTTTTTGTATTATACTTTGGTAAAGTATATTTATTGTTATTTTTTAGATCTATTTACGGCTTACGCCATCTAGCATGCACCTAAGTTGTTAGCTTGCTGTTTTTTGTATTATAGTTTGGTAAAGTATATTTATTATTATTTTTTAGATCTATTTACGGCTTACCCCATCTAGCATGCACCTAAGTTGTTAGCTTGCTGTTTTTGTATTATACTTTGGTAAAGTATATTTATTGTTATTTTTTAGATCTATTTACGGCTTACCCCATCTAGCATGAACCTAAGTTGTTAGCTTGCCGTTTTTTGTATTATACTTTGGTAAAGTATATTTATTGTTATTTTTTAGATCTATTTACGGCTTACGCCATCTAGCATGCACCTAAGTTGTTAGCTTGCTGTTTTTTGTATTATAGTTTGGTAAAGTATATTTATTATTATTTTTTAGATCTATTTACGGCTTACCCCATCTAGCATGCACCTAAGTTGTTAGCTTGCTGTTTTTGTATTATACTTTGGTAAAGTATATTTATTGTTATTTTTTAGATCTATTTACGGCTTACGCCATCTAGCATGCACCTAAGTTGTTAGCTTGCTGTTTTTTGTATTATACTTTGGTAAAGTATATTTATTGTTATTTTTTAGATCTATTTACGGCTTACCCCATCTAGCATGAACCTAAGTTGTTAGCTTGCTGTTTTTGTATTATACTTTGGTAAAGTATATTTATTGTTATTTTTTAGATCTATTTACGGCTTACGCCATCTAGCATGCACCTAAGTTGTTAGCTTGCTGTTTTTTGTATTATACTTTGGTAAAGTATATTTATTGTTATTTTTTAGATCTATTTACGGCTTACCCCATCTAGCATGAACCTAAGTTGTTAGCTTGCTGTTTTTGTATTATACTTTGGTAAAGTATATTTATTGTTATTTTTTAGATCTATTTACGGCTTACGCCATCTAGCATGCACCTAAGTTGTTAGCTTGCCGTTTTTTGTATTATACTTTGGTAAAGTATATTTATTGTGGCATGTAGTTGTGTTATAATTTAGGGTTAGAAATGTTGAAATGTAAGGCATTTGTATGCAAAAAAACATGAAATGTGTGCTCACACTCCTTTGTAAAGGGTATTGCCCTAAACCAAAGAACCAATAAATAAAATAAATAAATAATATAAATATATATATTATTGTGATCTAAGAGTTCCAAAACCTGAAATTTTCTAGTCGGAAAATCCGGACTATATCATGAGGTCAACCTCATAAGCGGACAACTTACATATGTACGAGGGAGGAAACACGCTAAAAGTGATATTAAATCAATAAATTAATCAACTTTTCACGTCAACTCTCGCTCATTCTAAATGTAATGTGTACTGGAAATAACCAGTCATATGAACTACCTCAGACCTTCCCTTACATCCCCCAGATTTCCTGCACCCCTCTGACAGAACTCCCTGACAGAGAACTGATAGATTGAATCTAGCCATTATGTTAAAGCTATTCCGCCTCGAGATAGAGACCCCGATAATCTTAACATCAAGCAGACTCAAACTCGACAACTATTATGCAGATTCCGTTTATGCTCAAAATAACGGGAGACAAAAAATTCAAAATTAGAAGGGATTTTGTCTTTTTTAAAGCAAGGTATTTCATATTCTATTTCTGAATTACAGTATTACACAAACTAGTATTCCTTCATATATTTTTATCAACGTGAATTTGAACATTGAGTACAATATTTTAGCATCATTCTTCTATATTATATATTTTTTTTGAACTGATGTATTTATTGGTTGTTACTAGAGAAAGGATGTTATAGTATTTAAATATTTTTTTGTGATTCTTAAATCGTAATTGTTGATGATATTCTGTTCGTTTTAAGTGATTTTAAATCGTTTAATCAGGTTTTTATTTTACATATTTTGATCAGACCGTCAAAGGGAAGAGATAAAGCTCATGAAAGAAGCAAAAAGTTGAATGGGGAATATTTTCAAGGAGGGTGGAAAAGGAGTAGAGAGGACTATGAAGGAGAGCGAAAGAGAAGTAGGGAGGCTTATGAAGGAGAGCGGAAGACAAGTGGCAGGCACATGAATAAGGGGGAAAGAGGAGAGGGGAGGCATATGAAGGATGGTGAAATAGGAGTAGGGAGGCATATGAAGGATGGTGAAATAGGAGTAGGGAGGCATATGAAGGAGGGCGAAAGAGGAGTGGGAAGGCATATGAAAGATGGAGAAAGAGGAGTGGGAAGGAATATAAAGGAGGGAGAAAGAGGAGGGGGGAGACATATGAAGGTGGAAGCATGAGGAGTGGGAAAGCATATGAAGGAGAGAGAAAGAGGAGTGGGGAGACATATGAAGGAGAGAGAAAGAGGAGTGGGGAGACGTATGAAGGAGCGAGAAAGAGGAATGAGGAAAGATGACTTGAAATGAAATATCTTAAGATACCCGTAAAATGTCTTGTAGAAAATGCAACTTAATGTGGAAATCACAGGTGGCGATAGAAGCCACTCCTAAGGGTGGGTTTACACTTGCTAGTTATTGCAGGATATTTGTATCCCAAAAAAAACATAAATGTGAAATAGAGGCCAAGTTCCTCCCCCCACAAAGAAACACTCCCTTCCCCAAAAATATCCCCTCCTAAAACCCCCCAAAACGCCTTACCATCCTACACTCCAAAAAAGTAGTACGAGTTAGTGTATTAAGTGCAGCATATTTTCAACCAAAAATATTTGCCAATACAAGAGATGATACAAGAAAAAAATGTCCAAGTTCATTACTTGGAAGACCTCATAGTTACTTACTAAGAACAGTAAAGACACTTCAACTGACCTTTAAAAACAACAATAAAAATACTTATATCCAGTTAATAAAATATCACTTCCCTCAACCAGGTATATTCTTAAATTTGGCAATGTTTTATTTGTGCCGAAATTATCTTTAGAGAGAAAACTAAACATTGCCAAGTTTAAGAATATACCTGGTTGAGGGAAGTGATATTTTATTAACTGGATATAAGTATTTTTATTGTTGTTTTTAAAGGTCAGTTGAAGTGTCTTTACTGTTCTTAGTAAGTAACTATGAGGTCTTCCAAGTAATGAACTTGGACATTTTTTTCTTGTATCATCTCTTGTATTGGCAAATATTTTTGGTTGAAAATATGCTGCACTTAATACACTAACTCGTACTACTTTTTTGGAGTGTAGGATGGTAAGGCGTTTTGGGGGGTTTTAGGAGGGGATATTTTTGGGGAAGGGAGTGTTTCTTTGTGGGGGGAGGAACTTGGCCTCTATTTCACATTTATGTTTTTTTTGGGATCTTATTACTTTTTTCTAAGTATTAATTAAAATTTAGTTGCCACATACCTTCTGGCTTTCTGTACTTCATATAAAACCAGGGTCTTTGGATTCTGCGTAAAGTTCTTCTTACTGCTTGATATTTGATACCAAGCAGCATACCTATCTACATCTAATCACTAGCCTGGAAAGGTTATAAGCTCTTCCAGATGACATTACTCTAGAGGACAAATTGATTCAATGTAGAATTACGGAAATTTCCAGTTTTACTCACATCTAGCGGTATAATACCTGTGTAAAATTTCATAACTTTATCTTTACCTGGTTGAAAGTTATGAGAGAGTAAAAAGCGGCTCTAAGACCTCCTGTAATATACACACAGTATGCTTAGGCCGGAACTTGGCCTGGCGCACTACCGTGCGCCTAGATCAGAGAGAAATTGCGACTAATGAAAACCGATGTAAAATGTATGTCTGCAATAAATTCTACCATGAGCAATTTATTGCAGACATCCATTTTACGTGGGTTTTCAATAGTCGCAATTTCTCTCTGATATAAATATCCTGCAATAACTAGCAAGTGTAAACCCCCTCTAAGGCGACATTGACGTAGGATAGCGAAAACAGCTCTAAAAATGTTAGAGAATCTAACACTTTCATTGTTTGTTCAGGTTTACTTTCTGAATAACTTTAGTTACTGGGGCTCTAGAGCGGTACACTCCATTGTATATATAATCGATTACACTTAATTATTTAGAAGAAAAATACTCAGCAGAAATTTAGGTGAATAATAAATCTGCTTTACAGGTAATCCTGAGGTAATTAGAAATTTAGATTCTGTGAATGAATTGCTTCCTTAAAGCTAACCACTATCTAAATTATTCTACGTTAAAATGCTTTAAATATATTACCTTCTCAAGAAGTTATTTTCCGGTTATATTTCCTAGTATAGAATGGAATATCCTTTTAGCGCGTTTCCTCTCTTCCCATTTATATATATATATATATATATATATATATATATATATATATATATATATATCCGTTCGCTTTCACATAAGCTCAAAAATGGACCGAAGACTAAAGAATGGATAGAGGTTTCTAGAGATAGAAAGAGGATTGATTGAGGTGAAGATTCGATAGAGGCTTCTAGAGACAGGAAGAGGATAGAGTGAGGTGAAGAGTCGATAGTGGCTTCTAGAGATAGAAAGGGGATAGCGTGAGGTGAAGAGTTGATAGTGGCTTCTCGAGATAGAAGAGGATTTAGTGAGGTGACAATTGGGGGGGGGGGCGAGTGAGACAGGGAAATCCCCAGTGAATAAGGTAAAGATTCGCTAGAGGCTCCTAGAGATAGAAGGAGGATAGAGTGAGGTGAAGAGTCGCTAGAGACTCCTAGAGATAGAAGGAGGATAGAGTGAGGTAAAGAGTCACTAGAGGCTCCTAGAGACAGAAGGAGGATATAGTGAGGTGAAGAGTTGATAGTGGCTTCTAGAGATAGAAGGAGGATAGAGTGAGGTAAAGAGTCGCTCGAGGCTCCTAGAGATAGAAGGAGGATAGAGCAATGTAAAGAGTCGCTAGAGGCTCCTAGAGATAGAACGAGGATAGAGTGAGGTGAAGAGTTGCTAGAGGCTCCTAGAGATAGAAGGAGGATAAAGTGAGGTGAAGAGTTGATAGTGGCTTCTAGAGATAGAAGAGGATTTAGTGAGGTGACAATTGGGGGGGGGGGGCGAGTGAGACAGGGAAATCCCCAGTGAATAAGGTAAAGATTCGCTAGAGGCTCCTAGAGATAGAAGGAGGATAGAGTGAGGTGAAGAGTCGCTAGAGACTCCTAGAGATAGAAGGAGGATAGAGTGAGGTAAAGAGTCACTAGAGGCTCCTAGAGACAGAAGGAGGATATAGTGAGGTGAAGAGTTGATAGTGGCTTCTAGAGATAGGAGGATAGAGTGAGGTAAAGAGTCGCTCGAGGCTCCTAGAGATAGAAGGAGGATAGAGCAATGTAAAGAGTCGCTAGAGGCTCCTAGAGATAGAACGAGGATAGAGTGAGGTGAAGAGTTGCTAGAGGCTCCTAGAGATAGAAGGAGGATAAAGTGAGGTGAAGAGTTGATAGTGGCTTCTAGAGATAGAAGAGGATTTAGTGAGGTGACAATTGGGGGGGGGGGCGAGTGAGACAGGGAAATCCCCAGTGAATAAGGTAAAGATTCGCTAGAGGCTCCTAGAGATAGAAGGAGGATAGAGTGAGGTGAAGAGTCGCTAGAGACTCCTAGAGATAGAAGGAGGATAGAGTGAGGTAAAGAGTCACTAGAGGCTTTTAGAGATAGAAGGAGGATATAGTGAGGTGAAGAGTTGATAGTGGCTTCTAGAGATAGAAGGAGGATAGAGTGAGGTGAAGAGTCGCTAGAGGCTCCTAGAGATAGAAGGAGGATAGAGTAATGTAAAGAGTCGCTAGAGGCTCCTAGAGATAGAAAGAAGATAGAGTGAGGTGAAGAGTCGCTAGAGGCCCCTAGAGATAGAAGGAGGATAGCGTGAGGTGAAGAGTTGATAGTGGCTTCTAGAGATAGAAGGAGGATAGAGTGAGGTAAAGAGTCACTAGAGGCTCCTAGAGATAGAACGAGGATAGAGTGAGGTGAAGAGTCGCTAGAGGTTCCTAGAGATAGAAGGAGGATAGAGTGAGGTGAAGAGTTGATAGTGGCTCCTAGAGATAGAAGGAGGATAGAGTGAGGTGAAGAGTTGATAGTGGCTTCTAGAGATAGAAGAGGATTGAGTGAGGTGAAGAGTAGGGCGGAAGGGGAGCGAGTGAGACAGGGAAATCCCCAGTGAGTGAGGGGATATTACAAGAGCTACTGAGGACAGTTCCTCCCTCCTTATACAGCCCCTTAGCCTTCCCCTTCTTTATTTCCTCTAATCCCGGGGGAAGGAAATAAAGGAGAGTAATGACTCTGTAAATTACAACTATTAGCAATAATTAAAAAGTATTTTTAACCCCTACTCGGGAGGCACAATTACACGGAGTTATTTTATAGGTTTTGTTAATCGCACCGTTAAAATCGCTTTAATTGATAAAACCTTTTTAATAGTCCCTATTTCGTGCAATACTTACTACACCAATTGGTAAGGCCGAAGCAAACACGGTAAATTACTTCCCTTTCGCGCGTAATGTTTACCGTTAGATAGGTTAGATAGGTATTACGGTTATTTCTTTTAATAATCTTTGAGAGTAAAGTCCTTACCATAAGCACGAGTCTTACAACTTCGGCAACCAATTTATCCATTGGCAAAACTCTTCCAAACTTTAATATGCATGAGCCACTTTGCATTTTCATTCCTCACATGATGGGTTTCCAAAGGAACAACAAGTACAAAACGGTAACCCCCTTGGAAGAGGAGTCAAACACAACTTTTCAGAATTTTTCGATTTTTGCCTTTAATAACACACTAATGTCTAACATCCTGCAAAATTCCAAGTCTTTAGCTTCTCGGGAAGTGCCTAATAATATTGATGAGTGAGTGAGTGGGAATAAATTCCGATGTTCCATCGTCTATAAATAAATAATAAATAAAATAAATAAGCAACTCACTTGAAGAAATAAGTTCCATTCTTGTATCCAAAAAAAGGTACTGTGTATGTAAGCATCCATATGTTGCCACCACCACAGTCGTAGTAGGGTTTGCTCCACTTCCCGTCCTCGTAAAGCACACTCAATATTTCATCTCTCACTCTCTCCGTGTGCGCACTTTCGTTAGTCGTGAAGGTGAGGAAACCTGAAAATCAAAGCAAAAAGTGTTAAATATTTGCTGGCGATTCTCTAATGCCTACATTCAGGTAAGGAACAACATATGAAATAACAAATGATTTCCACATACGTAGGTTACGTCACTAAAGAACCAATTTCTAATAACCTGTATGACACTATTAATACTTTAAAACTGAACATATTGTTGGGCCTCTACGTTTTACCATAGGTAATGTCATTAAAGAACAACATCCTAATAACCTGTATGACACTACTAATACTTTTAGTAATGGACATAATGTTGGGCCTCCACGTTGTACCATAGGTAATGTCACTAAAGAACGTAATAACCTATATTACACTACTAATAGTTTTACTAAGAGACATATCGTTGGGCCCCTACTTTCTACCATAGGTTACATCACTAAAGAACCACTTTCTAATAACCTGTATGACACTATTAATACTTTAAAACTGAACATATTGTTGGGCCTCTACGTTCTACCATAGGTAATGTCACTAAAGAACAACATCCTAATAACCTGTATGACACTACTAATACTTTTATTAAGGGGCATATTGTTGGGCCCCTACGTTCTACCATGCGTTATGTTATTAATTAACAACAGTAAATAACCTTTAAGACATTAATAAACGACTATTACAATGGATGGACTTTCAGGCCTAAACAAGTGCCATGTAACTCAAAAAACCTTCTAAAAAAATATCTCATTGATTAATAATAAGACTTATAAACAATCGCAACAGGATCTGGTTGCCCTATTGATCCTTTCATCAGAGCAGAAGGTATTATACACGGGAAGTAAAATCAACCAAGCATAATATATTATCATAGAGATCAGCCGTACCAACTATGCATAAGTTATTATCATAAATGGAATCAAAAACAACTGTGCATATTATATTATCATAAAGGGAAACAAAACTAACTATGCGTAAGATATTATAATTACTGGAAGCAAACCCACGTACGCGTAAGATACAGTGATAGTATTTCACTTGAAAACAGTTTCTTTTCGTACTTCTTTGTGTGACATACTCGAAATTTGACGAAAAAAATCATCAGATAGCTCTGGTTACAAAATTACAGCTACGATTTGCAAACAACAACCCCGAACTCGTCCCGAACTCTGTGGACTACTTACCTGTCCCCAGGCCTCCTCAGCAGTAAACAAGAGGAAGATCACATTACAACAAGAGGAAGAGAAAAATCCTCGAGAGGTTCCTTATCAGAAGATCCTGATTTTTCTTCCGAACAGGAGAAACAGAATCCTCATTTGCTTAATCAAGCTAAACACAGCAACAAGATAGATAGACAGATATGGAGTTTGACACTCTACTATTAGGTTGTTAGCGCCTTCCAATATATCGGTTAGAAAAGGTTTGGGTACTGTTTTAAAAATGTTTGACTTAGGTATTTAATTAAATTTTTAAATATTAAATGTCTGTGAGTTTCAGGGATAGGTGTAGTTCTTTGCCTGTGTGTAATGGTATTGTTTTTTATACTATTGTAAATCGCTGCTATATTACTAATACAGTACTATTGCATAAAATAATTAGTTACAGATTATTATAATTATTGTCTTAAAATCTAATATGGCAATTTTAATTTAAACTAAGACTAATTACAATATTTTCTTAAACTTAAGACAATTAATGTATTTTAAGACTTATAAATTAATGTAGTTATCGTCTTTAGTTATGACAATTACAATAAAGTAAGACTAATTGCAATCTTTTCTTAAACTTAGGATGAGATTTTAATAATATTATTTATTAAATAATCTATTTTTTTATTTATTTTAATATTTTTCTTTAACTCGGCGACAAGACTAGAAACTTGGATTTGTCAAAATTGAATGCGGAACTTTTGGGTTCAAGATTGAAGCAATGCAACCTTGTAGAAACTCATGTATAAATTACAATCAAGTTGTGTGAAAGACTTAATTACTTTTCTTGAAAAGCATGAGAACCTAGATACTTGTTATATTCATCTGTGGCAGAAGGTCAATTTTATAAAAACACACTTTCTTTCTTCTGTACTCTTTTATTAGGCTCTACATGTTTCACGCCGCTGTGACGCCTCTTCAGGAGCTCTTAATCTAAATAAAATAAAATATGGTTACAGCCTATTCCTTAGAGAACCTTCCGCAGGTAGGGCCACGTCTGGACTCCCCCTACCTACCTGCGGAAGGTTCTCTAAGGAATAGGCTGTAACCATATTTTATTTTATTTAGATTAAGTGCTCCTGAAGAGGCGTCACAGCGACGTGAAACATGTAGAGCCTAATAAAAGAGAACAGAATAAAGAAAGTGTGTTTTTATAAAATTGACCTTCTGCCACAGATGAATATATTGGAAAAATAGGGTCACTGTCTTATAATATAGATACTTGTTGTACTGTCAGCACTGAAACTTAATCACAACCCTTCTGAATGAAGAACGTATATTTATTCATTAAAGCTAAACTTGTAGGCAGTTCTCTTGCAAAATGGCAATTTGTGTCTCTCGATGGCCCCTACTGGCTATGCTTTTCACATGAAGGAACTCACTTCCAATGAAAACATCTCAGAGGACCTAAAAGTTGCAGTGATTCTATTAGAATTATTAGATAAATGGGTTACACGAAAACTGTGTTTTTTTGGGTTAATTTTATATTTTAGTGGGACAGTTGGGTCAGAGGACCTAAAAGTTGCAGTGATTCTATTTGGCATGTTAATGGGTTACACGAAAACTGTTTTCTTTTTTTTTAATGTTAGTGGGGCAGTTGGGTCAGAGGACCTCATTACATAAATATGGCCTCCAAGGAAGAACTTTACATCTGAACAAACAAATGTGCTCACCAATTCTCTTGTGGACACCAAAAAAGCCATATTTGCTCCACTATGTATTAAGTTAGGACTCAAGATATTTTTTTTGAAGGAATGGACGAATCAGGAGAGGCATTCAGATGCCTAAGAAAAAAAATGGAACTAAGTTACAAAGTCTAATTCTCAGAAAATGCGTCATCTTAGGGCGTTTCCGTTCATATCCCTAGCTCCATTCTAGGGATGCCAGGACTAATTGAATTGCTTGCTATTGTAGCACCACAAACGTAAACTGACTGTCCACATCATAACCTGACTGCGAACAACGGGAAGGTTACGTGGGGTTAGTCAGTGTTGCCGGTGCCACAATGATTTATTGATTAATATCTAAAATTGTTTTCGCGACTTTAAGGTAACCCGAAAATTACCCAACCAATTCAAGTTTCGTTTTTAGAAGTGCGACAACGTGGTGCCTTTTTCGGTGTGGACTTATTTATAGACATTCATCAAACTATTATTTAATTTCTGGCAGTGGACTGTTTATTTATTTTCAAGAAGATAATTATTATTATTTTTCCTGCAAAAAGTGATTTATTTTTTCATTATAGAGACATTTATTTTTTTTATAAAGTTTATTTTATTTTTACCTGACAGTCCTCTAATGTGGTGACCCCGAAGTGATGAGTGAAGGAAAAAATAAATCACTTTTTGCAGGAAAAATAATAATAATAATTACCTTCCTGGAAATAAATAAAATAATAAATAAATAGTCGATTGCCAGAAATTAAATAATAGTTTAATGAATGTCTATAAATACTTCAACACCGAAAAAGGCACCATTTTGTCGCACTTCTAAAAACAAAACTTAAATTTGTTAAGTAATTTTCGGGTTGCCTCAAAGTCGCGGAAGACATTTTAAATATAAATTATTGAGGCACCGGCAACACTGACTAACCCCACGTAACCTTCCCGCTGTTGGCAATCAGGTTACGATGTAGAAAGTCAGTTTACGTTTGTGATGCTACACTTAAGTACTTAGCAATCCTGCACAGTTGTTCATCACTTGTTCTCTTGTCCTTATTTAATTTCCATTCCGGCTCATTAAGTAACTAGGCTTCCTCAAGGTCGCGGAAAGAATTTTAAATATAAATTAATAAATTATTGAGGCACCGGCAACACTGACTAACCCCACGTAACCTTCCCGCTGTTGGCAATCAGGTTACGATGTTGAAAGACAGTTTACGTTTGTGATGCTACACTTAAGTACTTAGCAATCCTGCACAGTTGTTCATCACTTGTTCTCTTGTCCTTATTTAATTTCCATTCCGACACATTAAGTAACTAGGCTTCCTCAAGGTCGCGGAAAGAATTTTAAATATAAATTAATAAATTATTGAGGCACCGGCAACACTGACTAACCCCACGTAACCTTCCCGCTGTTGGCAATCAGGTTACGATGTTGAAAGACAGTTTACGTTTGTGATGCTACACTTAAGTACTTAGCAATCCAGCAGAGTTGTTCATCACTTGTTCTCTTGTCCTTATTTAATTTCCATTCCGGATCATTAAGTAACTAGGCTTCCTCAAGGTCGCGGAAAGAATTTTAAATATAAATTAATAAATTATTGAGGCACCGGCAACACTGACTAACCCCACGTAACCTTCCCGCTGTTGGCAATCAGGTTACGATGTAGAAAGACAGTTTACGTTTGTGATGCTACACTTAAGTACTTAGCAATCCTGCACAGTTGTTCATCACTTGTTCTCTTGTCCTTATTTAATTTCCATTCCGACACATTAAGTAACTAGGCTTCCTCAAAGACTTATTAGCTTTTACTATTTTTTGTAATTAGATCCTCTGAAATAATGAGCCATTGTCCGTGAGTGGAGTTAATAGTAGTTTTTTCCTGGAAACATTCTATTCCTGTCGCTGTGAGAATATTTATCTCCTAGGCACAATGTCCGAGCGAAACATTTCATTTTAATTGGATTATATTTTTTCATTATTGTGTAGAAGAATTTTATTTAATCAAAAACGTAATTTTCCTTCGGGGATGCAAATTATTTTCTATTTATTGCAGTAATAAATTTGAAAAGTTCCATCCTACGATAGTTAGCGGTAGTATTAACTCAGTCAGATAACGAAATTACTTATAATGGGGAAAAATTAATTTTCAACCATTTACTAAAATAGACTTAATAATTTTTCGTGTTATAGGCGACAGAATCGGTGGAAAATACTGAATTAAGGCATTCTTTTCTCCGAATGAGATCGCTCTACGGAAAATCGCAAATGAGCTGTATTTGTAGAAAATTTACTAAGCTTTTGAATATATATATTACATAACTTACGATTTCCTTACCCGTTATTGAGATATATAAAAATAAATCTGAAAAGCTCAAGAAATGTCTACCTTTTTCCATATCCCTTGACAACAACGGTTATAAATATGGCTTCATTAGATTTCCACGTCGACTTACGACGTTTAAAACGTGTATCTGGAAACCAATTAACACAATAACGTCAGCGTGACAATTATTTCGCTTGGATTTTGCCCAAAAAACATGGTTAAACTACTACTGCGTGATTTAAACTTGGCGTTTTTTTTATAAATATTTGTGTATATGTATGTATAAATATATACACATGTATATATATATATATATATATATATATATATATATTTATATATATATATATATATATATGTCTCAATCTCCTCCTAACTATCTTCAATCTATATCGAATCATATCAACAGTCATATTGAAATGAGACATCCATGACCCATGTGGCTGACATATGTCTAAAACAAACAAACTAAAAAAAAAAAACAAAAAAAAAAACAGATAGAGTATTGCATCATGAGGTCAACGTCATAAGCGGATTTTCTCCGCTTTGAGGCAGGAAAAGCGTTAAAAAATCATTTTCATAAAATCTCTTTGATCCAAGTATTGAGACCAATTACGAACAATATCCATACGAGAAATTAAAATTATTGATTCAACTACAATAACTGATCGGTTGTCGATGGGAGTTCCAATCTTCTTCCTGGATTCTCTGGAATGTGGCGTGGGGATGAAGGGGTTATTGGGGAATTGGGGAGGGTGGGTGTGTTGTCCTGGAATTTCCTGGAAAGCCTGATTTCCGGGGTATTGATGTGTTCGGGGGTGTTGAGGAGGGTATTCAGGGGGGTGTTCACGGGAGATGATGATGGAGGGTGTTCTGTGTGATTTCAAGGGAATATCGATGTGTTCGGGGGGTGCGGAGGAAGGTATTTACAGGAGTGTTCAGGGGAGGAACTGATGGAGGGTGTTCTGTGTGTTTTCAGGGGGATATTGATGGGTGTTGGTGTTCAGGTGGTGCTCATGGGGATGGGAGTTCAGGGTGTGCACAGTGGTATATTTAGAGGGGTGTTCACGTGAGGTATTGATAGGGGTGTTCTGTGGGTGCTCACGGAAGGTATTGATTGAGATTTTCTGTGGGTGCTCACGGAAGGTATTGATTGGGATGTTCAGTGGGTGCTCACGGAAGGTATTGATAGGGGTGTTCTGTGGGTGCTTACTGGAGGTATTGATAGAGGGTGTTCTGTGGGTGTTGACGTTTCTACCTAAAAATTTAATTTTAAATTTTGTACATTTCTTATATTATTGTAGTCTATGTGTTGAGTTTCTAGCACAATAAATCAGTCTTTTTTGGAAATAGAAATGGAAAAAATATTTCAATATTTTTAAAATTATTTGTTTCCAAATTATCTTGATAAATTTATCAGATGTGGTATTTAATATAAAATACCTATTAAAAGCAGACCATTTAAATATTTTTAAATCTATTTGTTGGCAGTCTGACTTAAGTGAATCATTTTGTAATAGAAGAAAAGTTTTAAGACTCCGCAGAAAAGGTATAAAAAAAAAGAAAAAAAAGAAGGACAACAAAGTACGTATATAACACAGGTCAACATTTGATCTAAAAAAAACAAACACTCGAAGCGATATGGTCCTTATGGGATTTTTGGGGTCGCTGATTAGGATGAGCGGGTTGGTTATCCTTCATCACATCCGATTCAAGGCCAACATTTTCGATTATGCGATGACAATCGGAGAAATAATTCCTTAAATCTTTAAATTTGTGTTTTGTTCTTTTAAACTTTATTTTTTTGTAGTTGTTTAACTCACTTATTAATTGGTTGTTGTTTTTTTTTTTATTTCTAAATTGCATTTAAGTGTAAAAGTTTTAATGTAGTACTTGAAAACATGAAAATGATAAACTTCATACCTCCATCTAGGCCGAGGAGTCATTTTTCCAGGTAAGGGTACCCCTGTCATCTGTCACGTATCTGGGGCCGTAAAAGTATTTCAGGAAGGATCTAAGGAAAATAATGACTGTGATAAGAGCGGAACCACTAGGATGATGCAGTTCCTGCGAGTAGGACGTTTTTATAAATTCACGTTTCTGTGTTCTTTTCTTGTCCTAATCCTCATTGTATCATGCTTATCCCTGCTGCTCGTTTATCATGCGAAGGGGATATGTCGTGCCTTAGAAATAAAGGAACCTTAGAAGGCTGGGCTGGAGTAGAAAGAGCTATATATTTTAGCTTGGATAGAGCGGGGGGGCTAAAAGGTTCCCTCAAGAATATCCGCTCTTCCGCTCTTTCCTGCTCCTTGATCAACTCTCTTATCTTACAAAGCTAATCCTCAGGTATACTCATCCTCTCTCAGCTGGATATATATAAATATCACAAATCCTGTCGAGGACACGTACAAGTCCTCTGGATTATCCTCAAAATCCTCACTAAGCTCCTTTAGAATTTTAATTCTGATTTTCTGTGTTTTAGCACGGTTCGTCCCTCCCTCCATAGGAAGGAAACCCGCTTATCAGGTTGACCTCATGACGCAATCTTGTCTGTTCGTGCTGTAGCTGCCTGAAAAATGGTCCGATTTTGATGAAATTTGGTACAATAATCTTTCGTCTAATTTGAAAGATGAAGTTCGTTAATCAGCAGAATCAGTTTACCGGAAGATGGTTTTCGGAGCGAAATTCGCGCGAACGCTTACGTTTTCAAGTTCATATTCTCGCAGGTACTCGCTTTAAAGGTTTCTTATCGTAGAAAAACGAATAAAGCCATTTTTAAAATGATATCTGTCACCGTTTTTGAGAAATATTGAAATACCTACTTTTCCAAAATAATTTTCAGTTTGGGTATTCAGAAACGATTAATTCAGTTAAAACTTGTTCCAGACGTTTGATATCCATTTGATCTAAGATTTTTTTGGGGGCTTTTTGGGGGGTTTTCTATAGGATTTTTGTGGGATTTCCATAGGAATTTCGAGGGTTTTTGATAGGTTTTCCACCAAGTTTCCAGGTTTAGGAATTCTACCGGATTTCTGAGTTTTTCTCTAGAATTTCCATAGGAATTTTATGCAATCACGTTATTATGAGGTATCTAAAATTTTGGAAGGTGCAATCAAGGCGATTCGTCAAATATTACGTTAAATATATATAATTTGTGAATGTTTTATATTTTTTTATACATATTTTTATTCCATAAATCTTGAGTAAGTGATGCATGTCTTGTGGAATGTCCAAGCAGTCCCTGCCCTTGAAGCCTCTCAGGATCTGTCTGTTTGATAGTTTCCTGTTAGAAATCTGCATACGGTCTGTTCTCGTCTCGTCATTAAATGAGAGTGAATAAGTATTGAATGACCTATCCTGAGCCTAGTAATCACGACTCATCCCCTTCTTGTCAGTCGATTACTCAATTGCATCCTACCAATTAGTCCATTACTTCACTGTGTCCTTCATCATCAAGGCAAGTATTATAACCCCAAAATATGGCAATATTACTATATTCACAGACTCTCTATCAGAACTAATAGCTATGAATAAACCATTTGCACTTGAGCAGCTAAACCGTCAAAATCAAAATGTAATATTTGTCTGGATTCCCAGTCATTGCGGCATTTCGGGCAATAAGGTAGTATTCATTTATTTATTTGATGTTTTCCGCCTCATTGGCAATCAACACAAAGAACAGCATCCTCTGAACCATTCATTCTAGCAAATCAGCATAGCTTATGTAATTGCATAGAATTTTAACTGTAAAAGACTTGTACCTAGTAGAGATTGTAAAAGAGATTGTACCTAGTATCTCTGGAAGTACAATGTAATTTTTAAGTCAACAGTGCTTATTGCCATCAAATAAGACTTGTAACTAGTAGAGATTGTAAAAGAGATTGTACCTAGTATCTCTGGAAGTATAATGTTATTTTTAAGTCAACAGTGCTTATTGCCATCAAATAAGACTTATACCTAGTAGAGATTGTAAAAGAGATTGTACCTAGTATCTCTGGAAGTACAATGTTATTTTTAAGTCAACAGTGCTTATTGCCATCAAATAAGACTTGTACCTAGTAGAGATTGTAAAAGAGATTGTACCTAGTATCTCTGGAAGTATAATGTTATTTTTAAGTCAACAGTGCTTATTTCCATCAAATAAGACTTGTACCTAGTAGAGATTGTACCTAGTATCTCTGGAAGTATAATGTTATTTTTAAGTCAACAGTGCTTATTGCCATCAAATAAGACTTGTACCTAGTAGAGATTGTAAAAGAGATTATACCTAGTATCTCTGGAAGTATAATGTTATTTTTAAGTCAACAGTGCTTATTGCCATCAAATAAGACTTATACCTAGTAGAGATTGTAAAAGAGATTGTAAAAGAGATTGTACCTAGTATCTCTGGAAGTACAATGTTATTTTTAAGTCAACAGTGCTTATTGCCATCAAATAAGACTTGTACCTAGTAGAGATTGTAAAAGAGATTGTACCTAGTATCTCTGGAAGTATAATGTTATTTTTAAGTCAACAGTGCTTATTTCCATCAAATAAGACTTGTACCTAGTAGAGATTGTACCTAGTATCTCTGGAAGTATAATGTTATTTTTAAGTCAACAGTGCTTATTGCCATCAAATAAGACTTGTACCTAGTAGAGATTGTAAAAGAGATTGTACCTAGTATCTCTGGAAGTATAATGTTATTTTTAAGTCAACAGTGCTTATTTCCATCAAATAAGACTTGTACCTAGTAGAGATTGTAAAAGAGATTGTACCTAGTATCTCTGGAAGTACAATGTTATTTTTAAGTCAACAGTGCTTATTTCCATCAGATAATATTGTATAGTCCTGTGTTCTTGAGGTAGGTCAGTATAGTGTTGATGTACTGGCTATCATTGCCTAGGAGTTCCTGCATATCTTTCGGGATGTTCAAGTTGCATCGTCTTTGGGAGTATGTCAGTATGTGTTTAATGGTAAGTTCTTTGTTACATATATTGCATATAGGTTTATCTCGTCTTGTCATAAGGTATTCGTGTGCTAGTCGAGTATGTCCAATCCTTAGTCTAGCAAGAATTATTTTTTCACGTCTGTTATCTCGATGACTAGAAGGCCATTCGTCAATTGTGTTTTTGTGTTTTGAGGTAGTAAGCGAGTTTGGGTAAAAAAGCAATTCGAGAAGGAATTAAATAACACTGGATACCTCAGGGTGGCGTTCTAAGCTATGTTAAGCATCAAATTATAGCAAAATGGCAGCGAACCTGGGACAGTGTAACCGAGAATAATTTATTTATTTAAATTTTAACGTCCATTTATTATTAACTCTGAATTTTAAGACGGGTTATCTATATATATATATATATATATATAGGGGAAGGTGTTGTACCTTTGACCACTTTGCACAATTGAATTTTTTTTGGCTTGAATATTAAAGCTAAGTTCATTTTTTTATTTCATTGTAATTAGTATTCTATTGCTTATCATATTTAATTTTTTCAAGGTTCTAGCTTTACATTTAATATTTTTATTAATTTTTAAAAAAATAATCTTACAGTGGTCAAAGGTACAACACGTAGTTGTACCTTTGACCATGGGGTGTTGTACCTCTGACCACCTAAAAACAACACAGCAGTGCAGAAAAAAATTGTATTCAGTAATATTGTAATTAATTGTAAGTTTAATAAATACAGGACAAGGATGTAAGCATAATAAAAAATCTATTATTGATATTAGGTTATGCTTAATAAGCTGAAAAATACAGTCCAATCGTTTTAACTGTCAAGCAGATCCACTAGCAATAGTAGGGTATGGAAGTTTAGCCACAATGTCTTCAACATCAATATCATACAAATTTTCATCTTCTCTCTGAAACTTCTCACTTAAAGTATTCAAATATTGGATCTTAGACATTGGACATTGAATACCACGAATTTCTGCGACTAAATATTAATAGTCTTTTTACTTTTATTTTTAACAAGTATAAAATTTCCTTTTTCCAAATCATATTTTTCAAATTGTTACTAGTCATCGACATATCTCACGACATTTATCAGACGAATCAACTTCACTTTCTCCTGAAGAAATTTCGGTGTCAGTATCAGAATCTGAACTGTCATTGGAATAATTTACTTTTTATTTACCACTTTTTTTTGGAAGGGGTTTATTTGTATGTGGTGTCTTACGTTTAGGGTGTTGCTTTCGTCTTTTTTTTTCACCTTCATTAATTAGCTTTTCAGGAATATCTGTCAGGATACGAGGCCGTTCCCTTTAGGCCGGCCACTATTTGACATTTTCCTTGCATGAGCTTTTCGATGAGTTCTTACAATTTCAAGTGGAACGATAAGGGGCGATATGTTTGAACTACTGAGGATTGATAAAGTCAGTTTGAAGTTATTCATTTATTATTTTTTAAATTCTTTGAACAATTGAAGCAACCAATAGTAATTACTTTTTAAAAATATGTAGCAGAAGAACATAAAAGTTGAATTATGGAAAAATTACTCAGGTGTGTTGTACCTTTGACCTGGTCAAAGGAACAACACCTAGTCGTGGTCAGAGGTACAACACCCTGGTAGTGCAAATTAAAAAGCATGCTAAAAATTTTAGGGTTA
The DNA here is from genome assembly GCA_946811695.1 of Gonocerus acuteangulatus. Lineage (NCBI taxonomy): Eukaryota > Metazoa > Arthropoda > Insecta > Hemiptera > Coreidae > Gonocerus > Gonocerus acuteangulatus. The sequence goes on along the minus strand of OX328132.1, from coordinate 117,176,191 downwards.
AGATAAATCAATTTCAGAAGCTACACCATGTTTCTTATTTTAATAGCTACTTTGTCAAATGATTTCCATCTAAAAAGACATAATACAAAAAATATGATGAGGCAAAACGTCATCAATAAATAACCTACATTTTAATGATAGAAATGGATAAGTATTTTTTGCAAGAATCCTCTTTGACTTGAATAATCCAAATTAGGTTATACAAGCCCTCTAGTGAAGGAGCTAAACACTAATTACACCAAAATGTATAAAATGTTGCTACATGCCGCCACAGCGGCGGTGATCAAAGGTACAATATGGTCAGAGGTACAACACCTTCCCCTATATATATATATATATATATGTCTGTTAAGACGATAGCGGCCAGAGTTTTTGTTTTTTCGTCACGAAACTTGGTATATAGCGTTTAATTAGCAAACGATTGAACGAGTTTGTAAAACCAACAAAATCGGTCAAACGGAAGAGGGGGTTTACCCCGGACCCAAAACACTGATTTGACCATGCACCTCGTAGTTTTTGATATATTTCAACGAAACTTTGTATTTGTAGTATTAATCTACAGAGAAAAATGTGTTGTAAAAATAAACTAAATCGGTTTATTAAGGGGGGGGGGTTTACTCCGGACCCACATTACCAATTCGCCACTACCAGCCGTAATTTTTGTTATATTTCGAAGAAACTCAGTATTCGTAGTGGTAATCTACAGAGAAAAATGGGTTGTAAAAATAAACTAAATCGGTTCATTAGGAAGGGGGGGGGGGTTACTCCGGACCCAAATTACTAATATACTCATACCGGTCGTAATTTCTGCTGTATTGTAACGAAACGCGGTATACGTCGTGGGTAACTCATGAGAAAGAAGTGTTGTAAAAATGAGCTAAATCGGTCAATCGGAAAGGAGGGACTTTGTAATATATTTCAATAGAATATCCCGCCAGACGTAGGTTCGCAAGGCCGCCGCAAGGAGCGCTTTCTACCACTAGTGGGGCTGTATCCTGTTCCTGCGTCAGATCAAAAGACGAAAATATGAAGTTTTCATGTATGCATAAACATAACTCTAGAAGCAAATTAATTACAAAGTTAACAATTGGACAGTTACTCATTACATAATTAAAAGAGAACTATTCATGTTTTTATTTTATTTATATAGGATATTTTAAGAAAATTTTTCTGGAAAGCAGTCTACATTACCCAAATTCTGAGGAAAGTGCTTAGTTATGCAGCTCTTGCGTGACGGACTTTTTTCTAAAAAAAGCCACCACCCATAACGGGAATAGAACCCATACCCTTTGGCACGGAGTATTAGGTCCTCACGCCTTAACACTCACGGCCAGCGGGCCTCCAAAAACTGAGAATAAATTACGATTCATGAAAAAACAAGTAACACCTTGACAAACATTCAACCAACTAAAAAAGAAGAACGCATCCTGACTCAACTTAGGATCGGCCATACAAGAATAACCTATTCATATCTAATGTCCCGAGGCGCCCCTCCACTTTGGGAAAAATGTAATCAAATAATCACCGTTCACCATCTGTTAATAAATTGCAAAATCCATGAGAAACAAAAAAGAGAAGCCCAGCTATCAGATAAAATTGACGAAATATTAGCGGATCATCCCAACGAGATAGATAAGCTGTTCCAATTATTAGCGTCAAATGAACTAATAAATAATATCTAAAAATACATATTAAAATAAAATATAAATATATATAAAGCTCTGAAAATTTGAAGTCCTAATAAATATAATAACATAATAGTGGTTGACAACACATAAAATATAAATATATATAAAGCTCTGAAAATTTGAAGTCCTAATAAATATAATAACATAATAGTGGTTGACAACACATAAAAAAAGGGAAGAAAAACATTATACACAGAAGAGGATGAACCTCTTCTCCCCTTCTACCGTGCATAATTTTTTTTTTTCTGTATATAAATTAGGATTAACTCGGTCCTCCTTGTTTTACAGTCCTGATGAAGGCTGGAATTTCAAACGTCGGCAAAAAATAAAACTCATTTTCATATAAAAAAGGTTTGAGGCCATAGAATAGCATGTAACTTTGATACAGATGTTTCAAGTTTATATGTAATTATATAGTCAGTATAGTACGGAATTTATAAACAATGAACCTAGACATAAGCAATATTGTATATGAGAAATATATACGAGAGGTTGCAGCTCTAAAGAGACATGGGAGAGATTGGGAATTCCTGTTCTGAAGGGAGCTGTTCCTCCCTTCCAGATGTTCCAGTCCAATCAATCACAGGGGAAATTATATATTGGAATACATTATCATTAACACAATAGTAATTAATGTTTGCTAGTATGCTCGCATTGTACAACGCTGTATTATTCTATTTATACAATCTCATTTTCCTATACAGCACTTTATGATTTCCTTTTGTAATAAAAATAATTCATAAAAGGCTGATATAAATACTTCCTGGGATTAATTTCACATTTTTAGGGAGCCCCTAATGTATAGAATGCCTAGGCATTATATATATATATATATATATATATATATATATGTATATATATATATATATATATATATATATATATGTATATATATATATATATATATATATGTATATATATATATATATATATATGTATATATATATCCGCCATCCAACCAGTGCAGCACGGTGTAGAATTGCATGTCCCTGAACAACGAGATGACTTAATTTCTGATGACAAACAAAACATCTCCCCTGCTTACTCCTCCGTCTTCCATAAATTGTCCTGACCTCCTTTTTTATCTTTGTTCCCAGGCTCCAGACAATTTCTCTACTTGTGTGTCCCAAAGCTCTTACACCTTTTAGAACCTCCTATACAACCCGCCTTTACAACCCAGCAATTGTACCTCTTTCATCTGCACCGATTTGCCGCCCCCCCACCCCTTTTTCATTACTATAAAGACCACCGGTATTATTGCTGTCGTTCATACTTCTACCATGGTTACCTAAGTTGTCCTCGAGGTCTTCCTCCCTCCCCCCTAGGCATTCTCTAGTGGTATGTATCTATATATTAATTGTTATAAATTGTATTCACTTATAAAATAGATTTTGTTTTTCACTACATAAAGAATGTGCGTTGTTTTTACTGTTTAATTTTTTTTTGTACTGTTTTTACTAACAAGTTCTACATGCTGTTTTCTTTCCAACTACCGTATTTTCATTGTTTTTAAAAATAAGATTGGTTAAAATTTATTGTATTGATATATATACTCCGCTCATTTCTTCCTGTCTTTTACTTACTACTTGTACATTTTCTTTACTTATAAGTTGTATATATTTTTTAGCTGAAGAAGGCTGCCATTGTTGCAGTCGAAACGTCCAAAATACAGATTTATTTTTTGAAAGTCTGACGTTTTTCTCCTAGCCGAATCCCAACTATACCTGTCTTCGTATCTCTACAGCGGCTAACTATCTCCATCTACACTATGGACTTAATTTCTATTCAGGAACTATTTTCTCATGTACAATCTGAGTTAGGTGTACAAGATGATGAAGAATTCCAATGTATTCCAGCTATTCCAGCTTAAATTGTTTACTCAGACCGACCCTAACGACTTTGTTAGAGATCAGGACTTAAAGAAGAAAAAAAAGCTGAATTTCTTGGCTCTAGACTAAAATAAAATAACCTGTTGGCGTTTGGGACCGGAATTTGGGTGTACTGGATAAACAGGAGCAATTTACTACGTTTTTGGACAAAGACGTGATGTTCCGTACTGTTTAGATATTTTCGGTCTAATGAATGAGTTTGGTATTGAATACTAGTCCAACTAGCAGGAACTGGGTCATCCTAGCGCGTTTTCTTCGTATCCCAAGTGCCATTACTATCGGCGCATTGCCATCGGGTGTCGGAACACATGCTATTTTTTTATTTTATTTTTTATTTTTATTTTTTTAACGGCACATCGACAAATCTCGGCCATTAGCGCCGACATCCAGGGTGCAGCCAGGAATTTTCTCAGCGAGCCCTGAGATGAGAAAATTCCTGTTGCCGGTGGGGATCGAACCCACCATCTCCCGCTAATGAATCTAAGGCGCTAGCCACTAGACCACGGGAGACCCAACACATGTTATTATAAAAAAAATAGTTTTATTGACACCAAGTCCAAACCCTGACTAAATCAACCTTCGGAATCTCGTACAGTCCACGATCTCCTCACAAGAGCATGTTTGATCAGGCCAAACTGAACAGTTAGTCACCTTCATACATTTTCGGACAGTTCGGGGGATGTTAGTGAGTGCATTTACCAGGACAATAAAGTGATGGAGAAACGTTACCAGGGGCGGTAAAGCACCAGCATGATGGGAATTACTGTTGATCACATCACGGAGAAGTTCAGCAAGAAAATCATCGTAGAAAAAGTCCGACTCGCAGGAACTGCGTCATCTTAACGCGTTTCTTATCCCTAATGTCATTTGGAAAGATTAAAATTCTTAAAATGCTTTTATGACCCCACCATCCACTTCTAGAGATACTAATTTCACAGCTCAATGCATTGACAAATATCAAAATGTTTCTAATTTTCTTGACTTCTTCTACTATAATAATAATTCTACAAATTAATGCAATTTAAAACAAAAAACAAGCAATTCAAAAGTGAGCTAAACAACTACAAAAACCCGTTTAAAAGAACGAAACAAACACATTTGAAGTTTTAAGCACTTCTCCGTCAATTCTCCGATTGACATCGCCTAATCGAACATTGCTTTAGAACCTTTTTTGTAGAAAATTCAGTAAGCTTTCGAGTGATCATCTTCCACTTAACAGGATTTCCGAACAGTTTTCAAGATATTAAGGAAAATATACGAAGTTACCAAAACTTTACATTTATAATAATAAAATATTTTATTCTAATCCGTCCTTAACTCCAAACTTAACCCAAATTTAAACATCTTTGTTTATATGAATTTCAAACGTGCAGAAAATATTTTAACTGAATCCAATGATTCTAAGTACCCAAACCAAAAACATTATTCATCGCCTTAAATGTGGTTCCATTTGTTTTCCTAGGCCAAGAAACCTATAAAACGAGTACTTGCAAGCATATGATGAAAGCACAACGATTTTTTTCGCGCGAATTTCGCTCTAAAAACCTTGTTCCGGTGGACGGATTTTCTTGGTTAAAGGACTTGACCTTTCAAATTAGACGAAAGATTTTTCTACCAAATTTCATCAAAATCGGACAATTATTCACTAAGCTAGAGCGCGAACAGATATATAAATATATATATATATATATATATATATATATATATATATCTGCATTGTCTCACGAGGTAAACCTCATAAGGGAGGAAAAGCGCTAAAAGCAGCGTAGGTAGTTTCCTCTCTAATAATTTTAGGAGATGATTTTAATATCGAAGACTTGTTGAAAGGTATTATGCAAATTAAGCTACTAAGCCCGCTAATCCGGAAGGCTACAACTCACCCTAAACTTTTGAATAATCGAAGATCCCAGTGAAGGGCATGTTTCACTCGCCCTCAACTTCTGAATAGTCCAAGATCCTGGTGAAGTGACTGTTTTACTCGCCCTAAATTCGAGCCCTAGCCAGGCTTTTATACAGAAAATAATAAAAATCTCATCTCTCTTCCATGTCCGTCAGGATAAAGAATTATTGGGGATTGCAGATTCCGCTCGGCGAGCAAGCTTTATTTCCCCTATCTATTTCATCCGGGGATTTCACTTTTCATTTATTCCATATTCCACACATTCAAGCAGGGCAAATTGCTGGAAATTTTCACCACTTATAACACACAGAATTAAACAATTATTAAATCAGGAAGTAGACCTAATACATTTTTTTCTTTTATTGATAATTCACAATCTTTACAAATATGAGCAATAAGTAAATCTGTTCAAAGAAAAGCAACACACTGGATGAGATGAGGGGAGAAGGCAGACATTACTACTACTCCCAATGGCAGTTCTGGTCTTATCTTATTTTAATGCAAACTTGGTTGATTTATACACACTATTTAAAATATTTAAGCTACTTCTTGTGATAAGTTGTCTCGTGGCCAATGGCGGCGGAGGCAGGAATAACATTGGAAACAGAGGACCTGCCAAGAGGATTGGGGTGGGCCGGGATTTTAGAAAAAAATATCAAGAATCTGGATTCGGCTAGATCAAGACCAAAGGGTATATCAGTGTCATATATCATGTAGGTGAATAGTCAAAATAATAACAAATAAATAAAATAAAAACATAAATATAAAATGAAGGTAGGGATTGTCGGGGTTCGGTCATTACTTCTTAATAAAACTACATTTTACAAGTTAAAATGGTTTTATTGTTGCCGACGTTTCGGCTTGAACTTCAAGCCTTCATCAGGGCTGTAGAAACAAGCAGGACAGATTTAATACTAACACATATATATACAGGGTGTCCCAGCATATGTGTCCACCCCCTTATCTTCCTAGACTTGTTGGAATTTCGAAATGAAACTTGGTACGTCATAGTTATGTAGCATGAGGTTTCTTTTGAAGGTTTAGTTGACTTTGTAACATTCTCCAGTTTTTCTCCAGCGCGTCTAACTCTTGAGTTTCCAATGGCAGCAGGTATTTTTTATGACGAATTCTGATAGTAAATTTTCTATCAGAATTTGTCATAAAAAATACCTGTTGTAGATTGAATATTTAACGAGAAATTATGAAGGAAAACTTACGTTGGGTCGATTGATGAGATGGGTTTAATGATATAATTTCATATGGAAAGAGAAATTTATTCTGTTTTGTTTTATAATAATTTTAATTACTTTTAGCGCGGTTCCTCCCTCCCCCATAGGGAGGAACCCCGCTTATACGGTTGATACAATGAAACAATCCGGAAGTGCCGACTAGAAAATTTCGCGTTTCAGAACCCCTAGAGACCGAAATTGACGGTGGTTCAAATTTATATATATATATATATATATATATATATATATATATATATATATATATATTTATTTATATGTATATATATACATATAAATATATATATATATATATATATATATATATATATATATATATATATATATATATATATTTGTCTGTTCGCTCTGTAGCTCCTAGACGAATGGTCCGATTTTGATGAAATTTGGTACAAAAATCTTTCGTCTGATTTAAAAGGTAAAGTTCGTTAACCAGCAAAATCCGTCTACTGGAAGATGGCGTTTGGGGCAAAATTCGCGCAAAAAAATCGTAACGCTTACGTTTTTGAGTTCATAAGCTTGTAAGTACTCGTTTTATAAGCTTCCTGGGCTAGAAAAACGAATGAAACAATTTTCAAGGCGATAGCTTTAACCGTTCTCGAGAAAATTGGAAAAATAGTTTTTGAATACTGTTTTTGGTTTGGGTACTTAGAATCATGGGATTCAGTTGAAAAATTTTCTGCATGTTTTACTTTCATCAAAACTAATATGTTGAAATTTTGGTTACGTTTGGAGTTAAGGAAGGGTTAGAATAAAATATTTTATTAACAGACATAAAAAGTTTTAGTAACTTTGTTTACTTTCCTTAATATCTCGAAAAAGGTTGAGAATCTTGGTAAACGCAAGAATACCATTAGAAAGCTTATTAAATGCTCTAAAAAAAAGGTTCTAATGAAAGTTTTGATTAGGCGATGTCAATCGGAGAAATAAGAGCTTAAATCTTTAAAGTAATTGATTTCGCTTATTCGAACTGTTCTTTTTTTCTGTTTTTTATTCCTTGTTATTTTTTAATTGCTTATAGTTGGATAATGTATTTGAAAATAAAACAGATTAAGAAAAATAAGAAAAACAATTTATTGTTAGTGATATGGATTTCCAAGATATAGCTTTTCAAATGCCTAGCGTCCTTCCTAGGGAGGGTTGTTTGTGTTTGATTTTGGTACTTAGAATTATGGGATACAGTTGAAACATTTTCTGCATGTTCGAATTTCATCAACACTAATATGTTGAATTTTTTTTACGTTTAGAGTAAAGGAAGAGTTAGAATAAAATATTTTATTAACAGACAAAAAAAGTTTTGGTAACTTTGTATACTTTCGTTAGTATCTCGAAAACCGTTGACAATCTTGTGAAGCGGAAGATTACCATTCGAAAGCTTACTAAATGCTCTACAAAAAAGGTTCTGAAGAAAGTTTTAATTAGGCGATGTCAATCGGAGAAATAAGTGCTTAAAACTTTAAATTAATTGATTTCGTTTATTCGAATGGTTCTTTTAGTCTGTTTTATTCCTTGTTATTTTTTAATTGCTTATAGTTGGATAATGTATTTGACAATAAAACTGGTTAAGTAAAATAACAAAAACAATTTATTGTTAGAAATATAGATTTCCAGGATTCCAAGACCTTGTAACCAGCGGGACAGTTTCTAGTGGTAGCCGACCCTTCCAGGTAAGATTGTAAATCATGACCTTTCAAGACTTTACTACACACAGGAATGGCGTTAGTGACCTTAAGGGTTGACACGCCGTTATCATAATTAATTAAAAAAAAAGACTGGTGGAACCAAAATAATAACTGCTTCTATTTTAATCTTTCCAAATTAGACTAGGGATATGAACGGAACCGCGCTAAGATGATGCAGTTCCTGCGAGACGGACTTTTTTTTCATAAAGTGAATAAGCACTTTTTTTTATTGTTTATGACAGATACTTTTTATTCTATTCATATCGATTTTCTGAATTGTTATTTTTTAAAACTTTTAAGGTATATTTTTCATTCATAATATCCCGTTAAATTTTCAATCTAGAACTTTGATCTTGGTATCATCTGAAAGGAAAATTAATAGGCTACAACGTTTGTATAGAGGTGTTTTTACTTACAAGGCTTGGTTTCAGTGATAAATAGGAATTTGTCTACAAAAGAGCGATATTTTTCAGTTTTTTGCGTTTTACGCGCAAACGGTGCGTCGGATCAAAAGATGTCTCGGAATAAATTAGTCTTAAAATTAAATTTTCTATCAGAATTTGTCATAAAAAATACCTGCTGCCATTGGAAACTCAGACGCGTTTGACGCGCTGGAGAAAAACTGGAGAATGTTACAAAGTCAACTAAACCTTCAAAAGAAACCTCATGCTACATAACTATGACCTACCAAGTTCCATTTCGAAATTCCAACAACTCTAGGAGGAAAAGGGGGTGGACACATATGCTGGGACACCCTGTATATACATATATGTATATATATACGTATATATATATATATATATATATATATATATAAATATATATATATATATATATATATATATATATATATACATATATATATATATGAAAAAAACATATATAATAAATATAAATCTCAATAAATATAATATATGTAAATTGAATCTGAGGGTGGGTAAATTAATTTAACTTATTAAAAGGCATTTCAACATTGTATTTATTCTTAAAGAAACTTGCAGGAGTCGGTCCCCAAAATTGTTTAAAACATTAACTTATATTAGCGACGTTTCGAAACCACTCAGGTTCATCATAAGGCATCTACATAAAATAAAAGTAAAATGAAGAATAAGGAGGAAACGTCTTGTTATAAGAATAAGGAGACGTTCTAATTTAAGAAATTAGATCCATCGCTCCAGGCATTTTAAATCGTCAAATCTAATAAAGGCTGTGTGTAAATCTAGTCATATTTTACTGCCTCTCGTATGGGCCGTTGTACATATTCCAAATAGGAAGAGGGAAAACCTAGGCAAACTACTTCTGATACTTCTTGCGAGCTGGATGTCCTTTGGCACAATGGTCTGCATCTTAGCGTGAATCGCACACAGATTTAGTATCGACTGGCTAGGCTTCGCTATATTCCCAGCCCTCATAGCGGAAAGTCGAAATCGTGTGGATTTGACGAAGGAGTAGGTGGGTACAATCTCCGCATATAGCAGATCAATACATTTCATCTAGATATCATTACCTTTTAATAAACAACCCTCCGACTTGAAAATTTCATAAAAACGCACGAATGGGTAAAGCAATCTTTCATATATTCAATATGAGAAATCATCGCTCCTCGGCAACCCCGGAGTTGCAACCAATCCTTTACTTTCACTGGTAATCCTTCTACATATTGTAGTTTGCGAGAAACCAGGGGAACTCTATTCCTTGCCTTTGCAAGATATCTGTAGACGTCTAGTAATCCCATGCCTGAATGACTTATCGGTAGATGTCTAGTGGACCTTGGCTTTGCGAGATATCTGTAGACGTCTAGTAATCCCATGCCTGAATGACTTATCGGTAGATGTCTAGTGGACCTTGGCTTTGCGAGATATCTGTAGACGTCTAGTAATCCCATGCCTGAATGACTTATCGGTAGATGTCTAGTGGACCTTGGCTTTGCAAGATATCTGTAGACGTCTAGTAATCCCATGCCTGAATGACTTATCGGTAGATGTCTAGTGGACCTTGGCTTTGCAAGATATCTGTAGACGTTAGTAATCCCATGCCTGAATGACTTATCGGTAGATGTTTAGTGGACCTTGGCTTTGCAAGATATCTGTAGACGTCTAGTAATCCCATGCCTGAATGACTTATCGGTAGATGTCTAGTGGACCTTGGCTTTGCGAGATATCTGTAGACGTCTAGTAATCCCATGCCTGAATGACTTATCGGTAGATGTCTAGTGGACCTTGGCTTTGCGAGATATCTGTAGACGTCTAGTAATCCCATGCCTGAATGACTTATCGGTAGATGTCTAGTGGACCTTGGCTTTGCGAGATATCTGTAGACGTCTAGTAATCCCATGCCTGAATGACTTATCGGTTGATGTCTAGTGGACCTTGGCTTTGCGAGATATCTGTAGACGTCTAGTAATCCCATGCCTGAATGACTTATCGGTAGATGTCTAGTGGACCTTGGCTTTGCGAGATATCTGTAGACGTCTAGTAATCCCATGCCTGAATGACTTATCGGTAGATGTCTAGTGGACCTTGGCTTTGCGAGATATCTAATGACGTCTAGTTATCCCATGCCAGAATGACTTATCGGTAGATGTCTTGTGGACCTTGGCTTTGCGAGATATCTGTAGACGTCTAGTAATCCCATGCCTGAATGACTTATCGGTAGATGTCTAGTGTGCCTTGGCTTTACAAGATATCGGTAGAAGTCTAGTGGAGCCTTGGCTTTGCGAGATGTCCGTAGAAGACTAGTGGAGCCTTGACTTTGAGAGGAGATGTGGCCTTCTTGGAATTTAATTAAAGCATACACCCTTGTCTTGAGAATTAGTTTCCTAGGTAGGTCGCTAGGAATTCCGCAAACTGGGCTTTCCTTAACCACAATGTGCTATATATGGACAAGGGCATCAACTATTGGCACTACGTAGGCGAAAGGAATCCATACAATTGTAAATAGTTATTCCTTCATTAGGCTTATATAAGAATCATTAAAAGTATAATTTTTATCTTCTACCCCTACACTCACCCTCCTCCCCCTCCAAAACAAAACAACAAAAAATCTTCTTGGTCGAAAAAATTACATGACGGCACATAATTATCAAATATAATAATCTCTTCTTCTAGTAATTCCTGACAATGAATTCTAAAACTGTCAAAGGTTTGGCCCCTTGCAGCAATACAGGCATTACATCGCACTTTGACAGACCGTATGGTATTTGTGCATTTCTCTGCTGTAACCTGTTCCCAGGCCAATCTGATGTGACTGATGAGGTGCTCCTATTAGCCAATGGGCTCCCAGTAGACTAAATCTTTAATGTGAAGAAATTCAAGGGCATAAGATCCGAAGATCGCGCGGCCATGATACCGGCCCATCAGGTCCTATCCAACGCCATGGATAGTTACTCTCCAACGAATTTCGGACGGTCCTCCCGTAGTGGGCTGGACAACTGTCGATTTGGAACCAACTTCCCAATCTTTCTGCCAAAAGGTGTTCCTTCAAGAAAGACAGTTCATAACCGAGGAATGAGTGGAAAGACCCAGCGTTAAGTCGAGGTGTCGAAAATGGAGACCTATTATTTCATTATTCGGCACAAAATCAGAAGCATACTCACGCCTATATTTTTGTGGTGGCGGATTAAAGGAGGTGGTGGTGGGGATAAGAGGATGGGTGGTTGGGGTAGAAGATAAAACATATACCCTCAATGACTTTTATGAATGAAAGTATGCCCATTCACAATTGTGTTTTAGTATTTTTTCGTTTTTCTTGGAAATGAAGCAAAAACGAGAAATATGCCAAAGGGCTATTCTTCTTTCATTTTTCATCCTGCATCGACTCCCGAAGTTTGGCCGCTTATTTTGGGGACACCCTGTATGTACAGGGTGTCCCAGTCTTAAACCGACAGAGTTCGTGTATCGATGGGGAATCGAAAAACTAAGTCAAAAAGTCCTTTGGCGATTTTCTTGTTTTCACTTAATTTTCGATAAAGTCGCAAAAAAAACGTCTGTTTTTTTTTACAAATCCCGATTTATGGCTTAAACGAAGCGTTGTACGAAAAACACCTAAATACAAAAGTTATAGCTTATTAAATTATCTTCAAGAGGAGACCAGCGTCTTAGCTTGAATATTTTACGAGGTAATCGTGATTGAGTAACCCATCGGATGGACATTTTCTTCCATAGAGAGTTAGACACATTTTGATCCGACGGATCCGTCTGCGAGTGGAACGCAAAAACTCGAACTTCAAACACTTTTTCTTCAATTTAAAATATCAGGTAGATACAAATATTATTGTTCGTTAATTTATCGTCTCATGTCTAATTGAGGCGTTCAATTTAGATTGGATACTAATTTGTACAGAAATTAGAATTTTTTTTTATGCCTTTATAGGCTATAGGTTCTGTAAAACAAGAAAACGACAGAATCTGTAACGAAAGCAATATCTGTAACCATTTTTGAGAAAAGTGCATAAAATTAGTTTCCTAACTAATATTCAGTTTGGGTACTTAGAGACGATTGATTTTTTATAGATGTTGGCACTCATTCAAACAATAATATTTAAATTTTGGTAGCGCTTGGAGTTGAGAAAATAAAATTCACGAAAAACAAATTTATGAATAGAACTTTTATTATTATCATATATGTTCTTAAATAACTTAAATGCTCCGAAAACTTACTAGATATCCTAAAAGAACGATTCTAATTTAATTTCCAATGGGTTTCAATTGGGTGATCTCTTTACGAGAAATCGGTGCTTAAAATTCGAATATTTTGTCCTTGACAGCGATAGCCCAATTGTTGATACACCGTTAAACTAAAAAAAAACAACAACAGTAAAATGAGTATTTTAGTAAAACATGGTAAGAAAAAAAAATTGGCATTAGTGTTTTCTTAGAGAGAGCTTAGAGAAGACGAGGCATATTAGAAATAGACGAGGAATAATTTCCGCTTAAGATACTTTGAGTATACCGTTTTGCTGCCGGAAAAAGTTTTTCTAATACCTCCTCAACTCCAAATGTAATCGTTTTTGAGTTTCCTCAAAATAATAGTGTTCCGGTAGGTGGACTCGGCTGGCTAACGATTGCCTTTTATAACAAACAATGGACTTTAGTACGGTGTTTTCGAGACCTATGGGGTTGAAGCGTAAACATTTCTTATCAGCACATTTAGATTGATTCATGAGGTCGACGTGATAAGCTACCATCCTCTATATGGAGGGAGGGAGGAAACGCGCTAAAAACGATTGTTCATAGTGATATTGTTACTGGAGAATTGGTTATCCTCCAAAAACCTCTCATAATCTCTTACGCATTTAGTCATGTTGGAATCAAAACATTTTGTGCTCGATAATCAATTTAGTGGGGCGGCGAACATGTGTCCAAACAGGGAAAACAGACTATTTACGATGACAGGGGAAACCACACGCTGATCTCTCTCAGCCACGAAAACATGTTTTATCCGATTAGTACTTGAGGCTTGTTGAGAATACTTGCTGCTCTTCCTGTCTCTCCCTACACAAATACACCATATATCCTACACACATAATGTTTCCCCTATATTACCGAATCATTTATGGATAAGTGTGATATAAGTAATAATAACTTTTGAATATTGTATTAAAAGTGAATGTATTCAATTAAGTCTACAATATTTGGGCTAGATAAGTATCTACAAGGAAATACAGATCAATAAGTGTAAGTTAAGGATAAAGAGAATAGCCTTGACATAAAACATCATGGATAATTAAACAAAAAAACTAATACAAAATAAGAGGAATAATTCCTATGGGAGTGTAGCTGGGGTTCCGCCGCACTGAGGGGCCAAACAACATTCGTGTTTCAAAATAGGCTCCAGCCTCTAAATCTTAACAGATTTCAATGCACTTTTTTTTTTTTTTTTTTTTTTTTTTTTAAGAAAGCTAATAAAATTTAGAACAACTCTGTTTGGCCTGATTTTAGCCTCTTTATTAAATTACGTGTTAATAATTCACGAACTTTTATAATTGAAAATAAAATAATATTTTATTTATCATCTAACTTAATATCAGCACTGATATGGTTGAAATTAAATATTGAAATCCTGATTAGACTTGGAATAAATCGACTGACCCATCTCCAAGACGTAAATTCATCTTAATTCCACGATGAGATTTTTTTTTTTTTTTTATTCTTTTTATGGCATGTCAGCCTTTTCGGTCATTAACGCCATTTCTTTGAGAAGCGAGTAATCCGTGATGGTTGTAATCATCAAAGATTATTCGCGAACATATAGATTCTCATTAATAAGCAGTATAATATTACATGAGTCTGATAATGCCAATAATTATTTTTAAATGAATCTTGTCAGGAGCCATTCTCTTCAATGAGCAGCATATCATTTAACTTCGGTGGTGATATTGATTTTAGTTATCTCCGGACTGATTAAATTTTGCTGATTAATTCTGCCTCTTCTAAAAAGTCAAAAAGTCTTGCTATTTGTTTGGGGTCATCGGCTAATATTTCATCAATAGAATCTGGTAGTTGATGCTGTTCTTTTAAATGTTCATAAGCCCTGCAATTCGTCAAAATATGCTTTACTGTGAGTTGCACATTGCACGACCCGCCCACCGGAGGCGGATTCTTTGACATGAGGAAGGAGTGAGTGAGGTTTGTGTGACCAATTCTTAACCGGGTCAACACCACTTCTTTTCTTCTTGTCTCTTGGATTGATGATTTCCAAGGTTTAACACTTCTTTTAATTTCGCGAAGTTTATTCTCCCTCACCCCTTCCCAGTCTGCTTGCCATGCACCCCAAACCGCGGCCCGCGAATGTGCAATCATATCATTCTTTGGAACTTTATGCAGCGGTATACCCTCTCTAACTGCTCTCTTCGCCTAAGTGTCTACTTGCTCGTTTTTATGAATACCACAGTGTCCGGGAATCCAGACAAAGGTCACTTTCTTTTTCAGTTGATATAATTTATGAATTGTTTCTAGTATATTTATTACTTGTGACTGCGTTGAGTATGGATCACCTATAGCAAGGAGAGCAGAAAGAGAGTCCGTGCATATTATGAGATGGGACTCTATTGTTGAACTGATATTTAGAGCTTTATCAATAGCAAGTAGCTCAGCTGTATAATTACTGGAGACCGCCGGGAGAGCGAACATGTAAGATTCTGACGAGGTAAGTACAGCTGCCCCAACTCCAAGATTGTCTTTGGAGCCGTCCGTGTAAATTTCTTGTCCTTCAGCCAGTATGTTCATTAATTTTCTGTATTCTATGAGAAATATGTAAGGGTCTGTGTTATTTTTTTATACTTAGTGAGGGTGAAGTTAATGCAAGGATGGGGTAATAGCCAGGGCTCTATGGATGTAACAGATTGATGATCTATTGCTGGTATAGTAGTATCAAGTTCTAATAATAAATTGTGGATTCTTGAAGAGTAAGATTTTAGTTTTAGGCGGTTTCTATGATTATTATTAAGATATTGGTTTAGAGGATGGTGCTGCGAAGCTCTAATTGTGAAGTAGTAACTAAGCAACAGCTGATTTCTCCTGTACTGTAATGGGAGTTCTCCTGCTTCTACATAAAGACTGGCTAAAGGGCTCGATCGGAAAGCTCCGGTTGCAAGTCTAAGTCCGCTATGATGGACTGTGTCTAACATCTTTAATGTTCTACTTGATGCGGAGTCATAGGCTATGCAACCGTAGTCCAATTTTGCTCTAATGAAACATTTATAGAAAAGTAACATAGATGTACGGTCAGCTCCCCAAGAGGTAGAGCTTAAGCACTTAAGTAAGTCTAAATTTCTTAAGCAGTTTGCTCTTAGAGTCTTGATATGAGCTGTCCAATTCAAACCCCTATCATAGATTAGGCCAAGAAACTTAGCGCTGTCACTGGTTTTTACAGCTGTGTTATTTATATATAGACTGGGGCTATTATTTATTCTCTTGCGGGAGAATAGTACACTAATTGTTTTTTCCGTGGATATTGTAAAACCGTTTTGTTTAAACCATAGGTTGACTGAATCTAAGGTTTTCTGGATGGTTGTGTGGAGTGCATCGATGGATTTATCTGCGTAGTATATCACCAGATCATCAGCATACAACATTGCTTTGACTGGATTTTTAATCTCTCGCAAAATATGGTTTATTGCCACAGAGAAGAGGAAAGCGCTAACTACACTTCCCTGTGGAACTCCATTCTCCTGAACAAAGGTCTCAGAATATGAAGCTCCACAGCGAACGTTAAAAGATCTCTGTTTTAAAAAGTTTTGAAAGAATTTTAAGATATTTCCTTTAATGCCTAATTGCGCTAGATTATTAATAATGAGTCTTCTCCAGACACAGTCAAAGGCGTTTCTTATATCAATAAAAACACCTAGAACCTTTTGACGGGAATCGAATGCTTCTCGGACATCGGTTTCAAGACGGACCAGATTATCTCTAGTGCTTCTGCTTGGTCTGAAACCGCTTTGCCATTTTGGGTAGATGTTTTTACTCTCCATGTGCCAGAATATTCGATTCATTAGGATTTTTTCAAGTAGTTTGCACATCGAACATGTTAAGGAGATCATTCGATAGCTGGAGGGTTCTGAAGAAGATTTTCCTTTTTTTAGTATAGGGATTACAATTGATTTTGTCCACAATAATGGTAGTGTTCCTGAAATAAATATTTTATTTAGAATGTTAAGAATAGTGTTTTTATTTGGCTGTGTTAAATTCTTTATCATAGATATACAAATGTTGTCTGGGCCAGGAGCTGTGTCCTTTCTAGTTTTCAGTGCAACAGTTAATTCAGTGCTAGTAAGAGGAGAATTAAGAGGGTCGAGTGGATCAAGAGAGATATGTATGGGGTTATGTTCTTCTTCTATTTTCTTATTAATAAAATCCAGAGAATAATTCTCATCTGAAGAAACAGATTGGAAATATTTCCCGATATTGTTAACAATTTGAGTAGGGTCAGTGATGTACGAATCGCCAATTTTTAAGCACGATGAGATTAATTGAAATAATATGATTTTTTAATGATTAGAAAAAAGATTTTGTTTATTTCCATGTCTAATAAGGATTTGGATGTTTAATTTCAACGATATCAGTGCTGATATTAAGTTCGATAAAAAATTAAAAATAATAAACAGGGGAAACAAAAACCAAAAATTTGGCTAGACAAAGTTGTTCTAAAATTTATTAGCTTTCATTTAAAAAAAAAAAAAATCGTTGAAATCAGTTAAGATTTAGAGGCTGCAGCCTTTTTTGAAACACGACATGTCGTTTGGCCCCACTTAGCGGCGGCACCCCAGAGCTGCATTCGGTCCTATAAACCAGCAGTCTCTCTCTCAGGATGCACCTACATAGGTCCCGATCCGATCCTATAGCCACCAACTCTATCGGAAGAAAAACAAACACAAGCGTCTCAATGGAGGTGCCTACATTGGTCCCGACTCGATCCGATCCCGTGACCACCGATGCTCGGCCGTTGAAACTTGTTTGTTTCCAGAACGATATCGGAAGACCGACACAAAATGGCGCCAAACGACATCTTGTGTTTCAAAAACGTCTACACCCTCTACATCCTAGCCAATGTCAATGCATATCCTTCAAAATGAAAGCTAATAAATTTAGAACAACTTTGTCTAGTCACATTTTTTTTTTTTTGTTTCCCTTGTTTATAAAATATTGAGGAAAGATTTTTGTAACCATCCGATATTAGCTACCTTTCTTATAAATTATTTTAAAATATGAATACTAATGATTCTCTTATCGTAGTGTAACAGTTAAAAATTAACTGTTACACTAAGATTTATTTTTTTCGGGACTGATATTGGCCTCTCAACTCCTCCTTTATACCTCCTACAAGGAAATCTGGTCCAATAAGGTGACTGAATTTCCGCTTCTGTAAGTTCTTTTGCGAAACATTGTGCCTAAAGTGTCACTATTCTTCAAACATTTACTGGATTAGTCTTTAACGTTTTCACAAAGATTAAAACAAATTAAATTTTTCTTCCCAATCTTTCTAAAGGGGAAAGAACAATATGAAAGCGCGCTATGATTACGCAGTTCCTGCGAGTAAGACTTCTTTTAATATTAAACTCAGCTATCTATCTGTAAATCTATTTTGAAAGTCTGGAAAATTAAGGAAGAACTTTTCCTTCTCAGACCAGAACCAGAAACTTCCTTAAGAACCCAACAACTTATAATCTGACGTGCTTCAATTTAAGTTTTAAACCTTCACAAACAGTTTAAAGTCGTAACAAATGTATGTATATTGAACTAACCAGAAGCAATTTTCTGCAAATGATTATATGCCCCATCTTCTAGCATACTGGTCGGCAATATTCTCATACAAAAGAGCCAAATATTAGAAAATACACAACTAAACTTTATTTAAAGATCCGTTTTTTAACACTTTCTAAACATAAAACAGCAGAGTATTTTTTCGAATCTTCTACGATCTTACCTACTAAAAACCGATTAATATTGATCATAATAAATAATAAAATTACACTTTAACAGATAGAACAACCAAAAGAACGCAGAATACCGGTTTCAGTTGTTTAGAAGGATACAGCAACGCTCCTTCCTGCTGGTGTCCAGAACAACCAAGATCCTAAGTTTGGCGACTTCATTCAATCTGAAGAGTGTGTTTGTCTGTTAACAGAATACCGCCAAAGTTTTTATTTTATTATTTTTTTTCGCAAAGAAACGTAATATATCCACAAAAAAAACTAACGTTGAAAAAAAAAGAGTTCTAGGCCCCTCCCAAAAACAGTTTGCCTATGAAAGTTATGATATCACAGTATTGGCCGGAGCTTTAGCCTCTCCATACCTTGTCAAGAACCTAATAATACCCTCTCAATTATTTTTTTAATCCCAATTTCGCCAGTTTTTAGCATAAATATGCTTTAGCGGTGACTAAACTTAAAAAAAAAACGTTAAAAAAAAGTGTCCGCTGGCGTTCTCGCATGCGCAGTGGCGTGGCCATTTAGAAAAAAAAGAAGACTGTATGTGTTACAAAAATGTGTTCCCTGGCGTTCGCTCATTCGCAGTGGCCTTCACGCATGCGCAGTGGCCATGTACGAAAAAGATTGTATTTGTCACAAAAAAGTGTCCCCTTGCCTTCGCGCACACGCAGTGGCGTGGCAATGTACGAAAAAGAAGACTGTATGTGTCACAAAAACGTGTCCGCTGGAGTTAGTGCATGCGCAGTGGCCATGTACGAAAAGATGACTGTATGTTATAGAGAACATTACATATGTTTATTGGGTGGACCTAGCGTTACAAAAAAGTGTCATAAGAAGATGTCCGCTGGCCTTCGCGCAAGCGCGGTGGCCATGGACGCAAAAGAAGACTATATGGTATACAATATATTGCACAGGTCGGGTGGACCTAAAGCATATTAATGTTCCTGAATTTGAGCAGAAGGCTCTAAACGATTTTTTAAAATATTGATTCCATGTGTAATTGATGGTAAAAATATCAATTTTTTCTAAAATGGTCGAGCAACCACCTTTGTACCATTCGATATGGATTGAACCCAAATCTTCCGAGTAATATACGCTTGTATACCTACGTTAGGTGTTTGTGGTTTTTTTAACTACTACTCTCAAGTAGACCTGGGCACTACTGGAATAATTTATTTCTCAAATAAATTAAATGGTTATTTCATAAAATAATTATTTCCGGAATAATGGAAATTCTTTAAATGTTATTTCATAGTTAAATAAAACAATCTTCATCAGATAACTAGATGTATTTATTCCTTGAATAATTATTTGAAAATTTGATCATTATTTTAAATAAATCAAGATATTTCTAAAAGCTTTATTTCCGAAATAACTATTTGATCATTGATATTTCAGTATTTTTTATTTATGAAATAAATTATTTCACAGAGAAGCAAAATAATTATTTCCGGAATAACTTCATAATTATTCATTATTTTATTTATTTATTAGTTCTTTGTTATAGAGCAATGCCCTCTACAAAGGAGTGTGTGCACATATTCTGGAATTTTTTACATAATACATCATTACATATCGAGAACTCTGGGGGACAGCCAAGCATTCCAACATCAACCGAATCCAAACATTTCAATCCAAAGTCCTACGTACCATAGTCAATGCTCCTTATTATGTTACAAATCGCACCCTCCATAATGACCTAAATATCCCTTTTGTCCAAGATATAATCCCTATCCGCTTCTCATCCTTCCATAGTAAACTAATCAATCATCCTAATCCTATAGCCCAATCCTTATCCAGCACTAATCATCCTTCCTCTCCACCAACACGTCTTAATAGAAAGTGGCCCCGGGATCTACTAAGGTAGTGTAGTGTCGTGGAGTGAAAAAATCAGTGAAATTTTAATAAGTGAGAGTGATATCGATGGATATTTTCTCTCCTCAGGATATCACAGGCCATGCCTCATTCGCCTCCAATCCTCCCTGCTATTCGCAGGGTGTGGTTGGATGGCGTAAGGTAACTCCAGGTCACCCTAGAATCCTTCCTAAGGAAGGTATTCGGCTGACAACTGGGGACACCTGAGGCGTGGTCAAGTAACTAACATCAAATTACAAAGTACAGTTCAATTGTAGATTGTAATATTCTATAAATAAATATATATATATATATATATATAAAAAAAACAAAAAAAAAACATATCGAAATGTCCAACCATAAAGTAATAGAAGAAACTAAATAAATGCGTCAATAAATAGATTTTACCTAAAATAGTAATATGAAAATAATAGTTAATCAAACAACTAGTTAACAATTTATGTACATGCTAGATAACGTAAGAGATTAATTGGTCTAATGGTATTACAAACTAAATAGTAAAAACAAATACATGCTATGTAAGGGACAGCACAAAAAATATAATAAGTAATTCAAGCAAATCATTTATATGGAAATCGAAATAATGTAAAGTAAAATAAGGTAAACCACATGCTATCATAATATATAAAACAATTATGATTTTGGTGAAAATATTAGATATGTATGCATTCTGCTTCTCTCTCTCTCCAGAGTATAGTAAAAATGTTTGCCAGACTCCCATGTTGCTCCTCTCCTATAGGTGTACTGCAAAGAAAAGAACCAGCTGGTGCGCTCGCGCTGGCTCCAGCTCATGTGGGGGCAGGCCTATCTCCCCTCCGGCCACGCCCGTCCTGGTTCAGTTGTTTCTGGCCGGACAATAGACTGTAGGTCATTCCTAAATTGCCATCCTTAGAACCATAAAGTGTTCACCAAGTAAATATATTATATTTTTAATGACCACCTTCCATTTTAGCATATTTGTGAAATATTTTTACTACACTGTTTGAAGGGGTTTTGAATGGCTACTTCCCACTGATCAATATTTGTTAAATTTTTTTGAGTTATAATTATTTAGTTACTCAAAGTAATAAAAAAAAAAAATATTTTAATTTTTGCTATATTTGACTTCCGATAAACTTATACCAACAAGTTCCAAAAAAAAAAACTACACTCAGCCCTCTTTACAGAAGTTAGGGAAATGGAATCAAATTAATCCATCTGAAAGTTCAACTATGACAAGAATTCAATGATTCCTACTTTTCTTGAACAAAGATTTTGTATAAAAATTCTTTTTGTTTACAAGATGGGCAATGTTTTACATGAAGGTCCGTGTAATATTTCTGTTTTCCTTTCTATGAATGATTCATGGATCATTTTTTTCTTTTTACTTTAGACCATTCAAGAAATTCTGACAGTTGGGCATCGCCAGGCTTTCGCATGGATTGATGAATGGTGAGTTACACATAATTCAATATTTGGTTGGTTGATTGAATTCGGCTTTTGTGCAAATACTTTCCTGGTTCTTATTGCCAGAATAATTTGTGTTATTTGTGTCACAGGTGCGATTTTTTAGTTTTGTTTTTGTTCCTCGGAAAACATATACGTATGCTTACCTATTTTTTTCTGTCGTTACTGATATAGAAACATATTTTATTCAATTAACTAAAATTTATTGCTTAAGATATACATATATATACACACATACATGCATATATAAATGTATATATATATATCTGTGGCTTGGTGCTAAAAGGGCCAATGTCAATTTTTCCATATTTTGTTTTGTTGATCTACTTCCCCTTGTAATACTTGCATAAAACCAAATATATATCAATACTATATATATATATATATATATATATATATATATATATATATATATATATATATTAAAACAACACCTTTCCACAATAACCACATTAAACTAATCATTTCGGCACCACTTGCACGACCGAACTTCCTCACTTTAACAGCAGGTGGGGATATGCAGATGAAGCCTTCTATAGATATCGGTAGAGAGACTGGTTCTATGACGGTATGATGGGGTTCCTAGCAGGAGAGAAGGTCCTAGGTATAGCCATAAGTAGATAGGTTATGGAGTGCCCTGCAGTAGGATTTCTATCATCTTGAAAGATCTAGTTCTACTGCCGAAAGTCTTAGATTCAACTTTATTCCCAGTTACGCTACGTTCAGTTGGCCGGATGACCCGGACTTTCTGGATAAGAAATCCTTCATTGAGACTTGTGACGTGGCCTTTCTCTTGTTCTGAACTTGATCCAGCTGTCCTAGCAAGTCTTGGTGACGAATCTCCATTGTATGCTGTGCAGGATCAACAGAAGCAACTTCCTGGCTTATGAATCTCCCACTTCGCAGCTCATCGAGGGAATATTGAATTCCATTTATAACTGCTTTCGTCCCATTATATTTAGCAATGAGGCCTTTATCTCTAGCAGATTTTATGTACGGCCATATTTGCTTCCTCTCCTCTGGGCTGTAATCCCAGGAAATGCGAACACCGGAGTCAGAAATATTACGTGAAGCTCTTAAGATTTGGAGTTTCCTGCGCAAAGTGAGAAATTTTATGAAAAAAGGACGATTTCTGATGTTTTTTTTCTCCCTATTCGTTTCATGAAGTCTATTTCAATTAGAGTAATATTAACATGATAACTTCATAATGAAATAACGCGTGGAATGCATGAGATTAATGGGAATGGTTAATACTACCCTCAAAACAGGAGTTAAGGAGATAATCCTTCTAACATTATTATTGGGGTCTCCTCGTGATCTATTTTTTTTTTTTCTCTTTTTTTTTTTTTTACGGCACATCGACATCTGGGCCATTAACGCCAACATCCAAGGTGCAGCCAGGAATTTTCTCAACGGGCCATTAGATGAGAAAATTCCTGCCGGTGGGAATCGAACACACACACAAAGAAAAAAAAAATCGTCTCTTCTATATATATATATTTTAACAGCGCATCGACAAATCTGGGCCATTAGCTCTTCAATATAATCTCTAGATTAGCGTTTCCTTTTCTACTTTTTTCTATCTACTGGTGTTAAAAATATATACTTAAGGAAAGGAAGTAAATGTTTAATCTAATTCCTAATAAATATCCATATAATGTAAACAAAATGTATGTTTATTTATATAAATAAATAAATATATATAGATATATAACAAGATGTATGTAATAATATATAAATATATATATATATATATGAAAATGATTTTAACGTCTGAGTACCGGAAACATCATTTAAATTATTTATTATATATATATATATATATATATATATATATATATATATATATATATATATATATGTGTATATATAAATATATGTTTATATAAATATATATATATATATATATATATATATATATATATATATATATATAAATATATTTATATATTTATATATACATATATTTATATATATATATATATATATATATATATATATATATATATGTATATATATACATACATTTATATATACATATATATATACATATATAATATAATAAATAATTTAAATGAAGTTTCCGGTACTCAGACGTTAAAATCATTTTTGTCAACTTCAGCTCAATGAGGCTTGACAGGAAAACATGTATTTAGATGAAATTCTCGCATAAATTAAGATATCAGAATATATTATTTCATCAAATAATCATTTCGAAAATAAATATCTCATCAATCATGAAATAATTTATTTCGTGGAATAATTATTTCAGAAATAATATTAAAATAAAATAAAAAAAATAAATTATTTCTGAAATAATCTGTTAAGTTTATTTCATGATTTATTTCGAAAATATTATTTCAAATAAACTATGCCCAGGTCTACTCCTAAGTGACCAAGATTTTAGCACTTTCCTCCGAAGGAAAGTAGCTATTGAGGTTGGACTCATGACGGAATTTTTGAAAAATTTCTTCAAATCTTTATCGATCCTACCTAGTAGACACCGAAAATGACCCCCGTTAAAATTTATATATATCTATATATATATATATATATATATATATATATATATATTTATATATATATATATATATATATATGCACATATATATATATATATATATATATATATGTGTGTCTGTTAACACGATAGCGGCCAGAGTTTTTGTTTTTTCGTCACGAAACTTGGTATATAGCATTCAATTAGCAAACGATTGAACGAGTTCGTTAACCACCAAAGTCGGTCCACCGGAAGGGGGGGTTTACCCCGAACCCGAAACACTAATTTGACTATGTCAGCCGTAATATTTGTTATATTTCAACGAAACTTCGTATTCGTAGTGGAAATATAGAGAGAAAAGTGAGATATAAAAATGAACTAAATCGGTTCATTAGAAGAGGGGGGTTTACTCCGGACCCACAATACCAATTCGCCACTACCAGCCGTGATTTTTGGTATATCTCGACGAAACTCGGTATTCGTAGTGGTAATCCACAGG
Source organism: Gonocerus acuteangulatus (assembly GCA_946811695.1). Taxonomy (NCBI): domain Eukaryota; kingdom Metazoa; phylum Arthropoda; class Insecta; order Hemiptera; family Coreidae; genus Gonocerus; species Gonocerus acuteangulatus. Next base: position 117,151,039 of record OX328132.1, on the reverse strand, counting down.
TAAATATGTGTTGTAAAAATAAACTAAATCGGTTCATTAGGAGGGGGGGTTTACTCCGGACCCACAATACCAATTCGCCACTACCAGCCGTGATTTTTCGTATATTTCGACGAAACTCGGTATTCGTAGTGGTAATCTACAGGTAAATATGTGTTGTAAAAATAAACTAAATCGGTTCATTAGAAGGGGGGGTTTAATCCGGACCCGAATTCCTAATATACTCATACCGGTCGTAATTTCTGCTGTATTGTAACGAAACGCGGTATATGTCGTGGGTACTTATGAGAAAGAAGTGTTATAAAAATGAGCTGAATCGGTCAATAGGAAAGCGGGGGTTTAATTTGTACTATATTTCAATAGAAAATCCCGCCAGACGTAGGTTCACAAAGCCGCCGCAAGGAGCGCTTTCTACCACTAGAGTGACTGTATCCTGTTCCTGCGTTAGATCAAAATAGGATATTTTTTTTTTTTTTTTTTTTTACGGCGCATCTACATCTAGGTCATTAGCACCGACATCCAGGGTGCAGCGAGGAATTTTACCAGCGAGCCGTGGGATGATAAAATTCCTGCCGGAGGTTGGGAATCGAACCCACCATCTCCCGCTTATGAATCCCAGGCGCTAGCCATTAGACCACGGGAGACCCCAAAATACGATAATATGAGGTTTTTTTGTATTTATTAGGTAGAGTAATAGGTACCATGTGTAAACATAACTCTGGAAGCAAATTAATAATGGATCAGTTACTCATTACAAATTTAAAAGAGAACTATTCATGTTTTTATTTTATTTATGTAGGATATTTTAAGCAAATTGTTCTGGAAAGCAGTCTACACTACCCAAATTCTGAGGAAAGTGCTTAGTTATGCAGCTCCTGCGTGACGGACTTTTCTAATATGAAACAATAAACTGTATAAAATATTATCTTAAACGTATATACGCATTATCTAGGATTATGTCTTGGGAATGTTTATGATTTTGTATTCCCTGGTGAGTTTTGATTTCTTAATATTAACAACCACCACACCTATAAAGCCCAGCAAGACCGAGTTTATGACTTTATTACCTTGAGGAGTGTTAAAACTGCCTATTTTATTGCAGATCGTCGAACTGCCGGGTTATAAAAAGAAGTGTGGAAGAGCCTTAAGAATCGACACCCGTTTAACTGTGGCTGCAACTTCTCACACTCGGCACTTCAAGCCATCCGTGCAGTTTACTACAGGAAGAACTTATACAGGGGCAATAAAGTGAAAATGATTTAATAAACTCTTGGCAAAAGTATTAGCGGATTGGGTTCACTACGTGAAGGAGTAATTTCTATTCCTGCATCAAGTAGATTCGTTTTGCCGGAAATGGCCGCCGGGAAAAGATCGATCACGTAGGGGCTGCATAATTACAGGCACACACACACAAAAAAAAGTGGTATTTTCCAAAGACGCCATACATATATCCTTATGTATTTTGACACGATGAATCCGAATCCGGAGGCCGTTTCACTCCAGCACGCCAGGTTTAAGAGCGTTTGAGGGCCAAATTTCGTATAAAGTCGTTAAAGAAGAAATAACTAGAGCTTCCATGGTGTAAATTAGGGTCAGGAGGTAACCCCTTCCTCAGATGGATAGCCTCAGTTCTAGGCGCACTGTAGTGCGCCAGGCCAAGTTCCGGCCTAAGCATACAGTGTGTATATTACAGGAGGTCTTATAGCCGATTTCTACCTTCTCATAACTTTCAACCAGGTAAAGATAAAGTTATGAAATTTTACACAGGTACTACTAGATGTGAGTAAAACTGGAAATTTTATTAATTCTACATCGAATTTTTTTTTAGATATAAGCGATCGAAAATCGGGATTTATAGGACTCGCTCACTTACTCACTCACTGACTCATCAAAATTATTAGGCACTTCCCATGATGCTAGATACTTGAAATTTTGCATGATGATAGATATAAAGGCGTTATTAAAGGAAAAAATCGAAAAATCCTGAAAAGTTGTGTTTGACGCCGCTTCCGGGGCGGGGGCGTGCCAGTTTTGTACTTCCTTCGGAAACCTGTCATTCCGTCCGAAACCCATGATGTGGGGTATCAAATGAATCGTCTCGGTATGAAGAACCTACATTTGATCTTCAAGAAACAATTAAACGCTTATACGCTCGGTCAAAATCTTATACCAGCTGTCTGTCCGTATGTTTGTTCCTTGTGTTCGGTACTGTTTGACCGATTGTGACCAAACTTGGGACACAGATGGGTCTTGATACGGGGAGAATCATAGGCTATGTTAAATTGTCTATCAGCTGTCTGTCTGTCTGTTTGTTCCTTATACAAACACACACCGTTTGACCGATTTTGGCAAAATTTGACACACATGTCGGTCTTGATCCGGGGAGTGTCATAGGCTAATTCAAAATCGTCTATCTGCTGGTTGTCTTGATACGGGGGTGTCATATTACCTATGACGTTTTGTACTTTCTGTTCCATCGGAAAGCCATTATTCCTTCTGAAACCCATCATGTGGGGTATCAAATGAATTGTCTTGGTAAGGAGAACCACATAGTTACTTACTAAGAACAGTAAAGACACTTCAACTGACCTTTAAAAACAACAATAAAAATACTTATATCCAGTTACTAAAATATCACTTTCCTCAACCAGGTATATTCTTAAACTTGGCAATGTTTTATTTGTGCCAAAATAATCTTTAGAGAGAAAACTAAACATTGCCAAGTTTAAGAATATACCTGATTGAGGAAAGTGATATTTTAGTATATGGATATAAGTATTTTTATTGTTGTTTTTAAAGGTCAGTTGAAGTGTCTTTACTGTTCTTAGAAAGTAACTATGAGGCCTTCCAAGTAATGAACTTGGACATTTCTTTCTTCTGTCATCTCTTGTATTGGCAAATATTTTTGGTTGAAAATATGGTGCACTTAATACACTAACTCATACTACTTTTTGGAGTGTAGGATGGTAAGGCGTTTGGGGGGGGGGGGGGGGGTTAAGAGGGGATATTTTTGGGGAAGGGAATGTTTCTTTGTGGGGGGAGGAACTTGGCCTCTATTTCACATTTATGTTTTTTTGGGGGGATTATTTTTACAAGACACCTTTCTCTTTATACTCCCGCAACGGTTACTGCGTTTCGTACTCATATAACATTAATTACGGCCCGTATAGAAAAATATATATATATATATATATATATATATATATATATATATATATATATATATATATCATTCTCGTTACAAGGTACGATGGCCCAGAGTGGTAGATACTGTAGAAGTATCTGATTCTTAGTGTAGTCAGTACTATGCTCCTGCCACTTGATTTTACTCCCTTGCAGGTACCCATTTATTGATCAATTAAAGGCTGAGAGGGCCCCCTAATCATTGTAACATGATACATATGAATCGACAAGGTTGAATAAATTTGTAACAATCATATACATATGGCAGTCAACACGTTGAAAACTTATTGAGTCCGGTGGTTCCAAAATTGCTTCTAAACGATTCCCTCTGTAAACCCCTTGGGAATATGAAAGAAAATTGAAATGGACCCAATTTATGACTGTTTGATCGAAACCCGAGACATATGACTGTTTTAGCGAAGGATCAAAACCAGTCATTCTCTCTACATGTGGTGGCCCATACAATTGTCTTTCCAGAGTATCTCACTTTTTTTTCTCCTTTTTTTTTTTAATCGCATTAATTTATAAGTAAAACAAGACACGTAATAGCAGAAAAAATGGATGTCTTAGAGACCGAAAGAGTATTTTAAGATGCTGTAATTTTTCTGTGTATTGAGACGCCTAAAATCTTAATGTCTTTCAGGATTACATTGGAGTATTTTCTAAAATGTTCTCATGATACTAGGGCCCAAGTATGAAATATAGATTTCCTCACTAAGAAACCCCGCTCTAAGGTGGGGTCCAAGGAATTTTGAAAACGTGCCAAGAAATGAGGTGGTGAATATACCTGCCGAATAAGACCTTAGGAGGATCAGTTGATGGTATGAGGTATACAGGATAGAGAAAGCGAGGGAATTGGAGAAGCTAGCCTTCCCAAGTGTGGGTATTTGTTGCAAGCTGGCTGAAAGCCGGCAGTCATCAGGGCAAACCGCACTACAAAGTGGAATTGGTCGGCTCCTAATCAACTCTGGTCACTCCACAAATTAGTTGCCTTTCTGTAATCAGGGTCCTGTGCAGTCAAAGGGTTAAGATAGGCCTATGATGGCTTTAGGAAATGAACCATTTCATGAGGTTTTTTTGAAACATACAACCTGCTTACAATTTTTCAAAAAAGGAGGCAATACCGAAGATAACACTTGTAATAATATATGCGGACCATATTACCACCAAAGAAAACGAGCATGGAGTTAGTGGGATAATAACAGAACGTATGGTTTATTATGATAAAATGATAAGAAGGAAAGAAGTCCTGATTACGAGGCTCAGGGAAATATATATATATATATATATATATATATATATATATATATATATATATATATATATATATATATATATATTGCTCTAGAGAAAATCAAATACAATATTAGAATATTTCATTATTTACCAAACATTTTTTTTTTCATTCTTTCCCAAGATTTGATTAACGGTTTATTGTAAGCATGTAAGCAAGACTTGCCGATTTCCTTGAAATGTTTTGAAACTGTCGTGGCTCCTACTCCGGGTTCTTTGGCATATTCCCTAGTGCTTTTTGAGGGACAAACTTCAACCCTTTCTTTCAGGTGGTCATTGTTAAGCTTGGTTTCTGGCCTTCCTCGCTCCTCGTTGTCAAGGTCAAAATGTCCACTTCGAAACCTGGAAAACAACCGGTAAACAGTTCGTTCATTCACCGTTCCCTCCCCGAACGCCCTGTTAATGTTCATACACGCCTCAGCAGCGCTATAACCGAGCTTAAATTCATAAAGAAAAATAATACGGATTTCCGTTGATTTAAGTTTTATTTTTTTCTTAGAGGATCGTTCTCACGACACAGTACGCAAGTTACTGATTAAATAATAGGAATAAAAGAGCTTTAATTCTATATGAATAACAATGATGTTTGTAAATAATGAAATATAAAAGGGAAAGGAAACAAAACTGACATTTCATACGGAAACAAAACTGACATTTCATACGGAAACAAAACTGATATTTCATAAAGTACAGCCGTATATAATTGTATGAATACCTCCGAGAATATCAAATATAGGATTTATTGTATTCGGAATGTTCGTCCTTTTTTTTTTTTTTTATTTATTTACTAGCTGAATAACCGTGATTCGTCACAGCAGATAAGTAGTTATTTTATTGCGTTAAATAATGTATCATCAAAATTAACGCTACTATATAATTTTGTGGAGTTTATTATAGCACGGTTTCCATCATACTATAAGCTGATAAGTAATCAAAGTATAATGTTTCTTGACATTGGGGCGCACCGGACCAGTGTCAAAATAACGTAGAGATAACCTGTTATCTATAAGTTAGCAGTAACAGCAGTTTAAACAGTACAGGTTAAAATCCGTAGTGAATAATAAATGGACGTTAAAATTTTAAAATGTATGTTTCCTTGATGTCATTGGGAAACACCCATTATATTTGCGAGCATTACCAAAGAGTGCTCTGGGGATGCTGATGGGTGAGCAGGGTGTGCAAGGGTCGGGATCTTATTACCTCGGATAGACCATCACCAGGTATTGCGTAAACTGTATGAGGGACAAAATCACAGTTTATTTCTATTAATTCAAGGTCTACCATCATAGCTGAAATGAACCGCAAATAAATATAATACTATGAAATAGATACAGTACGGTAACAGCTGACCTGTTATCGTCCTAGCAACGCATGCCGCTGTTATCGTCCTAGCCTTGCCTGCTCTAACCAACTGAAAATTCAAACCCCCTAAAAATGCTTAATCTACCCTTTAAACATGCTTAATCTACCCTCTAAAAATGTAATTACCCTCATCTAATTACTCTCTAAAAATTTGAATATAAAAAAATCCTTTATTAGCGAGTGTTTACGATCTAAAGGGAGTGTCCATGCAAAATTTCAAAATGGTCTCTCAAGTGGTCATAGTGAGTGAACGATTGAGTGAGTGATTGAATGAGTGAGTGAGTGAATGAATGAGTGAGAGAGTGGTATTTGAAAAATATATATAGTAGATTGGAGCACCGCCACAAGGTCGATATGCTCTTACAGTGCACAAGGACTGTCATTAACAGATAAAAATAAAGTATACAATAAAAAATAGATGGCTAAACTAGTTGGATGTCTTTAGAAATCATTCAAAAATGGAGTTGTTGAATTAAGAGGTTTTAAGATAAACATTGTGGACTATAAACTAAGCAGTTAAGATTCAAGCTTTATATGCTAATTTATAAATATAGGATAGATTTTTAAGGTAAATGTTTTAGTGATGTTATATAAATTTCTTTACATTATATGTACACGCCCTAATAGATGCACTCATAAAGAAAACAAACAGGTACACATTTAGGAAACAATCGGATCATAAATAGTTGTGACAAGGCAAAGAATTTGGACCATGGATAGTTGTGACAAGGCAAAGAATTTGGACCATGGATAGTTGTGACAAGGCAAAGAATTTGGACCATGGATAGTTGATCGTCGTCTAAAATAAAACAGCAGTTTCAACTTTAAGCTGATGGTGGTAGGTTCAGTCGGCCTATTCTATTTTCAGTCTTTGGGTATCTGTACTATCCTTTCGGACAAGCCATTCTCTGGGCTAGTTGAAGATCTAAGGAAATGGTCAAAAAGAGCTGATGGCCACCTTGTTGTACGTTCAGTCGACAGATTCCCTTTTCAGTCTTTGGGTATCTGTACTATCCTTTCGGACAAGCCATTCTCTGGACTTGTTGAAGATCTAAGGAAATGGTCAAAAAGAGCTGATGGCTTCCCTGTTGTAGGTTCAGTCGGCAGATTCTATTTTCAGTCATTGGGTATCTGTAATATCCTTTCGGACAAGCCATTCTCTGGGCTAGTTGAAGATCTAAGGAAATGGTCAAAAAGAGCTGATGGCCACCTTGTTGTACGTTCAGTCGGCCGATTCCCTTTTCAGTCTTTGGGTATCTGTACTATCCTTTCGGACAAGCCATTCTCTGGGCTAGTTGAAGATCTAAGGAAATGGTCAAAAAGTCCGTCTCGCAGGACTGCATCATCTTAGCGCGGTTCCGTTCATATCCCTAGTCTAATTTGGAAAGATTAAAATAGAAGCAGTTATTATTTTGGTTCCACCAGTCTTTTTTTTAAAATTAATTATTATAATGGCGTGTCAACCCTTAGGTAACTAACGCCATTCTTGTGAGTAGTAAAGTCTTGAAAGGTCATGATTTACAATCTTACCTGGAAGGGTCGGCTACACTCTGAAACACTAGAAACAGACCCGCTAGTGACAAGGTCTTGGAATCTTGGAAATCTATATTTCTAACAATAAATTGTTTTTGTTATTTTACTTAACCAGTTTTATTGTCAAATACATTATCCAACTATAAGCAATTAAAAAATAACAAGAAATAAAACAGACAAAAAGAACCATTGCAATAAACGAAATCAATTAATTTAAAGCTTTAAGCACTTTTTTCTCCGATTGACATCGCCTAATTAAAACTTTCTTCAGAACCTTTTTTGTAGAGCATTTAGTAAGCTTCCGAATGGTAATCTTCCGCTTCACAAGATTGTCAACGGTTTTCGAGATACTAACGAAATTATACAAAGTTACCAAAACTTTTTTTGTCTGTTAATAAAATATTTTATTCTAACCCTTCCTTTACTCTAAACGTAACAAAAATTTCAACATATTAGTGTTGATGAAACTCGAACATGCAGAAAATGTTTCAACTGTATCCCATAATTTTAAGTACCAAAATCAAAGACAAAGAACCCTCCCTAGGAAGGACGCTAGGCAGTTGAAAAGCTATATATCTTGGAAATCCATATCTCTAACATTAAATTGTTTTTCTTATTTTTCTTAACCTGTTTTATTTTCAAATACATTATCCAACAATAAGCAATTAAAAAATAACAAGGAATAAAAAACAGGCAAAAAGAACAGTTCGAATAAGCGAAATCAATTACTTTAAAGTTTTATGCACTTATTTCTCCGATTGACATTGCCTAATCAAAACTTTCATTAGAACGTATTTTGTAGAGCATTTAGTAAGCTTTCTAATGGTATTCTTCCGTTTCCCAAATTCTCAACCTTTTTCGAGATATTAAGGAAAGTATACAAAGTTACCAAAACGTTTTTATGTCTGTTAATAAAATATTTTATTCTAACCCTTCCTTAACTCCAAACGCAACCAAAATTTCAACATATTAGTTTTAATGAAAGTAGAACATGCAGTAAATGTTTCAACTGAATCCCATGATTCTAAGTAACCAAACCAAAAACGGCATTCAAAAATTATTTTTTCAGTTTTCTCGAAAACGGTTAAAGCTATCGCCTTGAAAATGGTTCCATTCGTTTTCCTAGCCCAAGAAGCCTATAAAAAGAGTACTTACAAGCTTATGAACTCAAAAACGTAAGCGTTACGATTTTTTTTTGCGCGAATTTCGCCCCAAACGCCATCTTCAAGTGGGCGGATTTTGCTGGTTAACGAACTTGACCTTTCAAATTGGACGACAGATTTTTGTACTAAATCTCATCAAAATCGGACCAACAGGGAAGCCAGAAATGAGCGAACAGACAAATATATATATATATATATATATATATATATATATATATATATATATATATATACAAATTTGAACCACCATTATTTTCGGTCTCTAGGGGTTCTGAAACGCGAAATTTTCTTGTCGGCACTTCCGGATTGTGTCATTGTATCAACCTTATAAGCGGGGTTCCTCCCTATGGGGGGGGGGGGGAGGAACCGCGCTAAAAACAAACATGATAGACTTTCTCTTAGAAGGAATTATATTTCTAAAGTAATCTTCAATTTAATTTATTTATGAGGAATAAAGAATCTCTTATTTTCAGCTCTTAAACTATAAGTGAAATTCATATAACATGCGCTTTCTTAAGTGAACCCTTAGTTTATACACTGTGTATTCATAAGTGAGTGCCCCAACATAGCGCTTTGAGAACAGCTATAATCCAAGGTTTAAAAATGTAGCAATGCTAGGATGTAAGAGGGTGCAAGCTAATTTTGGCGGGAATATCTTCAAAACAACCCATAGATGAATAAATGATGTATGCATCAATCGAACAATTCCCGGATCACATTTTTTTTTTTAAATATAAAAAAATTACATTTTTGTGTAATTCATTCCCTCATAACTCATTTTCACGCTACAGATTTTCTCTGGGCGTCAAAAGATTCGTAATGAAATTTCATATAATTCCGCATTATTTAAAAGTGTTAACTTTTATCCGATGCTCCGCAAAACAACAATAAGTATGAAAAAATAAAATAAATAGACATTTTGATATCATTGTTTTCGAGAGCATTTTCGACCTTCATACTCCAGCTGAAAAATGACGATTATTTAGTTAAACAACGTCCAAATTTCTTTTAAGGGGTAATACCACATTCCAACTTCTTTTTACCATTCCTTTTTTATGGGCATAAATGCTGCCTTAACTAATGAAAAATTATTTCACTGAGTTTTTATGTGCCGTAACAGTTTTTGAGTGTGCCAAAAATTCTATTTTTCAACTAAATTGGCGATGCATTTCAAAATTAAAAACCTTTTTTTTTTTTTCTTTATAACAAGAAATTATGAAACTGAACTCGATAAAGTCGATTTTCTCAAAACTATGTTTTTCAAATTTTCACTCACAGATGAGGGTCTGTCAGATTTTTGGCAGTCGAGTAAAGTACGTTGGGCTTTTTCTATTCATTGAATTATTACGATTTTATGATCGATTTTCGACGGATTTTTTTTAATAGAAAATAAACAATTATTCACCATTTTCGAAAAAAATAATATTTCGTAAAAATCCTGCTTACTTTATTAGATTTTACCTTCTTCTTTCAGAATAATCTTAGCTCTTTGTTCTGGATTAAAAGTTGCTGCCTGCAGACGATCGGCCGTGAAAAAGAGGGTTTCCGTTTGTCAGCCACAGTTCCGCCATTTTGTTTTCGAAGAATTAAGACCCATTTTCTTTGGATACTTTAACTTCCAATATAAAACTAAGAATTGTAAAAATATTGTATTTGTTTTTCATAATTTGGGGAAAATGTCTTTGATATTGATTCTCCCGATCGTATATCGCCGACAACGGCCGACGTGAGTGCCTACATTGGTCCCGAACCGATCCGATCCGATCTAGTCACAGCTCGTCTGTAATGAACTCGGTGTGAAGTAAAAATGAGTGATTACCACCTAAAGGAGGAGTTGAGAGGCCAATCAACCTTCCGGAAGTATATCCGTCCCAAAAAAATATTATTGTAACAGTTAATTATTAAGTTTTAGCTTACGATAAGAGAATCATTAGTATTAAAAAAAAAAAAAAAAAAGTCCCGTAACAGGCCACGAGGGCCCTGATGGGCAGATACTACAGAGGTATCTGATTCATGGCCATACGGCACACTAGCGAGATAGTGTGGTCAGTAGTATGCTCCGGCCGCCTGATTTTCCCCTTTGCTGCTTCGACAGCTAGGGTTATTAACACCAAGGTACCCATTAATAAATTAATTAAAGGCTCGGTTGGTCTAGGGACGGTCAGGGAGGCCGAATTCAATCCATGAATGAAGACACTAGAAGATAAAACTCTGTAGTGCTTGCTCGGGATTTGAACTCAGGTCCTCCAGCATATGAATCCAGTGCTCTACCATTGAGCTAACCTCGCCCCCTATTAGTGCTCATATTTTAAAATAATTTTTAATAGATCTAGCAAGAAGGTTATAAACATCTTTACACGTAACGTCGTTTGGCGCCATTTTGACAGTCGGCCGATATCGGCCTAGAAAGAAACAATTTTGAACGGCCGATAATCAATGGTCATCGGATCGGGTCAGGCCGGGAACAATGTAGGCATCTCCATTGAGATGCTTGTGTTTCTTTTCCTTCCAACGGTCAGGGGCCATCGGATCGGATCAGAACGGAACCAATGTAGGTGCAGAGTTAAGTGGTAAAAGTTCAATCCATACGCCTTTCATTCCAACCGCAGCCCTACATGGGCTTGGTTAATACTCGAGTATTCACCCCAAACTAGCAACATCTGGCAGTCTCATTTTGTAGTCATTTCAAAGAATATTGTTCAATTGCTTGTTCAAGTTTTATGTCAGTCAACAAACTTTCTCGAGAAAATAAACTGAAGAACATAATCAGCTAAGGTACTAAGGTAAATACCACAATGTGTCAAAAGAAGAAAAAATTCTTTCCGATTTCCTATAAAAGAAAATGCTTGAAGAAATATATACCATCGATGTTGATGGGATTGGAATGCAACCACTGTAAAAACCGTAAAGTCGAACCTATTCGAAACTTTGTCAAGATATAAAGTTATACTCTAAGCTTTTTCTGTTCCTATTCGAGATAAAAAGAAAAATTTCCCCTCCAGCCTTATCAGAGGGAAGGTATTATATTTCCGAAGAACGGATAAGAAGAATGGTATTTTGCTTCCTTTTTCCTCGCTCTCTTTTTACGAGTTTGACCTCCTTATTAGATTGGTATCATCTTTCTTCTTTATACAAAAAAATGTTATCTGTAATAGATAATTTTTAAATAGTTATAAATATATTGGCTAAAATAATTTAAAAATTCAGATAGTATTTAGCCTTTTACTTCTCAGAGAACTAATTTGAACTAAATTAAAACTTGACAAAAATAAAAGTCCGACTCACAGGAACTGCGTCACCTTAGCGCGGCTCCGTGGATCTCGAAGAAATGGGACAAATTAGGCATTACAAAGCACAGGAAACTGACAGTAGCCAACTTACGGATAATTCTTAATTCTCATTCCTGAGGAAGGCTGTATAAGTCAATACAATTATGCACTGAAAACGTACTCACTCTTCGACTACTGCTCAGAAGGCTCTATTCTAAACAACCAAAAATACTTTGTCATTTTAAGTTTCTTGTTTTACTTGCAAATTCATATTACTGTTATAATCAAATGTAAATATGTGCTTCATGGCAAATAAAATCCCATTCTCTCGTGGGTTAAATCTTTCTATAAATTAAGAAATAATGATAACTTCAGTTGTAGCAGTATAAGGAAGGTTATATAGATAGGAGAATTAAAAACAATCCTATGTATACGCCAACATGATTAGCCACAGCCATCATGATTACCACAGCCACTCCAAATTTATTACCAATACCTTTCATAGTTTCGTGGCTTATTTTACTAGAATACTAATTTTACTGATAAATTCAATTTAAAGGAAAAAATAACCAATTAAAAAGTGAGATAAACAAAGATAAAAAACCCTTTCAAAACAACAAAACAAACACTTTTTATTTTTTAAGCGCTTATATCTCTGATTGACGTTGCCCCATCGAACTGCATCATCTTAGCGCGGTTCCGTTCATATCCCTTGTGCGATTAGTAAAGGAATATAGCAGCTATCGGTAGGTTTTGATCTTTCGTTAAAAATATAAAATAAAATCTTAAAGAGAAGGAAGCTTAAGGCGCCACATAAGGAAACTGACAGTTTCCTAAGTAGAAGTGACTCTCCGCCATCCCAACGCTCGCTCAAGGAAAACACTATTGCCAACATTTTTCTTATTATCTTAGCTTAACTTAAATACTCATTCCACCGTTAAATAAAATTAAAAACAACAGTGAGGTAAACAGTGACAAAACCCCGTTGAAATGAACAAAACTAACACTTTCGGTGTTTTAAGCACTTATTTCTCCAATTGACATCGCCCCATCGAAATTTGCTTCAGAATCTTTTTTGTGGAGAATTTAGTATGCTTTGAACTTACCACGATTTTTTAACTGTTTTGAACATATTAAGCAAAATATGCGAAGATCCCAAACATTTTTATGTCTGTTAATAATATATATATATATATATATATATATATATATATATATATATATATATATATATATATATTTGAACTACGGTTATTTGCGTGATGTATAAGTTCTGAAATGTGAATGGTTCCAGTCGGCACCTCCGGATTGCGTCATGAGGTGAACCTGACATGCGGGATTCCTCCTTATGGAGGGAGGAAGGAACCGCGCTATAAAAAAGTATTGTTTCTAAAGCAATTTTTGTCGGTTCATCATAGCCAGAGATGTAAACCCTTAACACGTATCGTGTCAGCAGGAATGTATGACTTTTAAAATAACGTAACATTTATACACAAATTAAGTTTTTTAGGTATTTTATATGTTTAAAATGAAATTATAATGAGCGGTCCGCTGTGGTATACACCAAGATACTCATGTAGAGTCCAACTAGTATAGACCTGTACGTCAGTACCACTGTGGTAAGTAAAGAGCGGCTGTTCTGATACTGGCAAAAATTAGAAATCCTACATTCCTCAAGTCGTTCGGAGGCTTATCTTTATGACTCTAGACAAGGACTTCCAGATGACGAGGGTACAGTCGGCAATACCTGGACAGGGAAAATGCCCACCACCCTAAGCCTCCTAGGTCCTCACCTTTGAATTCATATTACTGTTCAATAAATTAAAAAAAAAACAATAACCAATTAAAAACTGGTGTAAATTAAAAACAATTCAAAAGAACGAAAAACACCAGTACAGTAATCTAGATATTCATATGGCATCTTCGAATCCCAAGATCCCAAGAAACAAAATATTGTTTCCAATTATACGTATTCTGTTTTATTTACAATTACATTTTAATACTTACAATTACTTAGCAATTACAAAAATAACGAGCAGTGAAAAAAACTGTGGGAAACACACAAAAAGATCCGTTCAAATAAACGAAACTAACTAAGTTTTAAACACTTATTTTTCCAAATATGAAAACCCCATCGAATATTTCTTCAGAACCTTTTTTGTAGACCATTTAGTAAGCTTTCTAATGGTAATCTTTCGTTGACCAAGATTTTGAACCGGTTTCGAGATATTAAGGAAAGTATACAAAGTTACCAAAACTTTTCATGTCTGTTAATAAAATATTTTATTCTAACCCTTCCTTAACTCCAAACGTAACATTTCAACATATTAGTTTTAATGAAAGTTGAACATGCAGAAAATGTTTCAACTGAATCCCATGATTCTAAGTACCCAAACCAAAAACGGTATTCAACAACTATTTTTTCAATTTTCCCGAAAACGGTTAAAGCTATCGCCTTAAAAATGATTCCATTCGTTTTCCTATATAAGAAGCCTATAAAACGAGTACTTGCATGCATATGAAGTAAGCGGAACGATTTTTTTCGCGCGACGTTCGTTCCAAAAATCATGTTCCGGTGGGCGGATTTTGCTGGCTAGCGAACTTGACCTTTCAAATTAGACGAAAGATTTTTGTACCAAATTTCATCAAAATTGGACCATTAGGGGGGCCGGAAAAGCGCGAACAGACAAATATATATTACGATTACTAAATGAAGGGTATTAATTAATAATACCAAACAGGTGAAGAATGACCCTTCAAAAATTTTCCAAACTTTACATTTATTTCTCCATCACAACGTTTCGGACACTCTGGTCCATCCTCAGGCAATCTACAATAGTATATTAATTTCAGATATTACATCCTCCAAAACCATTTACTAAATTTTATTGTCATAATTTTAAACTCACCATGTCCTGTTCATTACTACAGTTACACTAAAACAGTCATGCAATAAATAAACATGATTCCTGTAAGGAACCAAGTCAAATTACACCTACATCAATTAAACACTCATTATCACAGCCATATTAGACTTTATCAACCTGCCTAGGCCTATTATATTTGGTATAACTAAAAATTAAATTAAAACATTAAAATTCAATTAGTCAAAATATATAATAAATTATGTATGACATATCACAGACAAATTGTGTAATCTCTACTTAACATTAGTTTTATTACCATATTTAATATACAATACACTGAGGTATGTAACCCAGATATTTAAACTGTGAAAGTAATCTATTACACTGTCATCAGAAATTAATTTTATTTAATATGTCAACATAATGTTGTCCTATACCTTTAACATCTGTTTTGAAATTAATGGTTCTATTGATATTTTTAGTTATGTAAATGGATTCAGTTAATTTCCTAGCTTTATTATCATTAACAGTTTTTAAAATCTTTACATTGTCATAATCAAACTTATGCTGTTTGGTGATAGCATGATTTGCCAATGCTGTAGTATTGATATTTTTACTATTATTACAATTAGAAATGTGTTGTTTTATCCTATTTTTTAAATTTTGGGAAGTTTCACCTATATAACATTTGTCCATGCATTGCTTGCAATTAATTTGATAAATCACATTTTGTTTATTTATACTATTTATTCTATCTTTCATATTACTTAATGACAAATATATATATATATATGTATATATATATATATATATATATATATATATATATATATATACAAATTTGAATTACCGTTATTTTCGGTCTCTAGGGGTTCTGAAACGCAAAATTTTCTAGTCGGCACTCCGGATTGTTTCGTGAGATCAACCTTATAAGCGCAGTTCCTCCCTTCATAGGGAGGAACCCCGCTTACTAAAACAACCAATTAAAAAGTGAGTTAAACAAAGAAAAAACCCGGTTCAAAAGAACAAAACAAACACTTTTTAAGCGCTTATATCTCTGATTGACATTGCCCCATCCAATATTGCTTCAGAACCTTTTTTGTAGAGAATTTAGCAAGAGTTCGAATCACCACGTTCCACTTACCACGATTTCCCAACCGTTTTTGAGTTCTTTACGAAAAATGTACGAAGATCCGAAAACGTTTTATGTCTCATAACAAACGTATTGTTTGTCTCGCATACTTCCTTAACTCCAAATATAACCCAAAATTGAAACATCTTAGTTGAGATGAATTTCTAAGATATCGAAAATATTTCAACTGAATCCCGCGATTCTAAGTACCCACAAAAAAATAATGACTTACAAAAAAATGTGTTCCACTTTTCTCAAAAACGGTTACAGATATCGCCTTACAAAAGGTTTCTTTCGTTTTCCTATTTTAAGAAACCTATAAAAGAAGTACCTGCAAGCATAACGTAAGCAAAAACGTAAGCGTTACGATTTTTTTTTGCGCGAATTTCGCCCCAAACGCCATCTTCCATTGGGCGGATTCTGCTGGTTAACGAACTTAACCTTTCAAATTAGAAGACAGATTTTTGTACCAAATTTCATAAAAATCGGACCATTTTTGAGCTTGCCTGAGAGCGAACAGACAAACATATATATATATATATATATATATATATATATATATATATATATATATATATATATACAAATTTGAACCACCTATATTTTGGTGATCTATGGGGTCTGAAACGGGAAAGTTTCTAGTCGGCACTTCCGGATTGCGTCGTGAGGTCAACCTCATAAGCGGGTTCTCCCTATGGAGGTAGGGAGGAACCGCGCTAAAACTGACAATATGTAAGACCGATATGGACATACGGGATAGAACTGCGGGGATCAGCTAAGCCATCACATATAAACGTTAGCGAACGTTTCCAATCCAAAGTCCTCCGTAAAATCTTTAACGCCCCTTTCTACGTCTCAAACTTGCCTATCCACCGAGACACTGATATACCCTTTGTTCATGATTTAGCCAAATCCCGATTCCTGAATTTTTTCTCTAAACTCCCAGCCCACCCCAATCCTCTTGGCAGATCCCTCTCTTCCAATCTTATTCCTGATAATCCTCCTCGCCGCCATTGGCCACGAGACAACTTATTGCAAGAAATATTGAAAACGGTGTGTATAGTTCAACCATGTTTTCATGAAAATAAGTTAAGACCAGAACTTCCATTGGGAGTAGCAGTAATGTCTACCTTCTCTCCTCATCTTATCCAGTGTTTAGCTATTGTTTGAATAAATTTACTTATCGTACATATTTTTACAGATTGTAAATTATCAATAAAAGAAAAAAATAGCCTTTTATAGAACCAAGCAATTACTACAAGCTTGCTGTTTCGGTTATTTACTCTCCGTAGGCAGGATATCCGCTTATCAGGTCGACCACGTGACGCAAGATATTTCAATTTTGGTTGCCGCATACCGCATACATTCTTAAATATCTCGAAAACGGTTAGGAAATCTCGGAAAGTGAAAAGACCAAAATCTTCGAAGATAAGAGGAGAACTTCATTTTATTTATTTATTTTAATTTCATTTTTATTTTCACATACAATGTTCGTATTAATATGATTTCAGTTTAATTAATTATTAATTTCATTTTATCTTAACTATTCAGTTAAACTATTTTAGAAAATTATTTAATTTATGTAATTGTTAAATATTGTAAACAAACTACATGCGATATGCTATGCATGGGGCATAGGACCCTCGGTGGAAGAAGAAGGCATTTTTAAACAATTCCTTTAAAACGCTGCTAATAGTTAGCAGAGACAAAGTAAGCTCTATAGTCCAGGCAACGAACAGTTATAGATGGAAATTTTTGGAACAAAATTTTTGACTTCGTAACTTTGTTTGGACTGGATAGGAGGTGAACATGTCAAAATTCCTCGCCCTTAGCCTTTGTGCCGGGGGGGGGGGGGGGAAGGGGGGTTTAGAAGGTCCCATTTTTCAGGTTTTCACTTATATCTCGAAAACCCTGCGTACTAGCGATATGACTATTCCGTAACAAATGAAAGATGATTAAATATGCTACAAGTTCTATTCAATAAAGTTTTTCGAGATATTTTTAGTTTTCAAAATATCAGCACTTGAATATCTGTCATTTTGGTAAAAAACACACTTTTTTCTATTCTCGACCGAATATCTCTTTAACGATAAACCCAAAAAATAAATGCCGTTTATAGGGTTGTAGGGCATTAAATTCCCTTTAAGAATATATGTAACTTTACTATTTTATGTATTTTCTTTCAAACGTTATATATGCTCTCACAAGGTCTTAGCAAAACCATTGCCAATATAATGGACAAGATCTTATCTAATTGAGTGTGAATAACTGGTCAGTGGGCCCAAAATTATATATTTTGTGCCATTTATACGTCCAGTACTCACTATATTTACATAATGGAGCATATTTTGGACAATACATTGACTGGAAATGGTGAGAAATTGAAAGGTTCATTGGTCGACAGTTGTCGCCAGATATCACAAGGTTTGAAGGAAAATACATAAAATAGTAAAGATATGTATATGCTTGAAAGGAATGTAATGCTCTACAACCCTATAAACGGCATTTATTTTTTCGGTTTATCGTTAAAGATTTATCCGGTCAAAAAGAGAAAAAAGTGTGTTTTTTCCCAAAATGACAGACATTCAAGAGCTGATATTTCGAAAAGTAAAGATATCTCGAAAAACTTTATTGCATTGAACTTGTAGCATATTTAATCAGCTTTCATTTGTTATAGAATGGTCATGTCGCTAGGACGCAGGGTTTCCAAGATATAAGTGAAAACCCGAAAAATGGGACCTTCTAAACCCCCCTCCCCCCCGGCACAAAGGCTACGGGTGAGGACTTTTGATATGTTGACATCCTAACTAGCCGGAACCAAGTTATGTAGTCAAAAATTGTGTTTCAAACATTTCCATCTATAACTCTTAGTTGCCTGGACTATTAGTTGCTAAATTTAAGATTTATAAATTTCGATTATAACTATTCAAAACTATTTACAGCAACATCCACTGCCGAACAAAGCTTGTCCGCAGCAATTCTGGAAAGGAAAATAAATTTCTGTTGAATAAAACTACATAATGTATCCAGAACACAAAGGTATTTCACCTTTGTGTTCCAGGCTCGTCTGTAGCCTCAGAATGTGTATTTTCCTCCGCTGGAAAAATAATTTCTGAGAAGCGGAACAGACTGAGCCAAAGAAAAGCGGAAATGTTGGGTTTCCTTTCTGATAATATGAGGCTCAAGGAGCAAAACTAAGCCAGTTTGAAATAATTACACTTTGTTTGTGTCCCTCAATATTTTTTTCTTTGGAAGTGCTTTTTATAAATTTAATAAATTCGTTATTCGTTTCTAACCTTGTTGTAATCTTATAAATACATCTAATCCTGCATCTAGTTGATAATTTAATTAAATTCTTCATTGGAGAGTTAGGTACGGAATAGGGGAAGCCACCATCGAGTAACTATCGTTAGTATCGATATATTTTACCCGATAGTATCGGCCTATCGATAGTGCTGAACTATCGACTATCGCCCATCCCTATGAGTGATTGTAAAGATTTTGGAGAAGATCGGCGATTTTCGTCCAGACATTAAACTTTTTTTTCTCGGTATGTTGATGTTTTGAGTTAAATTATAAAAATAAATATTGGAGATGGAGATAGTTAGCTGTTGCAGTGATACGAAGACAAGGTATGGTAGGGATTCGGCTAGGAGAAATTCCTGGGATTCTCCTAGCCGAATCCCAACCGTACGTTGTCTTCGTAAAAATAAATATATTTTCTAAAATGTATTTTCTTTAATATATAACAGTTATTAGGCAAAATCAGTCGCATCCCGTTTACTTTTTTCACGAACTATCAACAAAAAAAATTAACTTTTTATATTCAAACGTTTCCGAATGACACTAGGGCAGGTTCCTGCAAGTCAGACTTTTCTCCATAATTGTTGTGCTGTATCAACAGCCGCGTATGGAGCAAATTAATTCCGAAACAAGGATTTAAGAACATTGCTTAAATCCCCTTCTTAGATTTAATTGTGAAGTAGGACTTAAGTGGAAAATTGATAGCCCGAGGGAAGATCCACAATTAGCGCGGGCTCTTCTTCATTTTATCTCCATAAAGCCCCAAAGAAGGTTCTATCATGAAAGACTTGTTATTCCAGCTTACTCAGGCATCGCTATGTGATTACATGCACCTTTACCTCATGTAATTACTCTGCTATAATTAAACGTTATTTTGCCTTCTGTTCAATGGAACCTGAGTAAAAATCGAAGGATAACAGTTGAGGGTGTCAATTTTGTTGTTGGGGAATCCTTCTTTCCCTAACATTTTTATAACCTACTAGTAGGCTATTATATTACTTATAATTATAAATAAATAAATTAATATCAGTTCGTTGAGGTAAATAACTCTCCATGACTTGATCAAAGGAAATTAATTATTAAAAAACGCCCATTAATAAAAAAATATTTAAACGTCTACATACATTAATTCTACAACAGGAAAAAGTTTCTGGGTCTGTTTACGAAGACCACATCCAGTTACTTGTGAAGTATCTGTAGTGATTATAACAGTGATTCAGCGCACGCGCATAACTCGTTAGCTTTTCTATTGGCTATTCCTATGGGCAATTCTATTAGTTCTTTCTGGTAGTTTTTATCTTTTTTTAACGGCGCATCAACTATTTGGCTATTAGCGCCGGGCTATCTATAGGTTGCTACCCTTTTATAATGCCAACAGCAAATGGTCGGTCACCCATTCAGGTACTGACCACGCCCGACGTTGCTTAACTTCGGTGATCTAAGGGAACCGGTGCATTCAACGTGGCTATGACCGTTGGCCTTTATGGTAGTAAAGTAACCTTTAACACTCGTCAATCCAACTCACAAAAATTAAAAGAATTCTTAGCGAGTTCGATTGACTAGAGTTTTGATATCTTCTTGAGCGATCTTAGCACGTATGCCCATAATGCGAAATAAATATAAAATATAAATATGTTATAGAACCACGGGACAAAAAAATCGGTAGGGAGGCCCCTAAACTTCACAATTACCATTGACTTTTATAATATTAACCTTTTTATTAATAAATATTGCTTGCTGAAATATATTGTGCTTATTTTCATTTATGCTTTACAAGCCTTAAAGTATTACTTACAAATACAAGTTATCTAATGGTTAGTTAGACACCATATTTTATAAATATAGTAGTCAAAAAGAGTTACTTTTAATAGTGATTGCAGTGATTTTAAATACTTTTCATTACTATATTAACTCTTGATTAGTATATTTATATAATATGGTTTCTAACCTTAGATAACATGTAATGAAGGAATAGATAACCTGCAGAGAACCTGTAAGCTAATCCGTAAGTACCAAAATCACTGTTCAAAATCACGACAGATATTTCAAAGTAACAGGATGTGGTCTTCGTAAACATACCCAAGTTTCTGATGAGTTCTGCGTTATCTTAGCGTCTTTTCCTTCTTGCCCCTTGTGTCATATGGAAAGCTTAGAATAATAACATTTAATGTTTTGTCTTAATCGTTCGAGAAAAATGTAAACACATGTAAAAATAAATCTCAAAGGGAAGCAAGATCTTAGGCGCCACAACAGGAAACTAAAAGTACCATAAGTGGAAATTGTCCATTTAAACCCTTGTTTGCAAAAACTTTAGTAATCTTTCGAATGGATGCGTGGACGTGGTTAGCTCACGGGTAGAGACTAATTTGCTGATGGACTTTAGTTGAAACCCCAAACACGCACTGAAGATATTTCTCTAGTCTTCTAGTATCGTCTTTCGTGGGTTGGATTCGGCTCCCTGGCCGTCCCTAGGCCAACCCAGCCTTTAATTAATTTATTAGTGGGGATCTGCAAAACGGAAATCAGGCGCAAGGTAATTTAATAAACAAGGAAAAGAAAAAAACAAAATCTGACTAGACGAAGTTTAAATTTTATTAGCTTTCATTTAAAAAAAAATGGATTGAAACCGGTTAAGACTTAGATGCTGTAGCCTTCTTTGAAACACTATACGTCGCACAGTGGGGCCAAATGACATTTCGTGTTTCAAAAAAGGCTACAGCCTCTAAATCTTAACCGAATGCAATGCATTTTGTTTTAAATGAAAGCTAATAAAATTTAGAACAACTTTGTCTAGCCAGATTTTTTTTTTGTTTAATAAATTACGTGAAAATAATTCACAAAATTTTACAATTAAACATAAAATAATATGTTATTTTTCATCTAACTTAATATCAGCACTGATATCGTTGAAATTAAACATTCAAATCCTGATTAGACTTGGAAAAAATCAAAATCTATTTTCAAATCATTCAAAACTTATCTTTTTTCAATGAATCTCATTGTTGAATTAAGATAAATTTACGTTTTGAAGATGTCAATCTGATATTAAGTTAGATGGAAAATAAAATATTATTTAATGTTCAATTGTAAAAGTTTGTGAATTTTTTTACACCTAATTTAATAAACAGGGGAAACAAAACACAAAAATACGGCTAGACAAAGTTGTTTTAAATTTTAATAGCTTTCATTTAAAAAAAAATACATTAAAATCGGTTAAGATTTAGAGGGTGAAGCCTTTTTTGAAACACGAAATGTCGTTTGGCCCCACTGTGTGGCGGTCACGAGGTACAACAGCAGAATATCTTTTCTTTTTTTTTTTTTATTTTTGTGTTAACGCTTTATAGCGATGTACATTATTGTCTACATGTTTACATTGTCTATATATTATTACATTTTATTATATTACGTTATTGTCTACTTGTTTACATTGTCTATATATTATTACATTTTATTATATTACGTTATTGTCTACATGTTTACATTGTCTAAATATTATTACATTTTATTATATTACGTTATTGTCTACATGTTTACATTGTCTATATATTATTACATTTTATTATATTACGTTATTGTCTACATGTTTATATTGTCTATATATTATTACATTTTATTATATTACGTTATTGTCTACATGTTTACATTTTCTATATATTATTACATTTTATTATAATACGTTATTGTCTACATGTTTACTTTGTCTATATATTATTACATTTTATTATATTACGTTATTGTCTACATGTTTACATTGTCTATATATTATTACATTTTATTATATTACGTTATTGTCTACATGTTTACATTGTCTATATATTATTACATTTTATTATATTACGTTATTGTCTACATGTTTACATTGTCTATATATTATTACATTTTATTATATTACGTTATTGTCTATATATTTATATCGTTTACATATTATTACATTATATCTTTTTATGTATATCTTTATTTGACAATTATACAATACATCAAGTATTTTTTATAATTCTTTTGTTCTTGAGTACATGTCAGGAATGAGCGATAGGAAAAAAAGGCCCATTGGCTAAAACCTATATTTCATTATATTAAAATACATAATTGTCTATCATACATCATGTATATATTATTACGTTATATTACGTTATTGTCTATATATGTGCATTATGTATATATAACTAAGGCCTAATACAATTATTATTACAATTATACAATAAATACTATATACATATACAGTTATGCTCATTAGTACATAAATACAATTCTAGGAATTTTAATTCTACGTATAAATCTAATTATACAGCCAACTGATCTAATTCACGGTTAGTTGTGCATCATCAAAGCAATACCACTAAAATTAAGCTAGTTTTAGATATGATGGAAAAAAAAAAAAAAAAAAAAAAAAAAAAAAAAACTTTTTTCCCCTCTTTTCTTTCTCCTCCTCCTTTTGGTTTGGTCGCTCTTAATGTTATTTCTATTTTATATTATGTCAAATATGTTGGTGTCTTTTAGGTGTGAGAGTATCTTGTCAATATGAGGTTGTCCTTGCAAGATTGAGGATCGGTCATACACGGTTAACTCATGAATACCTGATGAACAGCATATCTTCTGGCCGATACAGCACATAGAATGCCCACTAGGAATGGACTGCACAATCTGTAGCTAAGAAAGAGAGATATTTTATTCAAATTGCTGCCTCGCATTACATTTAGAGCATGAGAGAAGATAGATTGAAAACACAGGGAAGGAGGTTGGGACTGTGTTCGCTCATTGCCAACACGGGGGAGGGGTGGGCTGCGTTCGCTCATTAGCATAGCACTCACTCCTTTTTCGGTCGGAACTCCTAGTGGAATAAAAATAGGGGCACTGAAAGCCTTCTACTGCCCTTCTTACGGCTCCTTTCCTAACAAGAACAGAACGAATCTAAACAAAACACTCTCTTCCATAGGCTTTCAAAGTAAGCACGACTTCAAACACGAGTCACGAAATTTTGTTTGACATATTCCCAGACTCTTGTGGGGGTGTAGTTCTAAGCACGGCAGAAAGTAGCACTTATAATTAGCATAGATATTACTAAGTTGGAGCCAGTGATGGGCAATAGTGATATTGACTGAGGATTGTTCAAAATCCTAATGCTAATAATTAGGTATCGGATCTTATTGTATTTACATATTTTTTTTTTATTCTTAAATCGTAATTGTTGATGTTTTAAGTGATTTTAAAGCATTTAAACAGCTTTTTATTTTACATATATTTATATATTTTGTCAAAAAACCATATTTTTACTTATTCTGCTATAAATACATATTTTTGCTACATATTTTGGTATATCATTTTTCAAACTCGAAATATAAAATAATGAATTATCAGCCTATTATTTCTTGGCTCCTAAATCATTTTCCAAATACATACAATACATAAATCCATATTTTTACTTATTCTGATATAAATACATATTTTTGCTACATATTTTGATATATAATTATCCAAACTCGAGATATAAAATAATGAATTATCAACCTATTATTTCATGGCTCCTAAGGCCAAACGTATGGAAAAGTGTCTACTATTTTTCTATTCAAAATCACCAGAAGAAAATGGGCCTGATCGGTGACCCCACCAACTCCCCTTATGAGATCAGACCGGCGTCATTTCACGGTTCACAATTTTAAAATGCATCTTGTAAACAATTTTCCAACATAATGTTCATCTGTAGAAATATTCAACTTCATTTTTCCCCTTTTAAATGAAGTTCCTAATTTTAATTAATTCTTTATTTTTCAATATTTCAAAGACTCTTAGTCATTTTATTTTATCTATTTCCAATCTTTGTTCATTCAATTTATAATAACAGAGCTCGTACTAATTATTTATGCCTTTCTTTTCAATATTTTATAGTGTTTTTGGTATTTCTTTACTACATATTTTAAATTTATTATTACATATTTCGTTATAAATAGTTAAATATATATGTACACATTTTGAATTTTATTTTACATGGACATCCGTTCCTTACTAATAACGATTAGCCGTTGAAATACCAGATACAACTGCTAACTGCTAATTCTTATCGAAAAGTTTCATAGAATGTTAGGATTTACTACGGCACAGAAAATAATGGTTACTACAATTACTATTGTCCTTAATTTATTTATATACATCAATTCTATACGTTATTCAAGCAAAATAAAACTAACGTGTAATTAGTGATTTTTCCTAACATTTATAATTCATGAAGATTATTTTTCTTCCATCTAATTTTATTTTAAATCAACATGTGCAATAATTGTTTTATATTATTATAAACCTAAGGTTTATAGATACTTTGTTTTCTGTAGTAGACAGATTGATCATTTTAATAGTCATTACATTTTTTCCCCCTTTTTTTTTTAATGTTGTTCAAATTCTCTTCTAAGTCATATTATTATTCGTAGATCAATCATATTATTATTTTAATTGTTTTCGTTAATTAATATTAATAATTATTATATTGATGTTCGAGCATTTGTGTTTTATTAATTTAGTTATTCCTAACATTCGACAGTTATCATGTGTAAGTTCTTTATTCTTGGCGGTTTTAATGAGGACGTCGAACATAGAGATTAAGTTAGGAGGTCAGGAGCTCGGAGGACAAGGTTGTCTGCCGAAGGAACGAAAATCGGGAGTGCTAACTGCTACGATTTCGATTGTAGAGTTTTACCAAGGTTAGTAGATAGCAGATGACTAGGTTTTAGCACTTTCCTCCGAAGGAAAGTAGCTATTGAGGTTAGACTCATGACGGAATTTTTGAAAAATTTCTTCAAATCTTTATCGATCCTACCTAGTAGACACCGAAAATGACCCCCGTTAAAATTTATATATATCTATATATATATATATATATATATATATATATATATATATGTGTGTGTCTGTTAACACGATAGCGGCCAGAGTTTTTGTTTTTTCGTCACGAAACTTGGTATATAGCATTAAATTAGCAAACGATTGAACGAGTTCGTTAACCACTAAAGTCGGTCCACCGGAAGGGGGGGTTTACCCCGAACCCAAAACACTTATTTGACTATGTCAGCCATAATATTTGTTATATTTCAACGAAACTGTGTATTCGTAGTGGTAATATAGAGAAAAAAGTGAGATATAAAAACGAACTAAATCGGTTCATTAGAAGGGGGGGTTTACTCCAGACCCACAATACCAATTCGCCACTACCAGCCGTGATTTTTGGTATATTTCGACGAAACTCGGTATTCGTAGTGGTAATCTACTGGTAAATATGTGTTGTAAAAATAAACTAAATCGTTTCATTAGAAGGGGGGGGTTTACTCTTGACCCAAATTCTTAATATACTCATACCGGTCGTAATTTCTGCTGTATTGTAACGAAACGCGGTATACGTCGTGGGTAACTCATGAGAAAGAAGTGTTGTAAAAATGAGCTGAATCGGTCAATCGGAAAGCGGGGGTTTAATTTGTAATATATTTCAATAGAAAAGCCCGTCAGACGTAGGTTCACAATGCCGCCGCAAGGAGCGCATTCTACCACTAGAGTGACTGTATCCTGTTCCTGCGTTAGATCAAAATACGATAATATGAGGTTTTTTGTATTTATTACGTAGTGTAATAGGTACCATGTGTAAACATAACTCTGGAAGCAAATTATTAATTGATCAGTTACTCATTACAAATTGAAAAGAGAACTATTCATGTTTTTATTTTATTTATGTAGGATATTTTAAGCAAATTGTTCTGGAAAGCAGTCTGCACTACCCAAATTATGAGGAAAGTGCTTAGTTATGCAGCTCCTGCGTGACGGACTTTTTTTTTTAATGTTGTTCAAATTCTCTTCTAAGTCATATTATTATTCGTAGATCAATCATATTATTATCTTAATTGTTTTCGTTAATTAATATTAATAATTATTATATTGATGTTCGAGCATTTGTGTTTTATTAATTTAGTTATTCCTAACATTCGACAGTTATCATGTGTAAGTTCTTTATTCTTGGCGCTTTTAATGACGACGTCGAACATAGAGATTAAGTTAGGAGGTCAGGAGCTCGGAGGACAAGGTTGTCTGCCGACAATTTTTTTTTTTTTTTTTTTTATTTATTTTAAGAGCTTCGCAACGAAGGTGACTTGCTCTTTTTAAATTGCAAAACAAAATATACAATACACAAAAGTAGAAATTTATGGAACTAAATATTACAAAAGTGTTAAGAATAAGAAATAGGGGGGGGTCTCCCGTGGTCTAATGGCTAGCGCTTTGGATTCATAAGCGGGAGATGGTGGGTTCGATTCCCAACCTCCGGCAGGAATTTTATCATCCCACGGCTCGCTGATAAAATTCCTCGCTGCACCCTGGATGTCGGCGCTAATGACCTCGATGTAGATGCGCCGTAAAAAAAAAAAAAAAAAAAAAAAAAAAAAAAAAAAAAAAAAAAAAAAAAAAAAGAAATAGGAGCTAACATTATTTACAGTATTGCTTATTACAATATAGATATTATATTTACATACATATGACTTATATATACATACATATGACTAATACTACTAACATTAATTAATGGTACAAAAAAAAAAAAAAAAAAAAAAAAAAAAAAAAAAAAAAAAAAAAGTCGGAGGACAAGGTTGTCTGCCGAAGGAACGAGAATCGGGAGTGCTAACTGCTACGATTTCGATTGTAGAGTTTTACCAAGGTTAGTAGATAGCAGATGACTAGGTTTTAGTATATTGTAGCGTTTGTCAGTGGCTCCTAAACTCCTAAAAACAGTATCTGTTATTTCTAGTCGTTAGGAGTAACCTGCTAACTCTAACAGCGATTAACTGCTAAAAATTATCGGATCTGCTAATAGCAACCCATCACTAGTTAAAGGAGAGTTTGCCTAAATGTAATTTTTCCTAGTAACTACATTTGTAGGTGGTAATCAAACGGGCGCAACTACTTTCTTCAGGGGTAATACTACCTTGTAATTTTTTTTTCTTTCTTTACAATTTTTTTATATGGCCTAAAATTCTTTCTTAACTAATCAAAAATGATAATTTCTAGTAAAGTATGTAGGATTTTTTCGATACATTGAATTATAACGATTTCATGACCCATTTTCGACGGATTATTTAATATGAAAATGAATAATTTTTCAGCATTTGCGAAAAAATTAATATTTCTTAAAAATCCTACGTATTTACTGGATTTAACCTTCTTCATTCGAAATAATTTTAGTTTTTCGTTCTAGAATAAAAATTGCCGCCTGCAGATTATCACCCGTGAAAAAAGAGGGTTTCCGTTCGTCAGACACTGTATCGTCAATTGTTTTTCGAAAAATTGAAACTTTTTTGGGGGGATATTTTAACATCCCATTTAATAACTTTTGAAGAATTTCAAAATATTGATTTATTTGTTCTTTATAAATTCTGGAAAATGACTAATTTTGATCACACAAAGTACCCCTTAAAAGAAATCTGCAGGAGAAAGTATATATTTGGCCCTTTTCCTTTTACTAGTATCTTATATTCCTTTGTACACATCAATTTTTTACATTGTTATTACTTTTCGGGGTTGTGTCAGTTCATTATCTTCAAACTCTATTTCAATTTCTAAAAAACAACACATCACCTCCTAGTTTGGAGACGTGTCAGCTCTGAGGGATTACGGCCAAGACACGCTCTACCCAGCTCGGTGTTAGAGCAGTTGAAAGTTTAGACAGCCTCTAGTCTGTCTCCCAGCTAAGTTTAGCATAAGTTCTAAACTATCTTATTATATTTTTATTTTACCTTATTATATCTATTCCTCAATGCAATAGACTAAAGGTGGCAGATGCACCATTAAAGAGAAATTTCATATTATTTTACATTATTTAATCATAATTATTATTATATTTATTTCCCACTTTCTTCAGCATTAAAAGAAACCGAGTATTAGTACTTATTTTAATTTTAAATTTACTCAGTATCATATTAATAAAGGTTATAATAGGCTTAGTTTTGCAATTTGGGAAAAACAGAATATAGTTTAATATGAATAAACCCCCAGACCCTCCCCTTAATTCCCCCGAAAGGAAAAAAGTCAAAAGAGTCTGGAATCAGATTCAAGGAAAAAAAATAAGCCCACAAGATGTTATATCTGTTAATACAAATAAATTTTTAATAGTTGAGTATGCAGGAGATGGGGATCTTTCAAAAGTCTCTCCCTTCTTGATAGCCAAAACTATTAGAAACCACTGTGGGGAGCCAAAAAACATAAAAAAATTAAGAAATGGGACACTTCTGATTGAAACCCTAAATAAAGAACAATCAGAGAAATTAATAGAGTTGACAAATTTAGGATCTTCTATCACAGTCACTGTTAAACCACATGAAAAATTAAATATAAGTAAAGGAGTCATCTACTGTCCTGATTTGGATAATTTGAATGAAAATGAAATTTTAGAAGAATTGAAAGAAGAAAAAGTAATTGAAATTAAAAGAATTATCTCCAAAAAATCCGGGATAGAAAGGAAAACACACTTGTATGTTTTAACATTCTCACTGCCAATCCTCCCAGAAATAATAAACATAGGCTTTTACAAAATCAGAATAAAATTATATGTACCAAACCCCGTTAGATGTAGAAAATGTTTAAAATTCGGCCATTTTTCAGACGGCTGTCAAAAAGAAGCTATCTGTGGCTTCTGTACTAAGCCCATTCATCCCGAAACTCCCTGTTCCACATTCGTTCCTAAGTGTATCAACTGTAATGATAGGCATCACAGCCTTGACCAAAAATGCCCTAAATTTATAGATGAAAAAGGAATCAAACTGATTCAATTTAGAGACAAAGTCACTTATACCTTGGCAAAAAAACAATATTTTCAGACTCTAGGAACATCGATGAGTTACGCTGCCGCTGCTAAAAATAAAAAGGAAGTTTCTAATGTAGGCACACAAACTGACACATTTATTCAAACAACTAATGAAGATAAGGTTATGAAACCTCCCATCTTTGATAAGCCTAGAACAGGTGGCTCTATTATCACTGACCATGTGCTTACTCTCCCTCCCGCGCTAGCCTCTCTCCCCTCCCCTTCCGAGGCTAACCTGCCTTCCCCTCCTGCCCTAGCCTCGCTCCCCTCTATCTCCGGGGCCAGCATTTCTTCCCCTCCCGTCCTAGCATCTCTCCCCTCTATCACCCCTCCTCCTCTTACCCCTCCGGCGCCTCCTCCACTGCCTAGCGCGCCGGTGGGAAATCCAAAACCTCCAAGGCCTGGAGATAAAACCTCCAAGAAAACAAAATTATCTAGGAAACAAAAATGCCAGGAAGAACCTGCTATGGATATATCCTAGCTTACATCAACTTTATGACTAGTAAAACAACGCAAATCCATTCTCTCAATAATATATTTTTGTTTATTTTAGTATTAAGCACATTTGTGTTCCTATTAATTTTAAATTATTTATTAAGGTCTCCCAACTATCAAATAATGTTTAGAAGTAGATATTTTCTATTTTATAATTTTCTCAACTTTATGTTTAAGAAATATGTTCTTAACTTTTTTAGAAATATTTCTTGTTTAGAAATACTCTCCTCATTTATTGTACTGCAGCTGGTAAATTTATCTAATCAAAATGTCAATAATATCATGGAATTGTAACGGCTTACGTACACAATTTGAAGAATTTAAAATTCTTTTCCATAATCAAAACCCAGCTGTAGTATGTCTACAAGAAACCCATTTGAAAACAAATAATAATTTTAATATTAAAAATTGTACAACCTTTCGTAAAGACAAAGAGACACTAGGCAGAGCCTCCGGAGGAGTCCTTATTGCAGTTAAATCCCAATTCTACTCGGAACTTGTAGACATGGACACACCCCTACAGGCCATAGCGATAAGAGCTCACCTCGCTTTCCCAATCACCATATGCAATATATACTTACCTCCAACTGAGCCAATAGACGAAACAGCCTTAACTCATCTTATTAATAGTTTACCATCTCCATACATCGTGACCGGTGACTTCAACGCCTCTCACCATTCCTGGTCACCATCTCCTACAAACTCCCGTGGCAATACTATGCATAGGATAATAGACACTGTTGACTCTATCTTACTAAATAATGGCAATGCTACATATATCAGCCCGGCCTATGGCTCTTCCTCGGCTATTGATCTTACCTTTTCTTCACCAAGTATCGCTAACCTCTTCGTCTGGGACACTTGCGAGGATCAACATGGTAGTGACCACTTCCCCATAGTCCTCCTTCCAACTAGATCTCTACCATCTCTAGAGACAGTACCAAAGTGGATCATCGATAAAGCTGATTGGATTCAATTCTTGGAACAGCTCACACTATCTCAGGATGACTTACCTTCTGACATCCCTGGTATGGTAGAAGTCCTGTCTAAACATATTATTGAATCAGCCAAAGAAACGATCCCTAAAACAAAGGGCCGGCCTTCTAATAATCACGTACCCTGGTTCGACAACGAGTGTCGACAAATCATAAAAGAAAAAAATAGAGCTCTCAAAAAGTTTCAAAAGTTTCCTACCACCGAAAACCTTATTAGTTATAAAAAAATGAAATCTAAAGCAAGGCAACTTATGAAGCAGAAGAAAAGAATATCCTGGGCCAATTTTGTAGAATCCATCAACATTAACACTCCAATAAGAAAAGTCTGGGAAAAAGTCCGCTGCATGTCAGGATCTAAATATTTGGAATTTCCTATTGTTAAATTAAATAATTTAATAATATCTGATCCACAGGAACTTTGTGAGATATTTGCAGATCATTTTTCGCAAATATCAAACTCCAATATAGAAGAAGACGCACCACCACAAACTCCAGAGCCCTCTGAAGAAGCAAACAGCACACACTCCGAAATAGATTACAATAGACCTATATCTTATCAAGAACTCAACTCGGCCATAAATGAACTAAAAAATTCTGCCCCAGGAAACGACGATATCCACAATGCCATGATTAAACATCTCACCCCACAAACGAAAACAGTACTCCTTCACATCTTCAATAAAATATGGGACAAAGCCATTCTTCCGTCACAATGGCTAGAGACAATAGTTGTACCCATCCTAAAGCCTGGTAAAAATAAATTACTTGTTGACAGCTACCGGCCAATATCTCTCTCAAGTTGCCTTTGCAAACTGCTTGAGAGAATAATCAACAAGCGCCTCGTATGGACACTTGAAAAATTTAAACTTCTCTCGGATGTACAGTGTGGTTTCCGAAAAAGCCGATCTACAATGGACCACCTTATTGCATTGGAAGCTGAAGTCCTGAATACTTTTGTGGAAGGAAAAGAGGCAATAGGCGTATTCTTCGACCTCGAAAAAGCCTACGACACAGTAAGAAGAAGTAGTGTCCTGAATCAGTTACAGAAGTGGGGATTTCGTGGTAGACTTCCTAATTTCATTAATTCATTCCTCTCAAATAGGTCATTAAAAGTGAGAATAGGCAATAAATTATCAAGCAGCAGAAGAATACTTAATGGGATTCCACAAGGAAGTGTTTTAAGTTGTGCCTTATTTGCCATTGCCATTAATTCCATTACTGATCAGATTCCAGCTTTAGTCCGTAAATCATTATTTGTTGACGATCTGAAAATCTTCCTTAAATTTCAAGATATCCACTGGGCATCTAGAGTCCTGCAGAACACCATCAACAAACTGAATTCCTGGGCCAGAAAAAATAATCTAAATTTCTCTACAAGCAAAACTAAATGCATTTTATTTACAAGAAAAAGACGACCAAGCCTAACTCCTGATCTATTTTTAAGTGACCACCGAATTTCATTCACAAACGAAGTCCGCTTTCTGGGAATGACATTTGACTCTAAGCTTAACTGGACTAGTCACATCAAACACCTCAAGGAAGACTGCTTTAAAAAGCTTAATTTATTGAAGGTTCTAGGCAAAACCACATGGGGTGCCGACCGGAAATCACTGCTCATGATTTATAAAAGCCTTGTGTTGTCAAAACTGGACTATGGCAGCTTAGTGTACGCCTCAGCTAAAAGCAGTGTACTCTCATGCCTAGACTCTATCCATCACGCAGGAATCCGACTATCCACAGGAGCCTTTAGGACAAGTCCGATCACAAGCCTCTGTGCAGAGGCAAGTGTGCCGCCACTTTTCATCCGGAGGCAACAACTAATTTCCTCCTATCTCGCTAAAATCGTTTTCCAACCCTCAAATCCTGCATATAACTATTTAGTTCACCCCAAAAACCTTGAACGCTACAATCAAAAAATGAATCACCCGGCACCATTAGGCGTAAGACAAAGATATGTTATTGGCTCAATCCCGGAAATTAATCTTCAATATCTCGACGTTAATGAGCCACCATGGACGTACAAAACCCCGAATATTGACATGCGCCTTAGTTCAGCAAAGAAGGATACTCCAATAATTGCACTCAGGTACAAAGCGGAAGAGTTAATAAACTCATACCCAAAGGGGCTGGTCATGTACACTGACGGCTCAAAATACGAAGATAACGTTGGTGCAGCAATAGTCTGGGACAACAATGTCTTAAAACAGAAGCTCTCTTCTCTAGCCTCCATCTACACCGCAGAAATGCTAGCAATTTCCACTGCCCTGTATAATGCAATTTCATCCCCAGAAAAAAATGTTGTAATATGTACAGATTCGCTGTCGTCCCTAAGAAGCATTGCAAACTATGATAAAACAGGCCCTCTAACCTCAAAAGTATTTCATTTTATCAACATCCTAAACTCTCAGTGCAAATCAGTAAACTTTATTTGGACCCCTTCACACATAGGTATTGCAGGCAACGAAAAAGCTGACAAAGCAGCCAAGGAAGCAGCTGTTATGTCTGTACCCCCTGTAACAGCTCTCGATCCAAACGATATTAAAAGCTGGTTGAGAAGCAAGGCATATCAAGCTTGGGAAAATGCTTGGAGGTCCGAGCCAGCTGTAAACAAACTGCGGCGGATAAAGGATACCACCAAGGAATGGGCCACCTCGATCCGCGGAAATAGAAGAGAGGAAGTAGCTTTGGCTCGAATGCGAATCGGTCACACAAAGCTTACCCACGTGTACCTAATCAACAAGGACCCACCCCCAAACTGCAGTACATGTCAAGTCCAACTAACTGTCCAGCACATAATAGAGGAATGCCCTAAATACCGGCACCAATTTGCTGCTGAAGGTATTAACAGAAACCTCGCAGTGTGCCTTGGAAACAATCCCTCAGACGTTGCCAAACTGTTAAATTTTCTTAAAACTGCCAGTCTCCTGAAAAACTTATGAATTGTTATCATTATATTTATTTATTTATTTTTATTTTTTTTTTTATTTATTTATTTATTTTTTTTTTTTTTTTTTTTTTTACGTATAAAAATGAAACCTTGCGTGAATAAATATGTGAGCGAATGTATTTTTCCTTGTTATAATACTGAATTTTATTTGCTAGCTGAAAACTGAAATTTTGTCTATTGAACTGTACCCAATTCAGAACTATATCTTTGTCATATAAAGAAAGAAAAAGAAAAGAAAAGAAGAGGAAAAAAAAAAGAAAAAAAAAAAAAAAAAAAAAAAAAAAAAAAAAAAAAAAAAAAAGAATTCAAAAGGTAGAGAAAGAATAAAAAAAAAAATAAAAAAATAATAATAAAAGGAAAAAATATATATAAAAAAAAAAATGAAATGGGAAAAAGAAAAAGGGAATTAAAAAAAAAAAAAAAAAAAAAAAAAAAAAAAAAAAAAAAAAAAAAAAAAATGTACCTCTCTGTTAATCCTACCCACTATTATTATTATTACTATTATTATTATAATTGTACAGGTCTTCCCTTGTCCTTTTTAATCTGTATGAAACAATACCACCTAAGAGAATGGATATGCTTGTCATATAAAACAATGTAGGTTCTGGCGTAAAAACATGATAAAATGTTAATCGCCACTAAATCCTGATCCTAATCCTAACCTCCTAGTTTGTCTTGCTCGACGAAACCTTTGTTCGAAGCTAGAAATTCTCCTTGGAAGTTTTGCTCTTCGTCTTCCATCCTATTGAAGTATTGCTCCCTTCCAGATCTCCGGATTCCATTCTAATGAAATATCCCAAGTTCTTCCTCGAAACTTTGCCAGGAATATTCTTTAGTATGCAAAAACATTAATTTCTCTTTGAGTTTTCGCCATTCGTTTGCAATCACTATCCAAAGTCTAGCCAACCCAACAATCTAAATTGCATATCTACCCCACTATCGGAAGTCTAGCCTACCCAAAAATCTACATTGCATATCTACACCACTATCCGAAGTCTAGCCTACCCAACAATCTAAATTCCCTATCTACCCCACTATCTAAATTTCATTTCTAACCTGCTTTCTATATTCCATATGTATTATACTATCTACATCACATATCTACCTTAAATATTCCTTAAATACCCTACTACCTATATTCTATCTATACTCCACTATCAACATCCAATATCTACTCCACTATCTAAATTTCATATCTACCCTGCTATCTAGATTCCATATGTGTTATACTATCTACATTCTCTATATACCCTACTACCTATATTCTATCTATACTCCACTACCAACATCCAATATCTACTCCACTATCTAAATTTCATATCTACCCTGCTATCTAGATTCCATATGTGTTATACTCTCTACATTCTCTATATACCCTACTACCTATATTCTATCTATACTCCACTACCAACATTTATTTCCAGATTTATCAATGTATATACAGGGCGTCCCGTAAATGTCTAGTCATATTGTGAGGGGTAATAGAGGACCCTTAGGGGAACAAAAAATTTTCTATGACGATTTCCCAAATTCTCGCCCATAAGGGAGAAAACGTAGTTTTGTCGTTTTTTCGAGACAAACGTGGTTTTTAAGAGAATAATCTTTCTAGCTCCGTCCCAGATGGTATTACTAGAAAGGGAGTGAAACCAATCGAAAGCTGAGTAAATTTACTATAAGACTAGTTGGGAGTAAATGTAAAAATAAATGAACGTATGTATGTATATCTTACCAAAAGAAAGCTATTCTAAATTTCCTGATATTTTATTGATATTTCTTTCCATTGTTACTCCTCAATGGGCAGGATCTGAGATTTCCGGGTTTCAGAAAAACTTCTACATTTAACCAGCTTTCCATTCATGTATCACAACCCTGTGTTATTAAAGTATTTGAACGATTTAAGAACAAAAGTTTAAAAAAAAATGGATCTGTGAAAAGAAAATTATATTTTTTTCTTCAGTTTATTCAAAAAACTGAAGAGAAATATTTATTTGTATAAATGTTTACATAAATATTAAGTAAATATTTACTTAAAACAATAAAAAAAAAATTAATTCCACGAATTTAAAAAAAATTCCTAAAACAGTAAATAAATAAAATACACAATTTGTTAATTACAGTAACTAATAATGGGTCCAGGAGGTGGCCATTAATGAGCCCCAACCATACATTAACCTCAAAAATTACTATTTTTACCTAGATGAAGCATTTGAACATATTTTTACAGGTATTTATTTAGAAAACAAATGCTTTACCTTGAATTGATACTGATGGCTATGCTTGTGAAACTCACTGGGATTCTCGTGAGCCCATGCGTTTTTGTTGTGGTAATTAAAAATGCTATCCCTCATAAATAAGATGTACATAGTTCTGTAAAAATGTGTTCAAATGCGTGATATAGGTAAAAATAATAATTTTTGAGGTTAATGTATGGTTGGGGTTCCTTAATGGCCGCCTCCTGGACCCAGTATTAGTTACCTGAATTAATAAATTCAAAATAAATGTGTATTTTATTCATTTACTGTTTTAGGATTTTTTTTTATATTCGTGGAAGTAATTTTTTTTATTGTTTTAAGTAAATATTTACTTAATATTTATGTAAACATTTATAAAAATAAATATTTCTCTTCAGCTTTTTGAATAAACTGAAGAAAAAAATATAATTTTCTTTTCACAGATCCATGTTTTTTTTTTAAACTTTCCTAAACCGTTCAAATACTTCAATAACACAGGGTTGTGATACATGAATGGAAAGCTGGTTAAATGAAGAAGTATTTCTGAAACCCGGAAGTCTCAGATCCTGCCCATTGAGGAGTAACGATGGAAAGAAATATCAATATAATATCAGGAAATTTAGAATAGCTTTCTTTTGGTAAGATATACATACTTACATTCATTCATTTTTACGTTTACTTCCAACTAGTCTTATAGTAAATTTACTCAGCTTTCGATTGGTTTCACTCCCTTTCTAGTAGTACCACCTGGGACAGAGCTACAAAGATTATTCTCTTAAAAACCACGTTTGTCTCAAAAAATCGACAAAACGACGTTTTCTCCCTTATGGGCGAGAATTCGGGAAATCGTCATAGAACATTTTTTGTTCCCCTAAGGGTCCTCAATTACCCCTCACAATATGACTAGACATTTACGGGACACCCTGTATATATATATATATATATATATATATATATATATATATATATATATATATATATATATATAAAATCAGTCCCATAACACGAGGGCCCTGAGGGGCAGATACTATAGAGGTATCTGATTCATGACCATACAGCACACTAGGGAGATAGTATGGTCAGTACTATGCTCCGGCCGCCGGATTTTCCCCTTGCTGCTTCAACTACTAGAGTCATTAGCACCAAGGTACCCATTATTAAATTAATTAAAGGCTGGTTTGGCCTAGGGACGGCCAGGGTGGCTGAATCTTACCCATGAACAAAGACACTAGAAGAAAAAAAATCTTTAGTGCTTGCTCGGGATTTGAACACAGGTCCTCCAGCTTATTAGTCCAGTGCTCTACCACTGAGCTAACCTCGCCCCCTGTATGTATATATATATATATATATATATATATATATATATATATATATATATGTGTGTGTGTGTGTGTGTGTGTGTGTGTGTGTGTGTGTGTGTGTGTGTGTGTGTGTGTGTGTGTGTGTGTGTGTGTGTGTGTGTAGCGGATGGGTGTCGCTACTATAGGATATAGGATAGGAAGGATGTGTCGGGAGAAGGTAACCAGGAAAGTACTGTGTCCCGGTAAGGGCGCTTCCTTGAACCTGGGGGTTAACGACTAGGTACTAGGCCTTAGCTGTTCCACTGAGTCGGGGAGAAGGTGTTCGGTACTGAGCCGTAGCCGTTCCTCGAAGCGGGAGTGAGAGAGGTAAGGGAAAAAATGAACTAGGTTACTAGAGTTGGGGGGAGTAGGAGTCGGGAGTGTAGTGACTGGAGGCTGGCTTGACCACTGAGTAGGGCGAGATGGCGGGCTTCGTGCTTTGCCTAGAGAGAGTGAGAGCGCCGGTTGCTTGGTCCTGAGTGCATGGCTGGCTGGAGTCTGGTCTTGAGAGAGCTGCTGGTGTGTCCTTGAGAGAGCGCCGGAGTAGAATGAGATCTGGCTTTTTTTTTCTCACCCTCCTTGTTTTATTTAACTAAGCATATATATATATATATATATATATATATATATATATATATATATATATATATATATATATATATAATATATTATATATAGTAGATCTACAATCTATCTCTACTCCACTAGAAAATTTATTAGCCACCGGAGTTGGTATTTATTTGTTAAGGCAACCTTTATCGGAATATAGTTGAATTAAATATATATATATATATATGTGTGTGTGTGTGTGTGGACAGGCGACCACTGGCGGACCAATGAGAAGCATCCGGGATCCCCTATTCATAGGCCGAGGTCGGGGTGCCTCGGTCAGAGTCGGGAGTGCTCGGCCGAGCGCTCGTTCCTATTGGCTGTTCCCGGATGCTTCTCATTGGTCCGCCAGTGGTCGCCTGTCCACACACATATATATATATATATATATATAATTCAACTATATTCCGAGAAAGGTTGCCTTAACAAATAAATACAAACTCCGGTGGCTAATAAATGTTCTAGTGGAGTAGAGATAGATTGTAGATCTACTATATATAATATTATATATATATATATATCATAAGCAGGGTTTCTTCCCCATATGGTAGGCAATGCTAAAAACGTATACTGACAACTCGTCATCTGAGGCCTCTCAGAGTATAGTAATGAATCTTTAAAAAATAATAAAAGATGAGAGGAAATAGTAGTGTTTTTTTCTTTAAAACTCGAAATGTCCGAAAAACTTTTTATGAGTTGAAAAGAATTCTAGATTGTATATTCCCAGGGAAGAGTTAGACCGGGGAGAAATAGCCAATGATTTAGAGTCGAGTCTCATCCCCACAAATTTAGATCTCCAAGGAGTTTATTTTTCATCCACAACTTCTAGTCCGAAAATTCAATCTACTCTCCAACAAACGTTCCTTTTTTTCTTATTTTTTTTAATGCATTACGCCTGGGAATTTGATAAAGCTCTGGACTTGAAGGAGAATAAATTATCCGTAGGAGTAACAAAGAAAAGTCCCATTTCCTATTCTCTTGACGCTTTCTCGACGTTTACGGCCGTGGGAAAAAAATATAATTCATATTCATAAATGTTGCCTTATATTTACGCTCGAATAATGAGCCAAAATATTCATGAGTAGAATTAAAATAAGATGGGTGGAACCTCCCACATTTTATATTTAATTCTTATTATGGCTTTTCGAACATTATTATTTTTCTTCTATAAAAACAAGAAGAATGGCCATCCAGTTCCGTGGGAATCGGAGAGACGAAGTGGTTTTGACCCGCTTAAGGATTGGCCATTGGCTTACTCACAGTTACTTAATGACAAGACAAGAACAGCCGCAATGTGAAATACATATGCAACACTACCCTTACGACAGAACATTCACTCACAGAATGCATGAGATGACGTGACCTGAGCTTACCCTACGACTTATGCGAGTTGTTAAGTGAAGATACCCAACACATTGGGCCGGGTGATAAAAACGAGTCGGACGACTATTTACTTACTACTAAAGTGTGACAAGTATTTATAGGGCAAGTAAACCGATGTGAATAAAGTGAAGAGTTTACTCGGGCCCGTTTACTTCCCAGATCGAGGGTATACTTGCAAGTATTTACTCCCGAGTCAGCCGAGTTCACTAGAAACGCAAGTAAATACTCGTAGCGGCCCATGGCTACTCATCTTTCCTGGTGTGCCTAGCCGTACATTTTAACCTCTTAAGGATAAAGAGGATAATTTTTAAATCCTCTTATCCTTAAAGTTTTGTTTTATCCTCTTGCCAACTCGACTCATATCCTTTTAGCGCGGTTCCTCCCTCCCCCATAGGGAGGAACCCCGCTTATAAGGTTGATACAATGAAACAATCCGGAAGTGCCGACTAGAAAATTTTGCGTTTCAGAACCCCTAGAGACCGAAAATGATGGTGGTTCAAATTTGTATATATATATATATATATATGTATATATTTATATATATATATATATATATATATATATATATATATATATATATATATATATTTGTCTGTTCGCTCTCTAGCTCGAAGACGAATGGTCCGATTTTGATGAAATTTGGTACAAAAATCCGTCGTCCAATTTGAAAGGTCAAGTTCGTTAACCAGCGAAATCCGCCTACCGGAAGATGGCGTTTGGGGCGAAATTCGCGCAAAAAAAATCGTAACGCTTACGTTTTTGAGTTCATAAGCTTCTAAGTACTCGTTTTATATGATTCCTGGGCTAGGAAAACGAATGAAACCATTTTCAAGGCGATAGCTTTAACCGTTTTTGAGAAAATTGGAAAAATATTTTTTGAATACCGTTTTTGGTTTGGGTACTTAGAATCATGGGATTCAGTTGAAACTTTATCTGCATGTTCTACTTTCATTAAAACTAATATGTTGAAAGTTTTGTTACGTTTGGAGTTAAGGAAGGGTTAGAATAAAATATTTTATGAACAGACATGAAAAGTTTTGGGAAGTTCGTATACTTTCATTAATATCTCGAACACGGTTGGGAAATCGTGGTAAGTGGATAGAAACTATTTGAAAGCTTACTAAATTCTCTACAAAAAAGATTCTAAAACTATTTTTGATTAGGTTGTGTCAATCGGAGAAATAAGTGCTTAAAACTTCAAATACGTCTGTTTTGTTCTTATGAACGGGTTTTTGTCGTTCTTGTTGTAATTTTTGTCTCTTTCCCTTCGTTTTTTATTGCTTTTTAGTTTTGTAATTTCTTATGTTGCGAAAATTTTGTGTGTAAAACAGGATATGAAAAATGAGGCCAATTTTCTGTTGCTAGAAATAATATAAATTTTGGGAACTTTCTTTAATATCTCGAAAACTGTTGAGAATTTTGGTAAACGGAAGAATACCATTAGAAAGCTTATTAAATGCTCTACATAAAAGGTTCCAATGAAAGTTTTGATTAGGCGATGTCAATCGGAGAAATAAGAGCTTAAAGCTTTAAAGTAATTGATTTCGCTTATTCAAAGTGTTCTTTTCGCCTGTATTTTATTCCTTGTTATTTTTTAATTGCTTATAGTTGGATAATGTATTCGAAAATAAAACAGGTTAAGTAAAATAACAAAAACAATTTATTGTTAGAAATATAGATTTCCAAGATTCCAAGACCTTGCAACTAGCGGGACGGTTTCTTGTGTTGCCGACCCTTCCAGGTCAGATTGTAAATCCTACCTTTCAAGACTGGTGGAACCAAAATATAACTGTCAGGGTTCGGTCACTGCTACTTAATAAAACTACATTTTATCGTAAAAATGGTTTTATTGTGCCGACGTTTCGGCTTGAACTTCAAGCCTTCATCAGGGCTGTAAATACAAGTAGGACATATTTAACACTAATATATGCACATATCTATGTAAATATATATATATATATATATATATATATATACATATATAATATATATATATATTTATATATATGCATATACACATACACATATACACGCACACATATGTACATATATATGCCCACATACCTACACATATGGGGTATGTATTATTAAGTAGCAGTGACCTAACCCGGACAATCCCTACCTTGCATCATCAACGGTCAACGATCTCCTCTCAACAAAATAATAACTGCTTCTATTTTAATCTTTCGAAATTAGACTAGGGATAAGAACGGAACCGCGCTAAGATGAGGCAGTTCCTGCGAGTCGGACTTTTTTTTTTCTGAGTAGTCAGCAGATGTGCCTGATAGTGCTTGTCATTTGCAGCTATGAATGAAAGCTATAAGATTGCTGGTCGGACAGTAGGGCTAGTTGTGAAAGTTTCTAGTTAGGGTTTTTTCGTCATTGGGTTGGCATTTTTGATAAGTTTGTAATCAGAGATCCTAATAATCACAAAATATTAAGTTGACTAATTTTTATAGCAGTATTTTTATTTATTTTTTTATTGAACAATGACTAATTTTTATTTATTTTTTTCGTATAACACGACGCCATATTGCATTCCGCAAATTTCAATTTTTTCATTTTTGATAAATTTGTTACCACAGACCCTAATAATCACATATAGTCTAATATTATATATATGTATATATGTATGTATGTATACAAAAAACAAGCTTGTATTAAGCATAATGTTATGAAAATATGTATATAATAATGTAATATAATGGACTGTAATAATATATACATAATATAAATATATAGGCAATAAGGTAACATAATGTTCTGTAATAACTGAATAAAATGTAAGGTGTACATCACCATAAAGTGGAACACCAACAAATAAAAATAAAAAAAAAAAAAA
This sequence comes from Gonocerus acuteangulatus, assembly GCA_946811695.1. Taxonomy (NCBI): domain Eukaryota; kingdom Metazoa; phylum Arthropoda; class Insecta; order Hemiptera; family Coreidae; genus Gonocerus; species Gonocerus acuteangulatus. Next base: position 117,108,270 of record OX328132.1, on the reverse strand, counting down.
ATGTTTTTCTTCAGTTGTTCGACCATAGTAAATACAAATAAGTTTGTATTCACACTTACGAATACGAATTTATTTATTTTCTTATTTAGATAATTCGTATTCGTATTTCTAAATAGAATTATGCGCACCTTCTACTCAGCAAGCAGCCTCCATAAACCCTTTTATCCATATACTGCACACCTTCTACTCAGCAGGCAGCCTCCATAAACCCTTTTATCGATATACTGCACACCTTCTACTCAGCAAGCAGCCCCCATAAACTCTTTTATCCATATACTACACACCTTCTACTCAGCAGGCATCCTGCATAAACCATTTTATCCATATACTGCACACCTTCTACTCAGCAGGCACCCTCGACAATCCCTTTTATCCATATACTGCACACCTTCTGCTCAGCATGTGACCTGGATAAACGTTTTTCTAATCATATTTGAATCTTTAAAAAAATATTTGAACGTAGTTGAAACCTCAATCTGCGCGAGGAAAGAAGAATCCTTTTGGAAAAGAAGAACAGAAATAAAGTTATTATATTTTGAAATAATGGAGAGAAATGTCATAAGGGCTTATAGAATAAATAGGCTCAAATCTATCTGAGACTGTGAAAAGAGAGAAGATCCTGGGAAATATGACCAAGGATATGACCGCTATTCTTTCTCTCAAAAATAGAATCATCTTTCTTTCAACAACAGTCGATTGCTTCTTCTTTCAAAACATAGATTCCTTTTTATAACTTACTATTGGATATTTTTACAGGGGAGGGCCACAATCGAGATACCATGTCATCTTTGAATAAAAGAAATATATTCTTGTTACAGAACGCCCACATTATTTATGATAAATTCGTGGCAAGAGGGAAATAAAGCACCTACTCGTCTGAAGTCGGATATAAATCATTTATTATTTTTATTCATGTGTTTGATTGTTTTGACATAAATTAAAAATACAAAATTAAAAGTCTTTTTTTTTTTTTACCTTTATTGATAATTACAACAATATGTAAACATATTTCCAGTAATTTAGTTGGTATTGGAAAATTAACAATGTAAGGCGTGATGTGGGAATATGTACAATTACAAAACCCACAATAAATTTTGAGCATTACAGATGGCATGTTAAAACAAATTGTCTCTAGGCCAACGCCGCTTCAGCCTTCTATGAGGATTTTGTGGATTATGGAAGGAGGATAGAGAGTTTATCAAAGGATTTGGATGGCCGGGAAGATTGGAATGAAACTTCTGATAGACTGATTTGGCCAGGGATTGGATAAAGGGGATATTGAAGTCATTATGGAGAGTTTGGTTCGAGACATAGTAAGGAGCATTGGATATTTTTCGAAGGATTTTGGATTGCATTGTTTGTATTCTGTAGGAATTGGAAGGTTTAGTGGAACCCCATAGTTCAAGTCCATAAGTCCATATTGGTCGGAGTATGGTATTGTATATAAGTCGTTTGTTAGTCAATGAAAGTTTCGAGCGTTTATCCAGTAAGCGTGATAAAAGTCTAAAGCGTCTGTTTAGTTCCTGTCTTTTCTGTGTTATGTGTGGCTTCCAAGTTAAACGTTTGTCTAGTATCAGTCCTAAGTATCTTACTTGCGATTTCTGTGGAATTTGAATGTTTTGGAGGGTTATTGGTGGGCAGCTTGATTTACGAAGTGTGAATGTTCCATGGCTAGATTTTTCTGCATTTACTTTAATTTTCCATTTAGTTAGTCTAAAAGTCTAATATTGCGACTGAATTTGCTTTATGGTTTAAGCTGTCATATAAATATTCACTTCCCCCCACCCCCGATTTAGCGTGGAATGTAAATAAATGTTCTCAAAACTATTAAATACTGTATTTTCGTTTTGAGGAAAACGAATTACCACTCATTACCCACCATAGTAAGAGCCGTTCATTTTCAAAGGCGAGTTTCAGAGAACCATATTTAATTTATTAATTTTTGTTGACATACATTGATGTTTTTCATTTTGAACGTCATATAGCAAGTTTCGATAAAAGGAGAAAACATAGTTCAGTAGGAGAAAAGTTATACAATAGGAGAGGAAACTGTTTTATTGAAGTCTTGGAAACATTTAAACTGTAGCCTTGGTAGTAGGGTTATAGACAGCGTAGGGTTTTTATACCCTACAGGTAGTGTTTATTTTATATCCTGGGTAGTGTTTATACTATAGAAAAGATAGTTTTTATATTATAGCCTGTGGAGTGTTTATACTAAAGCCTATACAGTATACTGTAGCCTGTGCAGTGTATGTAGTATAGCCTTGGAAGTGTTTATACTGTAGCCTAGGTGGCATTTATACTATAGCCTGCGTAGTGTTTATACATTGGGTAGTTTTTATAATATAGCCTGTTTATTATATAGACTACACATTTTAGACATAACCTTTCGCATATACCCTTTCAAACAAAGAAAACAGAAGTTTTGTAAATATTTTAAGAAGCTGAAATGTAAATTCCAATTACGAGTGGTACTTTTGAAAGGGAAGTAAATGTTTGTAAAGTCAAGTGCGGCAATATTGTACTCTAACATCAAATATTACGCTTCGTCATAAGAGCACATCTGTTTGTTCGTGAAAAAATTGAGCCAATATTTTCCCGAGGAATATACATCAAATAAATTATTTCCAGAATGAAAATATATAAATGTCCTTTCCAACGTTCTGTGTATTCTCTATCTCCCTTACCCTTTCTCACTCCCTCTCCCTCTTTCTCTATCACTCCCTCTTTCTCTCCGTCTCCCTCTCCCTCGCCCTCACCCTCTCCCTCTCCCTCTCTCTCACCCTCTCTCACTCCCTCTTCCTCTACCACTCCCTCTTCATTTTCCTCTCCCTCTTACTCTCCCTCTTCCTGTACCTCTCCCTCTCCCTCTCCCTCTTCCTCAACCTCTCCCTCTTCCTCAACCTCTCTCTCTCCCTCTCCCTCTTCCTCTAGCTCTCCCTCTCCCTCTCCCTCTCCGAAAATAAGAGAAAATAAATAAAGCGAGTGCTGTAAGAAGTAGTCCTGATGGAGGTAATTGACAAGGTCAGAGAGCATAAAGCGAGTGCTATAAGAAGTACTCCCATATGGTGGTAATTTACACGTAGAAGGTTAGAGAGAATAAAACGCGTGCTGTAAGAAGTACTCGTGATGAAGGTAATTGACAAGGTTAGAGAGAATAAAGCGAGGGCTGTAAGAAGTACTCCTGATGGGGGTAATTGACAAGGTTAGAGAGAATAAAGCGCGTGCTGTAAGAAGTACTCGTGATGAAGGTAATTGACAAGGTTAGAGAGAATAATGCGAGGGCTGTAAGAAGTACTCCTGATGGGGGTAATTGAAGAGGTTAGAGAGAATAAAGCGAGTGCTGTAAGAAGTACTCCTGATGGTGGTAATTGACAAGGTTAAAGAGAATAAAGCGAGTGCTGTAAGAAGTATTCCTGATGGTGGAAATTTACACGTAGAAGGTTAGAGAGAATACAGCGCGTGCTGTAAGAAGTACTCGTGATGAAGGTAATTGACAAGGTTAGAGAGAATAAAGCGAGGGCTGTAAGAAGTACTCGTGATGGTGGTAATTGACAAGGTTTGTGTGAATAAAGCGAGTGCTGTAAGAAGTAATCCTGATAGTGGTAATTGACAAGGTTAGAGAGAATAAAGCAGGTGCTCTAAGAGGTACTCGTGATGGTGGTAATTTACACGTAGAAGGTTAGAGAGAATAAAGCGAGTGCTGTATGAAGTAATCCTGATAGTGGTAATTGACAAGGTTAGAGAGAATAAAGCAGGTGCTCTAAGAGGTACTCGTGATGGTGGTAATTGACAAGGTTAGAGAGAATAAAGCGAGGGCTGTAAAAAGTACTCGTGATGGTGGTAATTGACAAGGTTAGAGAGAATAAAGCGAGAGCTGTAAAAAGTACTCGTGATGGTGGTAATTGACAAGGTTAGAGAGAATAAATCGAGTGCTGTATGAAGTAATCCTGATAGTGGTAATTGACAAGGTTAGAGAGAATAAAGCAGGTGCTGTAAGAAGTACTCGTGATGGTGGTAATTTACACGTAGAAGGTTAGAGAGAATAAAGCGAGTGCTGTAAGAATACTCGTGATGAAGGTAATTGACAAGGTTAAGGAGAATAAAGCGAGTGCTGTAAGAAGTACTCCTGAGGGTGGTAATTGACAAGGTTAGAGAGAATAAAGCGAGTGCTGTAAGAAGTACTCGTGATGGTGGTAATTGACAAGGTTAGAGAGAATAAAGCGAGTGCTGTAAGAAGTACTCGTGATGGTACTAATTGACAAGGTTAGAGAGAATAAAGCGAGGGCTGTAAAAAGTACTCGTGATGGTGGTAATTGACAAGGTTAGAGAGAATAAAGCGAGAGCTGTAAAAAGTACTCGCGATGGTGGTAATTGACAAGGTTAGAGAGAATAAAGCGCGTGCTGTATGAAGTACTCGTGATGGAGGTAATTGACAAGGTTAGAGAGAATAAAGCGAGGGCTGTAAAAAGTACTCGTGATTGAGGTAATTTGACAAGGTTACAGAGAATAAAGCGAGGGCTATAAGAAGTACTCGTGATGGTAGTAATTGACAAGGTTAGAGAGAATAAAGCGAGGGCTGTAAAAAGTACTCGTGATTGAGGTAATTTGACAAGGTTACAGAGAATAAAGCGAGGGCTGTAAGAAGTACTCGTGATGGTAGTAATTGACAAGGTTAGAGAGAATAAAGCGAGGGCTGTAAAAAGTACTCGTGATTGAGGTAATTTGACAAGGTTACAGAGAATAAAGCGAGGGCTATAAGAAGTACTCGTGATGGTAGTAATTGACAAGGTTAGAGAGAATAAAGCGAGGGCTGTAAAAAGTACTCGTGATTGAGGTAATTTGACAAGGTTACAGAGAATAAAGCGAGGGCTGTAAGAAGTACTCCTGATGAAAGTAATTTACAAGGTTAGAGAGAATAAAGCGCGGGATGTAAGAAGTACTCGTGATGAAGGTAAATTGATGAGGAAAGAAGAAAGGTAAGTGGACGCCTTCCTGCTGTGTAGGAAATCATCATAAAGGAGGTAATTGAGTTGAAATGAAGAGAAGTGAGATGAGCCTTCCTCTTACAAGGTTCTGTAAGATAAATGTGTCTAGAGTATGTGGTTGGTCTCTTACAGTCCTTTAAGCTTGATGGGGTGAAAAATTAAATACCACCTTCTCGCCCTACCAACTCCTTCCCGACCTAACATCTCAGCACCCAATCTTTCTTCATAAATACTCAATTACCACCGTCTTCTCTACCGCACAAATCACTACATTAGAGAACAACTTAGGCAGTAATTCTAAATTCACTAATAAAATGGCGGTCTCCAGCCCATCGTTAATTATTATGTTCTTCACATGATTCCATTTATATCTTCTAGGTTTTTTTTGTTGTTTTTAAAATTTTATTTATGATATTCTTTAACCGACGATTCGCCCAATGTGAATATTACTTATACTTTCTATTAAAAAATTGATATTATACTTCCATTTTTATCCCATTATTTAATTAATTGTGCATCCAATTATTCAGTATAACATATGCATCCTATTATACAAATCATAAAATTTCTGAAAAAAAAACAAAGGAAAACAAACATCCTTAAAGAAATAGAGTAAAACGTCCGACACACAGGAACTGCGGGTTTTAGTTTTAGCACTTTCCTCTGAAGGAAAGTAGCTATTGAGGATGGACTCATGACGGAATTTTTGAAAAATTTCTTCAAATCTTTATTGATCCTACCTAGTAGACACCGAAAATGACCCCCGTTAAAATTTATATATATATATATATATATATATATATATATATATATATACATATGCATATATATATATATATGTGTCTGTTAACACGATAGCGGCCAGAGTTTTTGTTTTTTCGTCACGAAACTTGGTATATAGCATTCAATTAGCAATCGATTGAACGAGTTCGTTAACCACCAAAGTCGGTCCACCGGAAGGGGGGGTTTACCCCAAACCCAAAACACTTATTTGACTATGTCAGCCGTAATATTTGTTATATTTCAACGAAACTTGGTATTCTTAGTGGTAATATAGAGAGAAAAGTGAGATATAAAAATGAACTAAATCGGTTCATTAGAAGGGGGGGGGGGGGGTTACTCCCGACCCACAATACCAATTCGCCACTACCAGCCGTGATTTTTGGTATATTTCGACGAAACTCGGTATTCGTAGTGGTAATCTACAGGTAAATATGTGTTGTAAAAATAAACTAAATCGGTTCATTAGAAGGGGGGGTTTACTCCGGACCCAAATTCCTAATATACTCATACCGGTCGTAATTTCTGCTGTATTGTAACGAAACGCGGTATACGTCGTTGGTAACTCATGAGAAAGAAGTTTTGTAAAAATGAGCTGAATCGGTCAATCGGAAAGCGGGGGTTTAATTTGTAATATATTTGAATAGAAAAGCCGGCAGACGTAGGTTCACAAAGCCGCCGCAAGGAGCGCTTTCTACCACTAGAGTGACTGTATCCTGTTCCTGCGTTAGATCAAAATACGATAATATGAGGATTTTTGTATTTATTACGTAGTGTAGTAGGTACCGTGTGTAAACATAACTCTGGATGCAAATTAATAATTGATCAGTTACTCATTACAAAATGAGAACTATTCACGTTTTTATTTTATTTATGTAGGATATTTTAAGCAAATTGTTCTGGAAAGCAGTCTACACTACCCAAATTCTGAGGAAAGTGCTTAGTTATGCAGCTCCTGCATGACGGACTTTTTATATCTAGTGACATTTGTAAAGAAATAGAAGTTATAGTTATTAATTTTTTTGAGCATTCTTGAGAAATGTAAACACATAAAAAAATATAAAATGAAATCATAAAGAAAAGCTAGATTTTAAATACCAAAAAAGGAAACTGAGAGTATACTATGCAGAAAAGAACGGAACTGACACATTTGGATTTAAATAACAGATTTCTCCGGGGATCGTCTGATCGAAAGTTATTTCAGAACCGTTTTTGTAGTTAATTCAGTAAGCCTTCCTTGATTTCCCAACCTTTTTCAGGATATTTAAGAAAACCCTAAAACTTCACATGTTTGTTATTAAAATATTTTTTTCCAAGACTTCCTTAACTCCAAACGTAACACAATTTTAGATATATTAGTTTCCATAAGAGGTGAACATCTAGACAAATTTTCAAATGAACCAACCGTTCCTGTTATATACGGTTATATTCACTTGTCTCAAAAACGATAACAGATATCACCTTAAAAATAATTTCGTTCGTTTTCGCACAAAATTTGCCTTAAAAACAGCGTTTCGTTGGGCGGATTTGTCTGGTTAACGAACTCCACCTTTCTTATCAGACAAAGTACTTTTGTACCAAATGATACTAAGATTGGGCCATTAGAGAGCGAACTATGTGTACCTACAACCTATATATAGAGCTATATATTTTGTGGTATATGTTTTATAGATTTTTTTTTTTTTTTTTTTTTAGCATGGAAAGGAAAATCGAATGGCATCTTGATTTTGAGAATAGTTTATGAAACTAATTTTGCTCCAATATTCTGTTCGATCGCTCACGAAAAGGCTTGAGAATCGCTCAGGCTAAGATAAAATTTATTCCTGGGTTCAACATTTTTCTCAACTAAAATATGTAATTTTTGGTTACGAGTTAAGGAAGTATTAGAAAAATTATTTATAAAACTTATTTATATTAAGTATTTATATTTATAAAACTACTTAATTTTCAAAATAACTATGTTAATTGGGTTGAAATTAATACAAGTTTAATAAGAGAAAGGCATATTTATTATAATATTATCACAATACGTATAACATAAAATATTTTTAAAATAATTTATCGCGTGGTAGGACGAACATATTAAGCTTTTGTGTTCACCGATTCTTTTTCCGTCCATAGAAGTAACATTTTCCGAGCCTTTCTGAACTTGAAGGAGTTGCTGGTGGCGGTGTGTGTTCGGGATGCTGCAGATTTCATCTTGGAGTGTTTCTGGAATGAGAAGATTTTTCTATTTTTCTTTCATGTAAGGTTTAACAAAAGAGAAAGCAAGTCTTCAAAAATACTCCATATCCACAGATATCACTCTCAATTTATACAATTATAATTTCTTTGATCACTCCACGGATAGTTGTTTTTGTTCACTCCACGACACTTCACTGCCTAAGTAAGTCTCGGGGCCACTTCCTGTTAAGGCGTCTTGGTGGAGAGGAAGGATGATTTGTGCTGGATAAGGATTGGGCTATAGGATTAGGATAATTGATTAATTTGCTATGGAAAGATGAGAAGCGGCTAGGGATTATATCTTGGACAAACGGGATATTTAGGTCATTATGGAGGTTTCAATTTGTAACATAATAAGGAGCATTGACTATGGTACGTAGGACTTTAGATTGGAATGTTTGGATTCGGTGGATGTTGGAATGCTTGGCTGTCCCCCAAAGTTCTATTCCGTAAGTCCAGATAGGTTTTATTAGTGAGTTGTAGACAGTTAGTTTGTTATGCACGGTTAAGTGTGATGATCGGTTTAGTAGTCTATATAGTTGTCCGAATCGTCGATTGAGTTCTTGTCGTTTGAGTTTAATGTGTGCGTTCCAAGTCAATCGAGAGTCAAGGTAAAACCCAAGGTATCGGATGGTATTGGTTATGGGTAAAGGATTGTCGTTGAAGGAAACAGTAGGGCAGGTTTTACGTCGAAGGGTAAAGGTTATTTGGTGACATTTTTCGACGTTTATTTTGATGCGCCATTTCTTACACCACTGTTCAATTTCGGTTAGATGGGTTTGTAGGTTCTGGGAGGCTGTGTCTGGATTTATGTGGGGCGAAAGGATGGCCGTATCATCTGCATACGTGGCCAGGAGGGTGTCAGGATGTGTTGGAATGTCAGCTGTATAAAGGGTATAAAGGATAGGACCAAGGACACTACCCTGAGGAACTCCCGCTTCCACAGGGCAATAATCTGAGTAGGCTGTTCCATGCCGGACTCGGAAAAACCTGTCTGAGAGGTAGGAGCGAAGGATTAGGTAAAGGGTGCTGGGAAGGTGGGTTTTGAGCTTAAAGAGTAAGCCTGAATGCCAGACTCGGTCAAATGCCTGGGCAACGTCCAAGAAGGCAGACGAGCAATACTCTTTTCGCTCGAGGGATGAGGAGATGAGATCAACAACACGAAGCCCTTGCTGCACTGTGGAGTGTTGGGAGCGGAAGCCGAATTGATGGGATGGGATGAGATTTTGGGAATTAAGGATAGGAAGTAAGCGCTTCAATAAAACCTTTTCAAATAATTTGGAAAATATAGGGAGAAGACTTATGGGGCGGTAGGAGGAAGGATTGTTAGGAGGTTTACCAGGTTTAGGAAACAGAACTACAATTGAGAATTTCCAGAGTATGGGATAATGGGTTGTTCGGAGGATGCAATTGTAGATGTAGGTGAGGAATACAATGGCCTTGGTTGGAAGCTGTTTAAGGATTCTGGAGGTGATGAGGTCGTAACCAGGGGATTTTCGGGATGGCAATCGGGATATTAGAAATTTAACTTCAGATGGATTAACTGCATTTGGTGGAAGGGAGAGAGGAAGTGGGGATTGTAGGAAATCATCTAATTCAGGGAAATGGGAATCAGGTTCAGGAGGGGGATGAGGAGTAAATGTTCTTTTTAGGTGATTGGCAAATAACTCGGATTTCTCTTCGTCGGAGGCGGCCCATGTGCCGTCTTCTCGGCGAAGAGGGGGAGATACAGGATGGTATTTCAGGATTTTACGGGTGGCTGTCCAAAGGGATTTGTCGGAAGTTGATAGAGATGAAAGGTAGGAATTAAAGGATTCGGAACGATGTTGGATTAGTTGTCGCTTTACTGATCGGCATAATTGATTGTAATAGCGACGGTCGGAGGGATGGCGAGTTCTCTGCCACAGAGCTCGTGCTTGGCGTTTGGATAATATTAGGTCTCTTAGGGATTGGGGTAGAGGACTTTCAGCTGGGATTGGGTGATGATGGCGTTTAGGAAGGGAGGAATTCCATGCGCATTGTTGAATGGAGGTTGTGAATTGTTGGACTGCTATATCTAGGTCTTCGGGGGTTTTAAGGGAAATATTGAGGTTGATGGTGTCTTCAAGGAGTGATCGAAAGAGGTTCCAATCAATTGGTCCAGTGATTAAGGAAGGGGGTTGGGGCTTTGGAATAGGTTGTAGCGACAGTGTAAGGATTAAAGGACTATGGTCAGAGGATAAGTCATCTAGGGAATCTATTGAGGTGAAGACGGATGTAAGGCCAAAGGAAACGAAGAAGTCTATTAGATCGGGAATACGGTTTGGATCGGTAGGCCAGTATGTTGGGGAGTTCGGGGAAATGGTTGAGCAGTGCTTTGAGGAGAGTGCAGAGAGTAGGGTACGAACACGGGAGTTGGTTACCCTTGAGCCCCACTGAAGATGCTTGGCGTTGAAATCACCTCCTAGAAGGAATTTGGTACCAAGGGATTCTAGAAGATCTAGGATTTCTGATTCTATTAGAGGTTTATTAGGAGGACAGTAAACAGCTGACAGGAAAATTGGAAATGAAAATGTTGAGATATTGATAGTGGTGGCTTGGAGCGAATCTGTGGGATTGGTGGGACGAGGGTGATGGGATAAGGTTCTTCGTATAAGGATAGCTGATCCTCCATGGGCTTTACCGTCTGGGTGGTCAGTACGGTAAGTGTTGTAGTCCTGAATTCTTAAATGTTTATTTTTGGTAAGTCGTGTTTCTGTGATGAGTGCGACATCTATACGTTTGTCTTGTAGTAATGTAGTCAGTTCGTTTGTGTGATTTGTTATGCCATTAGCACTCCAAAGTAGGATGGACAAGGATTTATGTGTGGGAGAGGGAATCATTTTGAAAGGGTTGGGAGCAGGTGAGTGAGTATGGTATTAAGGAGGGTAATGAGAGGGATAATAAGGGATCTGAAGTCTGCTAGGAAGGTATTAAGGAGGGAAGTGATGTCATTGGATGAAGTTGGTGGTGGAATGAAGGGAGTGGCCCGTCTTGGAGTTGGTGTTGACTCGTTGCATGGATGTTGGTCGGCAGGACCTGTCTCATTGAGAATTGGTTGATCTTGTTAACTGGATCCAGAAGCGAGTTGTGCGAAAGAAACTCCAGCTTCAACTCTCCTGGTGGGTTGTTGTAGTTCTTCACGGGGGGGGGGGGGGGCAACTCGCCGTAGTTTCGCTGCCGGGTGTTGCTCAATCTTTTTAGATTTTTGAATGTTTGGCATCCCTTGTAGTTAGCCGGATGGTTTAAAGAGCACAGTGCACACACCGCGGGTCTTTCCTTTGGCTTGTTGCACTCCTGGCTTTTGTGGTTTTCTCCACACCTGACGCATCTTGGAATGTATTTACAGTATGCCTTTGTGTGGTTATACGACTGGCAATTCGTACACTGTACCGGCTCGCGTTTGCGGTATGGTTTTTTGACGTGAACTCTTGTGTGGTAAAGTCTGGTAATGTTGTAAATTTTATCCACATTTGGCTGCTGTTCTAGGTCCACAAAGAAGAGAGGTAAGGCAACTTTCGTCATTCCTTGTTCAGTAGATCTCTTGACGATTACATTTGTGGCTTGCCTTGCCTTGAAGCCAAGCGAAGCGAGTTCTTCAATGATCTCTTCTGGGGGAGTGGAGGGATGGAGATTTCGTATAACCACTCGTAGGGCACGTTCATCCTTCGGTTGATACGTGTGGTATTGAGCCTTGGAGTCGTTCAAATATTTTATTACTGCTCTATATGTGTCAGGTGTTGTACAAGATATCTTTGTTGTGTTAGTTCTATTTATGCAGGTATATGTTTGTGAATTAACTTTTTGATTTAGTTGAGTGCAGAAAATTTTTATATTTTAGCGCGGTTCCTCCCTCCCCCGTAGGGAGGAACCCCGCTTATAAGGTTGATACAATGAAACAATCCGGAAGTGCCGACAAGAAAATTTCGCGTTTCAGAACCCCTAGAGACCGAAAATAACGGTGGTTCAAATTTGTATATATATATATATATATATATATATATATATATATATATATATATATATATATATTTGTCTGTTCGCTCTCTAGGTCGAAGACGAATTGTCCGATTTTGATGAAATTTGGTACAAAAATCAGTCGTCCAATATGAAAGGTCAAGTTCGTTAACCAGCAAAATCCGCCCACTGTAAGATGGAGTTTGGGGCGAAATTCGCGCAGAAAAAATCGTAACGCTTACGTTTTTGAGTTCATAAGCTTGTAAGTACTCTTTTTATAGGCTTCTTGGGCTAGAAAAACGAATGAAACCATTTTCAAGGCGATAGCTTTAACCGTTTTCGAGAAAATTGGAAAAATAGTTTTTGAATTCCGTTTTTGGTTTGGGTACTTAGAATCATGGGATTCAGTTGAAACATTTTCTGCATGTTCTACTTTCATTAAAACTAATATGTTAAAATTTTGGTTACGTTTGGAGTTAAGGAAGGGTTAGAATAAAATATTTTATTAACAGACTTAAAAAGTTTTGGTAACTTTGTATATTTTCCTTAATATCTCGAAAAAGGTTGAGAATCTTGGTAAACAAAAGAATACCATTAGAAAGCTTACTAAATGCTCTACAAAAAAGGTTCTGATGAAAGTTTTGATTAGGCGATGTCAATCGGAGAAATAAGTGCTTAAAACATTAAAGTAATTGATTTTGCTTATTCGAACTGTTCTTTTTGTCTGTTTTTATTCCTTGTTATTTTTTAATTGCTTATAGTTGGATAATGTATTTTACAATAAAATAGATTAGGCAAAATAAGAAAAACAATTCATTGTTAGAAATATAGCTTGCCAAGAGAAAAAGATTCGTTGACGTCTTTTGAATATTTTCAATTGCCTTTATGCTGTTGGTTTTTTTATTTTATTTTTTAATTGATTTTATCTGTAGAATTATTACTATAGTAAAAGAACACAGGAATGTGTGAAAATATTTGATATTTTCCAATTCATTGAAACGTATGAAATGAAGTATCGGTAGAAGAGGATTCTAGGGTCTTGCGGACCGGCCCCAGGTATAGCCATAAAACCCTTTGAACAGAGGCCGAGGAAAATATTATCTGTTTCTATTCTATGCTTTTCAAATGAGAATAGGGATATGAACAGGAACCGGGGTCTCCCGTGGTCTAATGGCTAGCGCCTTGGATTCATAAGCGGGAGATAGTGGGTTCGATTCCCAACCTCCGGCAGGAATTTTATCAACCCACGGCTCGCTGGTGAAATTCCTCGCTTCACCCTGGATGTCGGCGCTAATGACCTAGATGTAGATGTGCCGTAAAAAAAAAAAAAAAAAAAAAAAAAAAAAAAAAAAAAAAAAAAAAAAAAAAAAAAAAAACTGGAACCGCGCTGAGATGACGCAGTTCCTGCGAGTCGGACTTTTTTTGATGTTGTTGACAAATATAGGGGGAGGCCTTATGATTTTGTCTTGTGATTTTTCGGTTTCCATTTCTTCTTCTTGGTCTTTCTGTAACGCTTGGAATGGGTTGGCTGTGAAAAATGCAGACTCTTCTTTTGTCTCATCATTGGTTTTTGAAGTACCAGGAGTTCCTTCAGCTGATATAGTCGAATTTTCATTTCTTAAAGCCTGTTTCTTGGTAATCTTCCTTCTAGAACGCGTATTCTTCGAGGGCGACGTAGGTGGAGAGCTGCCAGGTGACCTGGATCGTTTACCACCGCTTGCCATTACCATGTGGTAAAATCCTCCCATAAATTATTATAAACACGCGTGCGTGAATAATAAAAAAATAAAAAAGAAATGAACGAGGAAAAAATATAAATAGATATATTTTTTGCAATAAAAAATATTGATGACAGCAGGAGCCTCGAACTAGGACTGTTTAGTCTCAGACTCCAAGACGTTAGCCCTGAGCCAGAGAAGTGATGCGGGAAGAGTATCTCGATTCCCGTGAAGGCCCCTAGTTTCTGAGCTAGCTAGGGAGGCAGCTAGTAGAGGGGGACTGTTCTGCAGTGACAGGAATAGCCCCCAACTCTCGCTTACCGTGAGGCAGGGCAGAGAAATCTCAATAAATAGTGCAACTTTACTCACTTACTTCAAGTTGTCTTTGTACAGGAATTCTGAGGAAACTTCACATAGTGTACACTCAATTATTAACTAACCATTGGAGCAAGTTTAGTCTAATTAGAGGCTCAATGTAACACTGAACAATTGAACAATAGCGACAGCTAATAAAACACAACTTCACTGTTCAATGGCTGAGGCGCGACTCAATCATGTGTGTGTGAAGCTGGCGTCTCATTTCGTGGAAACTCAAAGTTTTTTGAGAGTTCTGGCTTTATTTTTAATAGTTCTAGAGTTCTTGATAAGTTAAATTAATAGTTCCGGCCTTTAAAGCAAAAAAAAATGGCATAACAAATGATTTGCCAAGTTCACACAGCAAATCATTTTGTTTTTCGACAATTTCCGTATCAACAATCGTCAGAATTCAAAAAATCATAGATTTGTAAGAGTTCTGAGGATAGTTCTACATTTTAGAAGAAAAAAAAAACTATTAAAAAAGAAAAACATTTACAGAAATTATCCCGATATATACACGGTTTGAGATCTAAAGCCAATCAATAACTAGTTGTTTTGATTATTCTAACCGAGTTCTAATATAGTTAAAGTCATGTACAATGATTTTCCGACCAGCCCTGATACAAGGATTAATCGGAAGTATTTAAAAAAAATTATTATACTTGGAAAATACGTTCATATTTGTAAAAATAAAAAATTCAACGCCGCTCGAAATTTGACAGTTCTGATTATTCCAAAAGAGTTCTGATATAGTTAAAGACATGACTTATGATTTTCCCAAGAGTTCTGGTACAAGAAATGATGAGAAGTACTTTTCAACAATTATTATACTTGAAAACTGCATGTGATAAATTTGAAATTGCAACCACGGCCTATAAAAAGGAATTCTGATTATTCCAAAAGAGTTCTGATATAGTTAAAGACATGACTTATGATTTTCCAAAGAGTTCTGGTACAAGAAATGATGAGAAGTATTTTTGAACAATTATTATACTGGAAAACTGCATGTGGTAAATTTAAAATTGAAACCACGGCCTATAAGAAGGAGTTCTGATTATTCCAAAAGAGTTCTGATATAGTTACAGACATGACTTATGATTTCCCAAGAGTTCTGGTACAAGAAGTGATGAGAAGTATTTTTCAGCAATTATTATACTTGAAAACTGCATGTGATAAATTTGAAAATGCAACCACGGCCTATAAAAAGGAGTTCTGATTATTCCAAAAGAGTTCTGATATAGTTAAAGACATGACTTATGATTTTCCCAAGAGTTCTGGTACAAGAAATGATGAGAAGTATTTTTCAGCAATTATTATACTTGAAAACTGCATGTGATAAATTTGAAATTGCAACCACGGTCTATAAAAAGGAGTTCTGATTATTCCAAAAGAGTTCTGATATAGTTAAAGACATGACTTATGATTTTCCCAAGAGTTCTGGTACAAGAAATGATGAGAAGTACTTTTCAACAATTATTATACTTGAAAACTGCATGTGATAAATTTGAAATTGCAACCACGGCCTATAAAAAGGAATTCTGATTATTCCAAAAGAGTTCTGATATAGTTACAGACATGACTTATGATTTTCCCAAGAGTTCTGGTACAAGAAGTGATGAGAAGTATTTTTCAGCAATTATTATACTTGAAAACTGCAAATGATAAATTTGAAATTGCAACCACGGCCTATAAAAAGGAGTTCTGATTATTCCAAAAGAGTTCTGATATAGTTAAAGACATGACTTATGATTTTCCAAAGAGTTCTGGTACAAGAAATGATGAGAAGTATTTTTGAACAATTATTATACTGGAAAACTGCATGTGGTAAATTTGAAATTGCAACCACGGCCTATAAGAAGGAGTTCTGATTATTCCAAAAGAGTTCTGATATAGTTAAAGACATGACTTATGATTTTCTTAAGAGTTCTGGTACATGAAATGATGAGAAGTATTTTTCAACAATTATTATACTTAAACACTGCTGGTGGTAAATTTTAAATTGCAACCACGGTCTATAAAAAGTAGTTCTGATTATTCCAAAAGAGTTCTGATATAGTTAAAGACATGACTTATGATTTTCCCAAGAGTTCTGGTACAAGAAATGATGAGAAGTACTTTTCAACAATTATTATACTTGAAAACTGCATGTGATAAATTTGAAATTGCAACCACGGCCTATAAAAAGGAATTCTGATTATTCCAAAAGAGTTCTGATATAGTTAAAGACATGACTTATGATTTTCCAAAGAGTTCTGGTACAAGAAATGATGAGAAGTATTTTTGAACAATTATTATACTGGAAAACTGCTGGTGGTAAATTTGAAATTGCGACCACGTTCTATAAGAAGGAGTTCTGATTATTGTAAAAGAGTTCTGATATAGTTACAGACATGACTTATGATTTTCCAAAGAGTTCTGGTACAAGAAATGATGAGAAGTATTTTTGAACAATTATTATACTGGAAAACTGCATGTGGTAAATTTGAAATTGCAACCACGGCCTATAAGAAGGAGTTCTGATTATTCCAAAAGAGTTCTGATATAGTTAAAGACATGACTTATGATTTTCTTAAGAGTTCTGGTACGTGAAATGATGAGAAGTATTTTTCAACAATTATTATACTTAAACACTGCTGGTGGTAAATTTGAAATTGCAACCACGGTCTATAAAAAGGAGTTCTGATTATTCCAAAAGAGTTCTGATATAGTTAAAGACATGACTTATGATTTTCCCAAGAGTTCTGGTACAAGAAATGATGAGAAGTACTTTTCAACAATTATTATACTTGAAAACTGCATGTGATAAATTTGAAATTGCAACCACGGCCTATAAAAAGGAATTCTGATTATTCCAAAAGAGTTCTGATATAGTTAAAGACATGACTTATGATTTTCCAAAGAGTTCTGGTACAAGAAATGATGAGAAGTATTTTTGAACAATTATTATACTGGAAAACTGCATGTGGTAAATTTGAAATTGCAACCACGGCCTATAAGAAGGAGTTCTGATTATTCCAAAAGAGTTCTGATATAGTTAAAGACATGACTTATGATTTTCTTAAGAGTTCTGGTACATGAAATGATGAGAAGTATTTTTCAACAATTATTATACTTAAACACTGCTGGTGGTAAATTTTAAATTGCAACCACGGTCTATAAAAAGTAGTTCTGATTATTCCAAAAGAGTTCTGATATAGTTAAAGACATGACTTATGATTTTCCCAAGAGTTCTGGTACAAGAAATGATGAGAAGTACTTTTCAACAATTATTATACTTGAAAACTGCATGTGATAAATTTGAAATTGCAACCACGGCCTATAAAAAGGAATTCTGATTATTCCAAAAGAGTTCTGATATAGTTAAAGACATGACTTATGATTTTCCAAAGAGTTCTGGTACAAGAAATGATGAGAAGTATTTTTGAACAATTATTATACTGGAAAACTGCATGTGGTAAATTTAAAATTGCAACCACGGCCTATAAGAAGGAGTTCTGATTATTCCAAAAGAGTTCTGATATAGTTACAGACATGACTTATGATTTTCCCAAGAGTTCTGGTACAAGAAGTGATGAGAAGTATTTTTCAGCAATTATTATACTTGAAAACTGCAAATGATAAATTTGAAATTGCAACCACGGCCTACAAAAAGGAGTTCTGATAATTCCAAAAGAGTTCTGATATAGTTAAAGACATGACTTATGATTTCCCCAAGAGTTCTGATACAAGAACTTATCGGAAGTATTTTTAAACAATTATTATACTAAAAAATGCATGTGGTAAATTTAAAAGTGCGACCACGTTCTATAAGAAGGAGTTCTGATTATTGTAAAAGAGTTCTGATATAGTTACAGACATGGAAAATGATTTCCTGAAGAGTTCTGATCGGAAGAAGAATTAGAAGTATTTTTAAACAATTATTTTACTTCCAAAATGTATATTTCTGTGCATATACCTAATGTTAGAATATCTTATAATAAGTATGTCTAAATATCTTTTAGACTCTAAATAACTTTTAAATAATGTAATTTTTTTAAACTTATAAAATAAATGTTTTTCTAAAATGTACAACTTCCCTTATATAGTGTTAATAATGAACAACTTAGGTTGATGAAGATTTAATAAATATATTTTTTCTCATTCTTAGCGTTACCCGGAACTAACGGCGTGGACGTGACCAGAATATAGTCCCTTTTTTTTTTTTTTTTTTTTTTTTTTTTAAATAACTTTAAGGAAGTTTGTTAATAATTACGAAATATAAAGTACCGTATGGTCAAGAATCAGATACCTCTACAGTATCTGCCCCTCTGGGCCCTTGTGGCCTACTACGGGACTGATTTTTTTTTTTTTTTATTTTATTTATATATATATATATATATATATATATATATATATATATATATATATATATATATATACATTGTAGTATAATAATAGAAATTATATTATAGTATGGTGAGTTGAAATTTAAATAATCATTTGTAATGAGAATAACTTAAAATAATTAATGAAATTTAAACTATTATATAATACAATAATAACATATTGTAATTATTTATACATATATATATATATGTGTGTATATATAATATGTACATTTATATATAGTATTGTATATAGTGTGGTAAGTTTTATTACTTATTCTATTTGAGAATATATTAAAACGTGTGGTGTGATTTGAAATTTTAAAGGTGATATTTCTTTTCTTTTTGGCTTTAAATCGTCATACTCGTACCAGGCTATGTTTGTAAATAATAATGACGTGTAATGGCGTATACTATTAATATAATTTATCACGCCTCGAAGTATATATTTATTATTATTAAGGGTAATATGTTTTGCAACACTATTTAAATTGTAGGTTTTCTTTGTAAATCCGGAATTATTAATGTAATTATTATCCGTCAGAATACTTGTATCTATTATTATTTGTGGCCCGTATTTTTCTGTTATATCACATGTGTTTTTACATTTGAAACATATGTGCTTGGAAATGGTTTCGTCTATAGCGTTTTGTACATATTCCAATCCTTTATCCAAAATTATGTTGACATTTATACTTAATAATATAAATTTAATATTTTTTGAATAGTCACACATTTTGCAGGTTTTGACTCTTTTTAGACTAGGAAAAGAAAGAAATGTATGTTCTGCTAAGTGGGCAGCGTTACACATTTCATCTAATATGGTGAATGTCCTAGTATACCTCGTAGACTCGAATAGTGATGTACTATTTAGAAAAGAAGCTCTTTCCATATAATCGTTCCGTGTTATTTTACCGCGAGATATTATTCTTTCTGCCAATCGTAAAAAATGATCTCGGTACTTTGTGCGATACTTTTATATTCGGTGCTCATTCCTATCATATGCGCTGTTATGTGTAAAAGAGAATCGAAAGCGCACGTATTGTGAACCATAATAGTTTTTCCTTGTAATTTAACGGGTTCAAATAAATTGCCGTTTTTGATTATAGGGATGAAAACTGAAACATTCGATTTGACACTATCCCATTCGGGACATTTGTCTAAATAAGTTTTTTTTTTAGGAGTGCCACATGATTTAGAACCTTTATTGGTCAACCCCATCCAGTTTTCCTCATAGTTTAGCGAATCTATAGCACCATTAGAAAAAGAATCGGATACATGATATATAACTCCCTTTACAGCATCCTGTGAATCTATAGCATCATTAGAAGAAGAATAGGATACATGATATATAACTCCCTTTACAGCATCCTGTGAATCTATAGCATCATTAGAAGAAGAATCGGATACATTATATATAACTCCCTTTACAGATTCCTGTGAATCTATGGCATCATTAGAAGAAGAATCGGATACATGATATATAACTCCCTTTACAGCATCCTGTGAATCTATAGCATCATTAGAAGAAGAATCGGATACATGATATATAACTCCCTTTACAGCATCCTGTGAATCTATAGCATCATTAGAAGAAGAACCGGATACATGATATATAACTCCCTTTACAGCATCCTGTGAATCTATAGCATCATTAGAAGAAGAATCGGATACATTATATATAACTCCCTTTACAGATTCCTGTGAATTTTGATTATTTCCATCTGAGCTACTTTTATATAAATCATGGGTATTTTCTCGAATATTTTCACAATCGGATGTTGCATTAAAGTTATTACTGGAAATAGGTAAATCCGAAGTGCATATGCTTATTTGTTCCTGCTTCGGAGATATTTTGTTTTCTTGTTCCAAAGTAGCAGAGGAAATATTTTCTGCAAAATCTAATCGTAATTTGCCATCGAGATAATTTAGATGGCTAATGACAAATTTGTCTACTCTCATCGGAAGACTACCTTTAAAAACTCTTGTTTTATATTCCGCAAAGATTGATTCTACCGAAGAAGATGTCGCAATTTCCATATCATTGTTAAAATAAGAACGCATAAGACCGGTCCACAATGGTAAAATGTTTATTAAATCCTTTATTTTCTTTGCAGCTTCTGAATTATAAAAAGCATTGACAACATTACCATTTTGCGATTTTAACGCAAGATTATGGAGCTTTAAAATATATGTCATTACTCAAATTTTGCCAAGAAGATGAAATTTCTTCGGAATCATAATCGCCTAATGATAATTCATCTTCAGTAATATTGCTTGGTTCAGGAAAATTCTCATATTTTATGCAATTATTAAGAGATTGCAAGCACGTCTCGGCTGGTACAGGAGTTTGGTCATCCATGTATCCGATGTCTTCACTTAACGCTACTACGATTAAAGAAAATAAAATAGTTTGTAACACGTTTAAAGATTGCATCTTATATGCTTGTGATATGCATCTAAGATAAAATTGCCGTACTTTCTTTGGCGAATTCCGCAAACATTCCCAATTGCTCACCATTCTAATAATGTGGCTAACATCTAATCTTAGATACGAAGCAGGCATCACTGTTTTTATTTTTTGTACAGAAATATTGTAACAACATTGTAAATAATGTTTTAAATCGGCACCATCTGCAAATGCACGTGCTAGAGCCACTATCAATGCGCGACTATAATCTGTCACCATTACAGAAGGAACCGTAGCACCGGCTCTACGAATTTCTAGAAGGAAATTTTCAAATTTATCACATGCAGTTTTCAAGTATAATAATTGCTGAAAAATACTTCTCATCATTTCTTGTACCAGAACTCTTTAGAAAATCATAAGTCATGTCTTTAACTATATCAGAACTCATTGGAATAATCAGAACTCCTTTTTATAGGCCGTGGTTGCAATTTCAAATTTATCACATGCAGTTTTCAAGTATAATAATTGCTGAAAAATACTTCTCATCACTTCATGTACCAGAACTCTTGGGAAAATCATAAGTCATGTCTTTAACTATATCAGAACTCTTTTGGAATAATCAGAACTCCTTTTTATAGGCCGTGGTTGCAATTTCAAATTCACCACCAGCAGTTTTCAAGTATAATAATTGTTGAAAAATACTTGTCATCATTTCTTGTACCAGAACTCTTTGGAAAATCATAAGTCAAGTCTTTAACTATATCAGAACTCTTTTGGAATAATCAGAACTCCTTCTTATAGGCCGTGGTTTCAATTTTAAATTTACCACATGCAGTTTTCCAGTATAATAATTGTTCAAAAATACTTCTCATCATTTCCTGTACCAGAACTCTTTGGAAAATCATAAGTCATGTCTTTAACTATATCAGAACTCTTTTGGAATAATCAGAACTCCTTTTTATAGGCCGTGGTTGCAATTTCAAATTTACCACCAGCAGTTTTCAAGTATAATAATTGCTGAAAAATACTTCTCATCACTTCTTGTACCAGAACTCTTGGGAAAATCATAAGTCATGTCTTTAACTATATCAGAACTCTTTTGGAATAATCAGAACTCCTTTTTATAGGCCGTGGTTGCAATTTTAAATTTACCACATGCAGTTTTCCAGTATAATAATTGTTCAAAAATACTTCTCATCATTTCTTGTACCAGAACTCTTTGGAAAATCATAAGTCATGTCTTTAACTATATCAGAACTCTTTTGGAATAATCAGAATTCCTTTTTATAGGCCGTGGTTGCAATTTCAAATTTATCACATGCAGTTTTCAAGTATAATAATTGTTGAAAAGTACTTCTCATCATTTCTTGTACCAGAACTCTTGGGAAAATCATAAGTCATGTCTTTAACTATATCAGAACTCTTTTGGAATAATCAGAACTGTCAAATTTCGAGCGGCGTTGAATTTTTTATTTTTACAAATATGAACGTATTTTCCAAGTATAATAATTTTTTTTAAATACTTCCGATTAATCCTTGTATCAGAAATCATTGTACATGACTTTAACTATGTTAGAACTCGGTTAGAATAATCAAAACAACTAGTTATTGATTGGCTTTAGATCTCAAACCGTGTATATATCGGGATAATTTCTGTAAATGTTTTTCTTTTTTAATAGTTTTTTTTTTCTTCTAAAATGTAGAACTATCCTCAGAACTCTTACAAATCTATATTTTTGAATTCTGACGATTGTTGATACGGAAATTGTCGAAAAACAAAATGATTTGCTGTGTGAACTTGGCAAATCATTTGTTATGCCATTTTTATTTGCTTTAAAGGCCGGAACTATTAATTTAACTTATCAAGAACTCTAGAACTATTCAAAATAAAGCCAGAACTCTCAAAAAATTTTGAGTTTCCACGAAATGAGACGCCAGCTTCACACACACCTCAATCATTCAAATAATAATTTATTCGAATAATGCCCAACACTGGTCTGAGAATTGTGTGCTTAAAATCTCACTTTTCTTCAAGGCATACAATAATTTAAGTATGTGATAAACATTTTCAGACAATATTATGTCACAAAATTAATCTCATATTTTATAAGCAAAACACACGAGGAGGGACAATGTTATAGAAACGCGCTAGGATGACGCAGTTCCTATGAGTCGGAATATTTTGCAATATCTATATATATACGTGCAATTTTGTGGGAACGATTGAATAGAATGGAACAAAAAATGAAGTTACGGTTCTATATTTTTATTTTTTAAAAGGCTTTTCATTTATCTGCCCAATTGATCGTATAAATGCCGGTTTTCCATTTTCCCTCCTATATTCTCCTTTCAGCACTACAAATTGCTGCGCTGGAAAAGTCTCTAATTTCTAACTGTTTTGTTTAAATTCTCTTTTCATAGCTAGCGTTCTCCTCTCATTCATGAATTACTTTTCTTACTTCCCCATTTTAATTTCTTGCGGCTATTTAATTCGAGGCTTTTCGAAGCGGATGTAATTTCTTGTTTAATGGCTCCACCAGATCTCACATTTTCTTTGCCCCTTTTACTCTCCAATTCCATTCTTTTATTTTCGTAATGAATTGATCAGGAAATTAAAATTTTTGTTCCATAATTAAAATCGCATTTCTACTTTCCAAGTTCTTAAATATTCATTTCCCTTTTTGTATCAATCAATCAAATAATTTATTTGTTTTTGAGAATGTATCCCATACAAATAGAGTGTCATAAATATACATAGCATTTTATAATCTTTACATTGACTAGTTCCAAAAATCCCCCCCCCCAAAAAACTTTACAAACATAAATTAATTTAAAATATATATATATATATATATATATATACATATTGTGCGTTATTTCTGATGGTATTTAATCATAATTAAAATTAATTATTGTAAGGTTTCATTATTATTAAAATTTATCATTATTAAGTTTAATTAATGTTAGAATTACAATCAATTTTGAGAGGCAGTCAAATATTTTTATATTCGTGACACATATTATACGAATCGCGATTATGAGATTTAGGTAACACTGGTCCTCGTACTTAGGCAAGAGAGCTTGGTCCGCCATTCTTATTCCTATAGCCGGCCCATGCGCAAGCAACTCTTGTTATGTGCGTGCATGTCAGTGGATTTTAATGGTTTATTTTCCGGTTTCCTTGGCGTTATAAGTTGTTCTTGGCATTCTTATTCCTATAGCCGGCCCTTGCGCAAGCAACTCTTGTTATGTGCGTGCATGTCAGTGGATTTTAATGGTTTATTTTCCGCTTTCCTTGGCGTTATAAGTTGTTCTTGGCATTCTTATTCCTATAGCCGGCCCATGCGCAAGCAACTCTTGTTATGTGCGTGTATGCCAGTGGCTTTTAATGGATTATTTTCCGCTTCCCTTGGCGTTATAAGTTGTTCTTGGCATTCTTATTCCTGTAGCCGGCCCATGTTTGTTATATTGGACCTTTCTGGACGCCTACCTACCGCCTATCAATGCCGTATACCTGGAGGTGGATGCCCTGAAGGTAAGGCTAATTATTATAATTTTTACCATATGTTTGGGTTGTACCCATATTTCATCAAATTTTGTTCTTTGCTTCTATCCGAGCTCACCAGAGCAACTACATTTTTTTTTTCTTCCTTAATAATATTCCACATATATAGATGTATGATATATATATATATATATATATATATATATATATATATATATATATATATATATATATATATATATATATAAATATACATTAATATTTGTTCGTTTAAACATTAATTGGATTTATTCTTCTAACATAAATGTTCTGAGGTTAAGACTCCCGATTGTGTACTGGAGTAGAGCCCTGATGGTCGACATATCGGTGGTATAGAGTATCTGATAAAACTCTTCTGTTGATTTATTGATGAAGTTGGGAAGATAGTATGTCCTGTAGGGTGAATAGATTGGGCAATAGCAATAGAAATGTTGAAGGGTTTCATTGGTCTGGAGGTTACAAATATTGCATGGATCTTGTGGTGTTAATTGGTGAGAAGTTCTATGGTAAGAAAGTCTGATAAATTTTATGCTGGCTGTTCGAATTTGAGTTAGAAGATTCTGGTTATAAATCGTTTTGTAATTTGGGCAAAACATCGAGTTTGTCATCCTTTCTAAATCGTTATTGTAAAGTTTTTCTTTTATAGCGGCAAGTTTGATATTTATATTTTTTCTCCTCTCCGATGTGTTTTTAAAACTGCAATTAGTTCCTCTAATTGAAGGGATTTAAGTATCTCCTGAAGCTGTAAAATCCAATTATATTTAGTATTATTAGGATACCTTGTTGCATTATTTTTGAGGGCATTGAAACATATTCTTGGGTATCTGTGGCTAGGCGTGTCCAGTATTTTTCTAACCCAGTTCAGACCCTGTTCCAGGATGTTGTACACTATATGCTTAATCCTTGTTTCCAGACGTAGAATAAAATAAGGTGTGGATGGATGCAGGTTGAGAATGTTCTTGTAAAAGGCAAGGCGCCAGCTCTCCACCATCTCCAAATACCTGAGGGACCATATAGTTACACAATTCATCAAAACATTGTTTACCATGGATTGACAGAGTCTTTCCTTTGTATTCCACTCTTTAGACTTAGATCGAGCACAGATCCCTCTTACAATACCAAATGCTGTGTTGGTTATGCTGACTGCCTGCTTAGTTGCCTTCAAAAATAATCCAGACCTAGAGAACAGCACACCTAGATATGTGACTTCAGCGACCATTTAAGCGCTGAATTCGGTAAGCGGTAGCAGCGGTGATAAGGTTAAAATCTATTTTAATCTGTTTGTAATCTGAATAAAAAAGTTTGGTCTTTTCTTTCTGCTTTGAAGTTATATTGTCCTCGAGATGCTATATCAGACTCCTTAGAGCATTTTAGTGGAACGGTTGGAGCTAATGGCTGCAACTTTTTTTGAGAGATAAATAGAAAAATAAAAAGCATACAAAAAACGGGCACGATGAAACCAAAATTAAAAGAAATACGGGCAGAATCGCAAATGAAAATTAAGAGCCTGGAGTACAACTGGTGTGTATAAGGGCCGCAAATGGTGGGAAACGGTAAAATTAAAGAAATATAGAAATCATTATTATTATTTTTTTTATTTGTTGGTGTTTCGCTTCATGGCGATATACACCTTACATTTCCTGTTTATTAAGCACGTTATGTATATATGAGTACAGTATTGTGTGTGTATTTACATTATGTGTATATTATTACATTACATTATATCTATATTAATTGTGTATTTATTTACAGAATCCATTATTAATATTTTTACATTATACATTATTATTATTATATTTGTATTCACATTATACATAGTAATTTATAATGTGAATATGGAGATTAGGGAAAGATCAAAGGGGAAGAACGTCGTCAGTTAATGTTTATTGTGTCGTCACGTCCTATGTTTATTGTGTCGGTTTGAGCAGTGCACTAGGCTTTTTTCTACAGTTCGACCAGAATGGATCATGTTCTTGTACGTCTACTTGGAGTAGTGATTCCTTAGTCCTTGCTAGGGCCTGGTCGTCCTGATGGTGTGGCGTCGTCGAAAAATGCATTCTAGCATTCTTTTAGCTATTTGAGTCCCTCAAAGAATTTGACGTACAATCGTTTTCACGAATTAGTCGTTTCACGAAAAATGAGCTATAGGAGTTTGTGTATGCCCTGCGTCGTAGGGCACGTTTGATCGTTTTCAGTATTGGTTTCTGTTTTTTGTATTTGACTGCAGTGTTTGGAATATAGATGGACACAAATATCGAATGAGTGGGGTTTGCAATTGAGTTAAATTAATTGAAATGAGTAAGTATTCATGATAGAACGCTTTTGTCCTGAGGAGATTTAGGTTTATAGAAAAATCAATGCAAAACTAACATGTGTTCATAGACGTAGATGATATGAGATTTTAATTTTGTATTCTTGTGCTATATTTTAAGATGCTTGGGACGCACTTTAGATGGGATTCGCCGGGAAAAGCGAATAATAATGCATCTTATAATTATGCATGATTATTGTAATGATGAAGCGCAGTTCGTCTTCTTTTACACTCTATGCTATCAAGCGGTCTAGGAAGCAGACTAGTTCAGCTGACTCTATAAAACTAAGCAACCTAAGTCTATCCTTTAGTCCAGTGCCTTTGATATAGCAAACTAGGACTTAGGACTAACACCCCGAACTAAAGTTGCATAGGCTAGCAGCTAGCCAGCGGCTCAGGCGAGGACTAAAGCCAACAATGACTCTAAAGAAGCGCAGTAAAGCCTTTAGCAGTTGGACCTTTGGATCCAGTTGGATTTGATATATCCAAGGGTGCGTGTGCCCACTTAAGGTTAGGTCCCATATCCGAACTCACATGTTTCCTCTTTCTCGCTAATGATAGCCAATAATAATAGGGAGTGGAAGCTATCGGCTCAGCCAGCGGCTCAAGCGAGGACAATTGCCAACTGCAGCATTGAAGACGGAGATGTCAGTGAGGGTGCATGCTTCCGCTTAGCAGAGAAATGTTCATTTATTTATGACCAGTCAGATTAAACTTAACAAATCCAATAACCTAAATGGCTCTTCAAGCCAAGCACATGTTCTTACCCATTAAAAGTATTATTTGTCATTTCATTGATACAGTCTACACCTAATCCATCCACCCTCGGACCATAATCCGGTTTTAACATTGAGCTTGCTCTTCAAATTTTAGGTGTCTCAACCATTCATGGATATATTCAGGGAGGCATCTAAATGAAACAAAACTATTGGAATGACTTGATTTGGTGGTAATATGCGTTGAATAGTAAACTCCTTTGGATTTGTTGAGCCACTTCTTTGCACTGAAAGCTTGCAGCAATGGACTAGTATCCGTTTTGTTCGGGGTTAAGAACATTCGTCCGGTAGGTAATATTAAATAGCACACAACGTTCAGATTAACACATTGAGAGTGAGCTTTCGCACTGGATGAAATAAGATGGCATTATTAAATTCACCATATTCCGCTGAAGAGAAGGCCATTGGAGTTAGAGAGCTGTGAAAGCAAGTATTCACTTATGGTTTTCGTGTTTGTAAAGAGCCCAAGTTCCAACCATCTAAAACTTAGTGACTGAAAATGAGAGCGGACTGTCAAATAGCTGTATGCTAAAGTTTTGCCATCTCTTCTCAACTCTCGCAGCCTGCCTACTTTCATAATGACTATTCAATTCAACAACCCCAACAAAACTTTACTAACATTTTAAAAACATTTAACAACGTGGTTGTTCCACACTAACGTGGGTAATACACTTATAAATTAACAGGCTTAGGCCTCGGGAGCGAAGAGCGATGCGCGCTAAGCGAAAAGCATCAGAGCAACGTCGCTCACATTAATGTAAAGCTGGTGTGCAGTAGGAATGAGGGAGGACTGGCTACGATAGGTATGAGGGACAATGTCACTTCACTTGCAGGTTCCAGCCTGTCGCTCATCGCTTGGCCCAGGCTTTACAATTTTTCTCGTTGCTCAATCCAGACATTATATTTTGCATGCTACAAGAAAGGCTACAGCCTCTAAATCTTAACCGAGTTCAAAGCATAGTTTTTTCAATGAAAGCTAATAAAATTTAGAACAACTTTGTCAATTCACCTTTATGGATTTTGTTTCTCTTCTTTATTAAATTACGTGGAAAGGTGTTTATAATCATCCAATGTTTATAACCTTCCAATGCTTATAACCTTCAAGCTGGCTTTCTTATAAATAATTTTAAAATATGAATACCAATAAAATAGTAAATTGGATGATATTGAATGAGAGCTTTTGATTACGCAAGTAAAAAGAATAGAATGACAGACTCAGTGATTATAAAAATACAATCATAACCAAAAAAACTAGGAGAAGAGGTTGGCAACGCATTAAAGATATTTTTATTAACTAATCATTTAAAATATTAATTTTTTTAATTGATATTTTAATTTAAAAAATGTATATTGGTGAATGCGATGACGGAGACTAAAGGAAATTACCGTCCAGTCGCTCTGTGTAGCCAGTGCCCCTCCTCTGCTAAACGCTCGGTCGTTCTGTCGCTCAGCGCTCATCGCTCGTATCGTGCCCGAGGCCTTACAATGTGCCTCCATGTAATATAATTTACTTTATCGCTATAAATACTAACTTACTGATTTTTCGGGAGGCTTAGAAGACTTATATTGTTATGAGTTAACGTACATATGATAAGAAAGGAAATCGAAGATTTCGAAGGCAAATGTAATCCCGTTTTTCACATATGCATCATATCTGCGATTTCTAATATATTTTATTGTAGGAGTCGAGGCACTCAAGAAGATGGACGAATTCTCTCCGTATCCCGGGACATCCATTTCCATATTATACAAGCTTCGACGAAGGACCGCTTCGACGCTTTGCTTTGTTGTCCTTTGTAGCTTGCCCGCAGCCTTATGACCCTCTCATTCAATACGTCTTTTTGTAGGTTGGTCTTATATTCTTGTGTCAGGTATTTTCGGCCATCAAAGGGAGCCGTTAGCATTGTGGGAAAATGTGTCAATTTCTATTCAAATACTTCAATCACATTCTCCAGTTTGTGCGCATTGAGACGCTTGCTTTTTTTTCTACGATAGTCTTCTATAGAAGAAAACAATATTCTTTATATTGACCAGCAACATATCTTAGCAATATTTTTATCTAATATCATCGCTCACCAATCACAAGTGATCAACAATATGTACAAAGGGTTTGGATTTACCTCTGGACGTTAAGTCAATCTAATTAAAATGACTTAGAAATGTCGATTTGTTAAGACGATTTCAATATTATATTGTTGAAATGCCGAAAGAGTATGGAGTCAATACGACCTCTTATCACCACGTTAATACGCTTTGAAATGTCTAAGATAAAGCAATCTACTTTCCGAATAGCTATTTGCTCTATAAGATAAAAGAATATCTCATTTGATATTTCCCTCATTTTCTCACCTTATCTCCTCTCCACACATTCTATTCTCTTAATCTCTTCTCATTTCCTCACCTTATTTCCGCTCAACACATTCCATTGTCCCCATCTCCTTACCTTATATCCTTTTCACACAATCCATTCTCTTTCTTCATCTCTCCTCATTTCCTCGCCTCATCTCCCCTCCGCACATTCCTTTCCCTTCATACCTTCCTATTTCCTAACCTTACTTCCCCTCTTTACATTCCCTTCATACCTTCCTATTGCCTAACATTACTTCCCCTCCTAATATTCCATTCCCTTCTTACTTTCCTATTGCCTAATCTTACTTCCCCTCCTAACATTCCCTTCATACCTTCCTATTGCCTAACATTACTTCCCCTCCTAATATTCCATTCCCTTCTTACTTTCCTATTGCCTAATCTTACTTCCCCTCCTAACATTCCCTTCATATCTTCCTATTTCCTAACCTTACTTCCCCTCTTAACATTCCCTTCATACCTTCCTATTGCCTAACATTACTTCCCCTCTTAATATTCCATTCCCTTCTTACTTTCCTATTGCCTAATCTTACTTCCCCTCCTAACATTCCCTTCATACCTTCCTATTTTCTAACCTTACTTCCCATCCTAATATTCCATTCCCTTCATACCTTCCTATTGCCCAACCTTACATCCCCTCCTAATATTCCATTCCCTTCATACCTTCCTATTTCCTAACCTTACTCCCCCCCCCCAATATTCCATTCCTTTCATGGCTTCCTATTTTCTAACCTTGCTTCCCCTCCTAACCTTACCCTCCTAAGAGTCCGTTCTCTCCTTTCCTCCCCTATTTCCTCATTATATTACATTACCTCAAACATATTTGAGTGACTAAACCTATGAATCTATTTTTCGTCACATCAAAAAAATCTTAACATGAAGATACTCCTACAAATTCTTCGTTTTACGATAGTTGTATCCTGCTGGTTCCTGAACATAAAGTTTTCTCCAAGACAAAGTATTTGATACTCCATTTCGTGAATGTTGGAGGATGCTATTGTACGAATAGAAATTCATACATAGATATATCCACATACATATTTGAAATATTGATATGTCTCGAATCGTAACATTTCGGGTGATTGTGACATCGAATAAGGGACTTGATCTTCAAATGTCTAGATTTTCTTTTGACATTTTTCCACCAACTTTCCTCATTAGCTGAGATCGATCTTCGATACCCGGGATAATTAGAGGGGTAATTACAGGAAATGAAATTATCGGAGCTTGGAGCGTGATGAGTCTTTATTACATCACCCGCTGTCTTAATTTTCTGCAGGAAAAATACATCACTATAAGTAAGCCCAAAGCATACTGCCGTACAGTTCTCTCAAAAAGCATATATTGCCATAAAGCAAGCCCAAATAGCCGATTCGATGAATAGAGCATATTGCCCTAAAGTACATCCAAATAGCCTATTTGATGAATAAAGTATGCTGCCGTAAAGTGCTCCCAAATAGCCGATATGAAAAATAAAGCATATTCCCACATAGCACTCCTTAATAGCCGATTGAAGAACAAAGCATTCCTTCTTAGGATATAAGATTTCAGCTTGTTCACGTATTTCAAAAGGGGCGAGGTTAGCTCAGTGGTAGAGAGAGCACTGGATTAATATGCTGGAGGACCTGAGTTCAAATCCCGAGCAAGCACTAAAGATTTTTATCTTCTAATGACTTCGTTCGTGGATTGGATTCGGCCCCCCGGACCGTCCTTAGGCTAACCCGCCTTTAATTAATTTATTAATAGGTACCTGCAAATGAGAATATAAGGCTGCTGGAGTCATAAATCAGATACCTCACTGGTTTCTGTCCCTCTGTGTTTTCGTGGCCTGTTACGGGACTGTACTCCGGAGCATTTTCCATCTTAAGGTATAATTATTGCCTATAGTACGGACAGAAACAAAAGAACCAGGAGGGGCGGGGCCATAGGTCTTCCCCTACATGGGCTGGAGGTACCGCATGCGCACTACCTGGTTCTTTTCTCTTTGCAGCACACCTATAGGAATTGACTTGTCTATAGAAATAGTAAAACCAGATAGGAAAATAAATATATTCACACGACAAAGTGCCCATAAAACTTTTACCTGAAAGTCTACCAGCGTTTGCCCGTGATCGCTGAGAATCGTCGTTTCGTGACCAATAGGGACTCAAACCTGTACCTCTCCTCAGTACCCGATTTTGCCGTTGGCGTGTAACCTCCCTTTGAGGGAGGGAAGAAATTAGCAAAAAACATTACAATTAATTCGTAATAATCTACCAGGTTTGCTTATTTATAAATGATATTAACATCTTGTAAATTCCATAAAATATAATTGACCATAAATGACATTTGACTGGGAATAGCGTGAAGTTGGGGAATAGGAGTTAAGGATTGTTAGGCCGTTGCTTTTCACCGTCTTGATAGATATGCAAATCTTCCCATAAACCAACTCTAAAATGAAGGTAAGCTAAACTCAAGTCTTAGCCACCCTTAAAACCCTCCCTAATGATAGCTCATTACCAATTTAAGAGCCTCTCCTTAAATTTTACATCTTGTCATAAACCGTAGCAAGTTTATCTGCCCCCCTCCCCCTAGATGCTATCCTTGAAGTATAATTTGAATAGAATTTCCCTCTTCTAGTAAATTTAAGCTAAAATCTAAAACGACCGACCGGCGCCATCTTAGCGGGTCAGCGGTGTCATTTTTGTTAGCACGTTAGGATAAAACCCGCCAATGTGGTCGACCTCATGACACAATCCGGATGTTTCGACTAGACAATTACAAGTTTCAAAACTTGTAAAGTTAAGAAAAATAACGGTGATTGAAATAAAGAAAATATATTTTATCTGTTCGCTCTATAGCTGGCTCAAAATAAACTGCTTTTAATAAAATTTGCTACAAAAATTGTTGTAATTTCAAAGTACAAGGTAGTTAACCAGCGGAGTCCGTCCACTGGAATATGTTGTTCACGTCGAAATTTGCGCGATAAAGCCGTAACCTCCATAGATAAAAAAAGTCCGACTCGCAGGAACTGCATCATTTTAGCGCGGTTCCGTTCTTATCCCTAGTCTCATTTGGAAAGATTAAAATAGAAACAGTTATTATTTTGGTTCCACCTTTCTTGAAAGGTCTTGATTTATGATCTTAAATTTATGGGTCGGCGAACCCCAGAAAGGCTCCCGGATAGAGGCAGTTGAATATAGTGAAGGTCTACAAATCTCTCTCTTGGAAAGCTTTTTTTCAAACAATAAATTCTTTTTCTTATTTTACTTAACCTATTTTATTGTCAAATACATTATCCAACTATAAGCAATTAAAAAATAACAAGGAATAAAAACAGACAAAAAGAACCATTCGAATAAACGAAATCAATTACTTTAAAGTTATAAACACTTATTTCTCCGATCAAAAGGTTTTCTTTAGAACCTTTATTGTAGAGCATTTAGTAAGCTTTAGAGTGGTAACCTTCCGCTTACGAAGATTCTCAACCGTTTTCGAGATATTAAGGTAAGTATACAAAGTTACTAAAACTTTTTGTGTCTGTTAATAAAATATTTTATTCTAAGCCTTCCTTAACCCTAAACGTAACCAAACTTTCAACATATTACTTTTGATGAAATTCGAACATGCAGAAAATACTTCAACTGAATCCAATTATTCTAAGTACCCAAACCAAAAACGTTATTCAACAAATATTTTTCCAATTTTCTCGAAAACGGTTTAAGCTATCGCCTTAAAAGTGGTTTCATTCGTTTTCCTAGGCCAAGAAGCCTATAAAACGAGTACTTGCAAGCATATGCAGTAAGCGGAACGATTTTTTCGCGCGAATTTCGCTCCAAAAACCATGTTCCGCTGGGCGGATTCTGCTGGTTAACGAACTTGACCTTTCAAAATAGACGAAAGATTTTTGTACCAAATTTCATCCAAATCGGACTATTATTCGCTGTGCTAGACCGCGAACAGACAAATATATATATATACACACACAAATTTGAACCACCGTTATTTTCGGTCTCTAGAGGTTCTGAAACGCAAAATTTTCTAGTCGGCACTTCTGGATTGCGCCATGATAAAATTGTATCTTATGTGGCATCGACCTGTATACCACATAACATACACCTGCAGGCTACATACCCCTCCACGTTATACTGCTTACATTCCTCATATGAAATGCAAGCCAAATGACATATGCAGATATGCCAAATTAATACATTTGTTTACTATACTACATACTGCTGCGTGAAATATGACAAAGACCAACGTTACATTGATTGCAAGCAATTTGACATGCTATGTGATAGGACCTGCATGCCACGTGACGTTGACTGCAAGCCATTTGACATCAGCCTGCATGCTATGTGATATGTTCCTGCATGCCAAGTGACATTGACTGCAAGCTACGTGACATGAGCCTGCATATTATGTTATATGGACCTGCATGCAAAGAGACGTATCTTCATGCCACTTGACAACGACCTGCATGCCATATGACATGGACCTGCATGCCACGTGACGTTGACTGCAAGCCACTTGACATGAGCCTGCATGCTATGTGATATGGACCTGCATGCCACTTGACGTTGACTGCAAGCCACTTGACATGAGCCTGCATGCTATGTGATATGGACCTGCATGCTACGTGACGTTGACTGCTGGCCACTTGACATGAGCCTGTATGCTATGTGATATGGACCTGCACGCAAAAAGACATGGATCTGCATGCCACTTGACAATGACCTGTATGTCATATCACATAGACTTATTTGCCATATGATATACACATCTGGACCACACACAGGCAAATAAATATATATAAATATATATATATATATATATATATATATATATATATATATAGACAAATTTAAGCTACCTATATTTTTCGATTTATGGAATCTGAAACGTAAATTTTATAGTCGGTTTCCTTTCTATTGAGAGAGGGAAAAATAGTGAAGTGTAATCTTGCTATTATATTATATTATTTTGAAATGATTTGATAATTTATATATATTTTTTGCATACAAAAATTTATATTTACCTCATAATAGCGAATGATTTTGTTACTTTCAATAAATTGTTTTTTGTGATTGTTTATAAAACGCCTGAGAAAATATTCGTAAAGCACAAAATTCATTTCCATGGCAGCCTCTAAATAGTAATTGGTGCCAAAATCGTGACTTTTGTCGCGTAATAATTATAAATAATCCTAAAGAATATTACTCGACTAATGTAGGTGCGCGTATACTACATGTACTAAGTGCGCAATAATTACTATGTAGTAGGTGCGCATATAATTAATGTTCTATGAATATATTCCCCATGAATAAACTCCCCATGAATATACTCCCTATGAATACACTCCCTATGAATATACTTCCTATGAATAAATTTCTATGAATACACCCCTATGAATAAACCCCATATGAATAAACTCTCTATGAATGCACTCCCTATGAATAAACTCTCTATGAATATACTCCCTATGAATAAACTCTCTGAGATTATACTCTCTATGAATATACTCCCTATGACAATCCTCCTTATGAATATAGGCCCTATGAAAATCCTCCTTACGAATATACTTTCTATGACTATACCCCTAAGGAATATACTCTCTATGAATATCCTTCCTTTGCATATATTATCTAAGAATAAACTCCTTTTGCTTATACTCTCAATAAATATATAATCCCTGATCATACAAGAACACTCAGTTTTTTTAAGTTCCAATTGGTATGAGAACTGTCACGTAGAATAAGTGTAGCTTAAACAATTCATAAAAGCCATATTCTGGGCTAATGCACTATTTATTATACATTAAATTAATATATTTTTAAAAAGATTACTATTAATCAAAGGTTTTTGTTTGTAAAACATATTTTGTTTTACATATATTATTTTCAATACACTCCTAGATCGCAGTATAGTGTCATTAGTAATGTTTACAATTTTAAAGTTGGTAAGGAACTAAATAATTTTACTGCTCTGATAGATCTCCATCATTCTAATGAATTTCATTAAAATCAGACAATATTTTTAGATAGAGTGAAAACAGAAAAACATTTTAACAGCTAGTTTTTTGTGAGCTACGGGTTCTGAAACGTCGACATATCTCAAAAATACTTAGCTTCATAGGGCCGACGTCGTAAGTGGGCGGAAAGACACTAAAAGAGATAATTTACTGCGCCCTCCGTCAGATAGGACTCTTAGGATTGTAACTCCTCAAGCAGTCAAATGGACCATCATGTCCTCTGATCCTTATAAATCACCCGGATGTGGTGAGATATACCCCGCGTTGTTGCAGAAAGGACTAGAATACTTAATTAGCCAATTAATTAAGCTACTCAGGAGTACTCTGGCGTAGGGATACAAATCCACACAGATTTTATGAGGTAATGGTGATGTTTATACATAAACCAGTAAAGCTCACGTACGAGTAGGGGAAAGCCTTCAGACCGATATGCCTGTTTTCATTTATTTTAAAGACAGTGGAGAAGGTTCTGAATAGGTACATGGGTACGACCAATCCAAGGGTCTGCAGCCTGAAACACCAACATGCCTACCAAAAAGGCAAATCATGTGAATCAGCGTTACACACAGAAGTAAGTGAGATTGAGGTCTCCTTACGTAACAACTATGTATTTGATAACACATCAACTGATGAAGTTACCACTGCGCTGAAGGTCTTGGGGAGAGAAAGGTCCATCAAAGAATGGGTAAGACTCATGTTGAGTAACAGGTTACTACACGTTACTCTAAGGAAACGAAGTCATTAAGGTCAAGGCTGTTTCAGGGTGTCCGAAGTGTTCTCAACTGATATGGAGCGTGGTGGTGGACTCACAACTGGAGAAACTCAATGACACAGGATATAAAGCTATTGGGTACGCTGATAATATTGTAATCATTATCAGAGGCAAGGTCCAGTTGGTATTGACAGATTTAAAGGCAAACGCACAAAGGATTACGGTAGATCGGTGCAATGGGAAAGGACTGCAAATTAATCCCCAGAAGATAGTTCTGGTTCCCTTCACTGACAGGAGGAGATTAAAAGGACTGAGAAACCTCACCTTTAAAGGAGAGGAGGTATCCTACAGGAAAAGGGTAAAGTATTAGGGTGTTGTTTTAGACCAGTGATTAGCCTGGAAGGAACACATCACAGTGGTAACTAATAGAGCCACAAGGTTATTGTGGACTTGGAGGAACTTTTGCGAGAGGAATTGGGGCATCCTAGAGCAATCCTTGAATAAGACAATAAATATATAAAATGATAAGACCAATGATTACATATGGGCGTGTGGTATGGTGGCATAGGGCGGCCATCAAGGCAATCTGCACCAAATAAAGGAAGGTTCAGAGACTTGGGTGTTTAATAATCACGGGAGCTAAGAGATTTACTCCTGTGATGGCTATGGAAGCTATAAGCGGCCTGTCAAAAATAGACGTTTTCTTGAAACATAGGAAATGAAATAGGAAGTTATCGCCAACCCCATTCAAGAAATAGGGCACTCTCTGATTATTACATACACCCGAGAGCTCCCAGAGCTGAGCATGCCATCAGACGTGCAAAGGGACATGACGAACACGGCAAGGCAGTACAGGGTCAATGTACATGGCATTTGCTGAAGTAAAGAAGATGCTTTTAAGCCACCGAATAGAATTAATGTATACACGGATGCCTCTAAAACGAGCAATGAAGCAGGATCAGGGGTTTGAAATTATTTCAGGCAGAGATATATGCCATTCTAGCTGCAGTCCACAGGCTAAATGAGAAGGGGGATAGGCGGAAGAAGATAAATATTCTAACTGACAGCCGGGCAACTTGCAAGGCACTAGTGACCCAAGGGACCAACTCACAAATTGTGGAGGAGAGCCAACCAAGGCTAAATGAGTTAGCCCAAAACAATAAGATCGTCTATTGGTTACAGGGACATAGAGATAGTCCAGGCCACGAGAAAGCAGACAGGTTGGCAGGTCTAGGTTCGGCAACGGCAGCTATGGAGCCACTGCCATTTGTTTTGGCAAAAAGTTTGTCAAATTATGGGAAGACCCGAAAATCACCCACATGAAGTCCTCCATACACCTTTAGGCAAAAAGGACAAATCCCTAAAAGGCTTCTGGGTTTAGCCAGAAGATATTTGAGGGAGACAATAG
This sequence comes from Gonocerus acuteangulatus, assembly GCA_946811695.1. Lineage (NCBI taxonomy): Eukaryota > Metazoa > Arthropoda > Insecta > Hemiptera > Coreidae > Gonocerus > Gonocerus acuteangulatus. Next base: position 117,070,327 of record OX328132.1, on the reverse strand, counting down.
CAACTGCGTCGGGCCACTGTACCCTGAACAAAATATTTATGTTATGAAGATGAGGTCATCACCTCATCATGTTACATTTGAATGTGTAGCATTGGAAAAGAGGCGAATCGTATATTTTGGTAGCCTTGATGAGGATAAAATCAGGATTCGAAAAAAATCGGGAACTATCTGAGATTCATCCGGAGCTTAAGGTACGCTAGGCCAGTTTTAGGACTCGCACAATAGGACAATGGCCAACATGCACCCCGCCCTGGAGTCTAGTATGAGTCTGGTGAAATTTAATCTAACCTTGGCCTTTCCCAGTTTATAACACCGTTAGGCACATTGCCTTTCTTAAGGGGTTATACTACCTAAATCAAAGTCATTTTCTCCAATTTATAAACAACAAATATCGCTCCATTTTGAGCCGGCTAAAGAGCGAACAGACACACATGCATATACATATACAAATTTGAGCCACTGTTATTTTTGTGATCAATGAGTTCTGAAATATAAAACTTTCTAGTTGGAAATTCCACATTGCCTCATGAGTTGAACCTCCGAAGCGGGCTCCTTCAAAAGCTAAGAAAACGTCGAAATATCCTAATGACCCTTTAGTTAGGACTTCTGTTGTTAGTAATATTATTATTTTCAGTAAATATGTAAATTTATGAAGAATCACATTCTACTGAGGTACATTTGAAGGGAACTGTCGTTCTCTTGGCCACAAAAGCCACATCTAGAATCCTCATGTCTGAAGCAAAGAGGAAACTTATCTGATACTCATGTTAAAGCAGAGAATGCATCCTGTCAAGACAAAGCATCCTTTGAGAAGGTCTGCAGAACTGGAAACACAAGAGGGGAAAGGAAAATGATAAATTATTTTCCTCAGGCTAGCGTTTTGTATTCAAATAAAATATGTATTCATTCGTTGGAAAAAATATTTTGCCATTGAGAATAATTGAAATATTATTGAGCACCTTATAAATAAAAAGTAAATTGTCTTGTAAAAAACATAAGAAAACAAAACACTCAAGCGTTAAATAAGAAGATTCCATCCTACCTAGCTTGCATATTGTCTTAGAGTTTTCTATTTTCTTCTTACCTGAAACAAATTATATGGGTAAAAAAAAAAACAAAAAAAAAAACAAGAACTATCAAAAGCTTAAAAACAAAGTGCCAGTATTTCTTAATTTACTAAAATGTTATTGTTACACAACTTTTAAGTAAATATGAGATAATAAATTAGAAATACATATCGAACATGTCAATGTAGAGGGGGAGGGGGGATGAATTAGAAACATATATCAATGCTGTGAAGATCGGGGGGGGGGCAAATCAGAAACAGATACCAATGTTCTATGGGAGCAGGGGGGTTAATTAGAAACACATGCCAATGCTCTGAAGGGGTGGGGGTGAATTGTTATCTCCCAGCTCTCTAATAAGGAGGGCCAAGCAGAAACAGATGTCAATGCTCCGAAGGTGGGGGGGGGGGCGGCGAATCAGAAACAGGTACCAATGTTCTATGGGAGGAGGGGGGTTAATTAGAAACACATGTCAATGCTCTGAAGGGGTAGGGGTGAATTAATAACCCTCAGCTCTCTAATAAGACGGCCAAGAAGAAACAGATATCAATGCCCCGAAGGAGGAGGTACCGAATCAGAAACAGATCTAAATGTTCTTAGGTAGTGGGGGTCAATTTGAAACGCACGTCAATGCTGTGAGGGGAAAGCGAATCAGAATAGATGTCAATTTTCTGCGGGGGAGGCGGGTGAATTATTGACCCCTAATTTTAGAGGGGGAAGGGAGAGAGGGGATGAATTATAGACTCATGCATATGCTCTGAGAAAAAAGGGTGCTAATTAGAAACAAATATCAATGCTCTAAGAAACAAGGTTGCTGATAATGCTCTGAGGGAAGGAACGAATCAAAAACATAAATCAATGTTTGGCAGGGGAGGAGGCGAACCAAAAAAAGTAAATGCTCCGAGAGAGAGGAGCGAATCAGAATCTGATTTCAATTTTCGGAGGGGGGGAGGGGAAAGAATTAGAAACACATGTCAATTGCTGTGAGGGGAAGGGAATTAGGAACAGATGTTGATTTCTTAAGGGAGGGGGAGTGAATAAGAAAAAAATGTCAATGCTCTTGGGGGGGGGGGGTCAATTAGAAAACACTTGTCAATGCTCTGAGTGGGGAACGAACCTGGAACAGACGTCAATGCTATATCGTTGAAGGGGGGGATTATAAAACCATGTCAACGCTTTAAAGGGAAGGGGGGTTGATCAGAAACAGATATCAATGCCCTGGGGAAAGCGGGAGCGAATCAGACAATGGCTAAAATTAGGGAAGCTTGGACCGGCGCCACTAAGCAGAAATCAATCCCAGCCGAGACATCAAACTCTCCCAAGGCCCGGCACGATGACGGGACTACTGGAGAAGATAATGGTGAGGACGGTACGCCCAAGTGAAATGATGGGCAGAGGACCAAGTGGTCAGGGATCGTAGAAAAACAGTGGTGACCTGTTGAAGCTGATACTCTGGTGGGCAACACTACTAATATTGAACTGCGCCCTAATGCCCCGATTACTAAGGGTGGGTGTGCACTAGGATAGTTATTGCAGGATATGTATATCAGAGAGAAATTGCGACTAATGAAAACCATGTAAAATTTATGTCTGACATAAATTCTATATGGTTTACACTAGTCAGAACTTCTCTCTGATATAAATATCCTGCAATAACTATCCTAGTGTAAACACACCCTAATGCACGTAATATTTCTAGTTGACAACATTGACCTGAGCCGTGATGATCAAACAACAAGATACGGTAAATATGTAATTTACGTGATGTCGGTAACGCGGAGAAGATCCAAGCAGTATTAACGACAATAGCCCAAATTTAAACGAGACCCAAAAACAGCGTAGTGAGAAGGCCGAATTCCAGGCCTTTCAAATAACAACAAGAGCACGATTAAGTGAAGCGAGTGACGGCCTAAAAAAGCTGTGGTCCTGTCGGATGGTACGACTGAGCACAATGAGGAAAGAACCGTTCTCATTTCCGCAGTAATGTTGAATCGCTAGCCTGATAATTTGGAGAAAAAAAAAAATCTCAACTTATTCCCCCACTCAACTTCTGAATCCAGTTTTTGGATAGGCTGGAAGATAGGTTGGAGCGACTCAATAAGAACACCATGATTTGCGCAGATTTCTATGGGGATGGGGGTGAATAAAAAACATGTGTCAATTTCTTGAGGCGGATGCGAATCAGGAACAGATGTCAATGCCCTGCAAAGGGGGGGGGAGAAGTGAGCTAGAAACAGACGTCAATTATGGTAGTGGGGCGAAAAAGAAACTATCAATGCTAAGAGGGGAGGGGAATGAATAAGAAACAAATGCCAATATTCTAGGAGGGGGGGGGATTAGAAAAGGATTTCAATTGTTTGAAGACAGAGAGAAGAAATTAGAAACGTATATGATTGCCCTGAAGGCAGGGGACCTAAATTGAAACGGATGCCAGAGCTCTGAGGGGAGGGGAGCGCATCAGAAACAGACGGCAATGCTCTACATGGAGTGGAGAGAGTAAGAAACTTATACCTATGTTATAAAGAAGGGGGGCACGTCAATGTTCTGAGGGGAGGGGAGCGTATCAGAAACAGATGTTAATGCTCTGACAGTGGGTGGAGGGTAAACTCTCAATGCTTTTAGAGGAGGGGAGTTTGTGAATGCTCAGAGATGAGAGCAGAGAATCAGAAACTGATATCAATGCTCTAAAATAGGGGAGAGAAACGTATCAGAAACAGATGTTAATGCTCTGACGGGGGGGGGGAACTCTCAATGCTTTTAGAGTTGGGGGGATTGTGAATGCTCAGAGAGGAGAGGAGCGAATCAGGAATAGATGGCAATGCTCTAAAATAGGGGGGGGGGGGGGTGAATTAATAACCCTCAATGCTCTGAGGGGACAGGAGTGAAATAGAAACAGACGTCAATGCCCTGAAGGAGGGAGAGGTGAATTAGTAATCCTCAATGTTCTGAGGGGTGAGGAGCGAATCAGGAACAGACGTCAATGCTCTAAAGGAGGGGGTGGGGTAATTATTAACCCTCCATGTTCTGAGGGGTGAGGAGCGATCCAGAAACAGACGTCAATGCTCTAAAGGAGGGGGGGGGGGGTAATTATTAACCCTCAATGTTCTGAGGGGAGAGAAGCGAATCAGAAACAGACGTCAATGCTCTGGAGGTGGGGGAGGTGAATTATAAGCCCTCTGTACTCTGAGGAGAGTACGAGCTAATTAGAAACAGATGTAAATGCTCTAAGAGAAGGGGGATAGAAACAGATATCAAAGGTCAGATGACGGATGAATTAAACAGATATCAATGTCTGAGGGGTGGGTTTAATTAGAAACCTAAGTCATACTAAAAAAAAACTTGTTGTTCTACTACGCTTTTATCAAGTATGAATGCTCTCTAAGGTCGATTATTGTATTCGAAGAATAGGTTCTAAATGTATTTGTTGGGCATAAGACATCCTGGCTATAAAGGAGCATAAGTACTTCCTTCCATTTCATCTGAGGAACAGTATATTCAATCTTTAATCTTCGGTCTGACGTATAATGAAGTAGTATAGAGGAAAAAAAGGTGTTGAATGCTCTCTAGGCTTTTGCATTGATAGAAGAATGTAAATTAGAGGCTCAAAGGAATGTAGAGAAATAGAGAGCATAAATAATTCTAGGGGACGATGTTTTATCAAAGGGTTTGGGACCTTTTTGCAATATGGACCTTTGATACGCTTACCTGCTTCACATCCATTTATGCACATTGCATTGACCAAGATGGAACATAAACATAAAAAAAGTCCGACTCGCAGGAACTGCATCATCTTAGCGCGGTTCCGTTCTTATCTCTAGACTCATTTAAAATTATTAAAATAGAAGCTGTTATTATTTTGGGTCCACATTTCTAGAAAGCATGAAGATTAGATAGTTAGCCGTCGAAGTGATAAGTAAAGATGGAATGGTTGGGATTCGGCTAGAGAAACCTCAATACGATTTTTGTTAAAAAATCTATATTTAGGGCGTTTCAGCTACTCATTGGTTGCCTTCGTCAGCATTGAAAGTGCCGGGAGGCAGAGAAGGACCAAAGTTGACAGTTCCATCTTTACTTTCAACAAAGGTCTTATTTACGATCTTACCTGGATAGGCCAACCCGCCCTAGGAAGGACCCCGCTAGGCAGTTGAAAAGCTATATCTTGGAAATCCATATCTCTAAGATTAAATTGTTTTTCTTATTTTTCTTAACCTGATTTATTATCAAATACATTATCCAACTTATGTTCCTGTTTACCAAGATTCTCAACCTTTTTCGAGATATTAAGGAAGGTATACAAAGTTACCAAAACTTTTTATGTCTGTTAATGAAATATTTTATTCTAACCCTTCCTTAACTCCAAACGTAACACAAATTTCAACATATTAGTTTTAATGAAAGTAGGACATGCATAAAATGTTTCAACTGAATCCCATGATTCTAAGTACCCAAACCAAAAACGGTATTCAAAAACTATTTTTCCAATTTTCTCGAAAACGGTTAAAGCTATCGCCTTGAAAATGGTTTCATTCGTTTTCCTAGCCCAAGAAGCCCATAAAACGAGTGCTTACAAGCTTATGAACTCAAAAACGTAAGCGTTACGATTTTTTTTTCGCGAATTTCGCCCCAAACGCCATCTTCCAGTGGACGGATTTTGCTGGTTAACGAACTTGACCTTTCAAATTGGACGACGGATTTTTGTACCAAATTTCATCAAAATCGGACCATTCGTCTTCTACCTAGAGAGCCAACAGACAAATATAAATATATATATATAGATTTGAACCACCATCATTTTCGGTCTCTAGGGGTTCTGAAACGCAAAATTTTCTAGTCGGCACTTCTGGATTGCGCCATGAGATCAACCTTATAAGCGGGGTTCCTCCCTATGGGGGATTTGATATTCATGATTGGAAAGGCAACATGTTTCTATAGGGTGACACAGAAAAACGGAAATGCTTCTAGCAAACTATCATTGCTTTTTAAAAAATATTTTTAAGACTAAGGGGGCACCTACACTGGGCCCGTTCCGATCCGATCCGATAGCCACCGACTGTTGAAAGAAAAACAAACACATGCATCACAATAGAGGGGAGGTGCCTACATTGGTCACGACCCGACCCGATTCGATCCAATCCGATGGCCAGCAATTCTTGGCCATTCAAACATGTTTGTTTCTAGACCGATTTCGGACCGATGAAGCAAAATGTTGCCAACCCACATATTGTGTTTCAAAAAGGTCTACAGGTTCTAAATCTTAACCGATTTCAATGCTTTTTTTTTTTTTTTTTTTTTTTTAATCAAAGCGAATAACATTTCGAACAACTTTGTCAATTCACATTTTTGTTTTTTGTTTCCCTTGTTTACTAAATTGCGTGGAAAGATGTTTATAACCATCCAACGTCTATAACCTTCCAATGTTTATAACCTTCTAATGTTTATAACCTTCCAATGCTTATAACCTTCTAGTTTCCTTTCTTATAAATAATTTTAAAATATTACCAATACTTCTCTTACATTCAACCTAATCTAAGGTTTCATTTTCACTTCACTACGCGGTCATTACTGACGAGCTGTGACTAAATCGGATCGGATCGGGTCAAGACCAATGTAGGCACTCACGTTGGCCGCTGTTGGCCGTTGTCGATCAAACGAAATAGGATCGGATCGGATCGGAGAAATACGGGTCCAATGTAGGAGCAGCCTAACACGCCCAGTTTTTATTTCACTGATCCATATTTACTGAAATGGCAGACTGTCTACTCTCTAGCTGTCACGAACCCGCAGTCCTACCACCTGTCCATGGCTGCCGCTACTTATTTCAAACATTCCTGTTTTTCTGTGTCGTATAACAGAAAAAATTTCCCATTCACAGGAACTGGGTTAGCTTCGTACGTTTCCAGAATGTTTTTGTTCCTTTTTTCATTGTACTTTTTGTGCTAGAAAGAATAGATTGCAACGTTAAATCCATTGCATAAAATAAAGACAACAAAAAAGAAAGTTGTTATATCTTTGACCTGAAATGACTAAAATGAGTACGGTTGAGTGAGTGGAACGGCAAAAGAGAGAGGGAGGAAGATAAAGTAGAACGGAGAGAAAGTGAGAATAAGAAAGGGAGATGGCGCTAATGACGTAGATGTAGATGCGCCGTAAAAAAAAAAAAAATTAAAAAAAAAAATTAAAATTAAAAAGAAAGGGAGATGGAGAGTGAGAGAAAGCGAGATAGTGTAAGTGAGAGAGAGAGAGAGAGAGAGAGAGAGAGAGAGAGTGAGAGAGAGAGAGAGAGAGTAGGAATGACAGAAAGATGGGGTTGGAGAGCGTGAGAGAGAGAGTGAGAGAGAGGGAGAGGGAGAGAGCGAGAGAGAGAAATAAGAAGGATCTCCCCTTCAAGTAGGATCTGGAGATAAAGAATGAAGGTAAGAGAGGTTTTTGAGGACATCATTGCGGCCTCAACTACAATGAGAAACCATAAGGAAATACTCATTCTCTAACTTCCTCCTCGAAATGAGATCAATTTGCGGTCATATTTCTTTTCTTACGATCCAAACAGGAAGGGATTCTCAAATTAAAAATACCGAATTATCTTTCTGGATTTTAAATATCTTAGTTATCGCTGTTAGGGAATATTACAGCGATCGTTAGGGTGTATTGTAACCATCGCACTTAGCAAGCATTGTAGCTATCGCAGGTAGTGAGTAATGTAGTCATCGCTGTTAGGGAATATTTCAGCGATCGTTAGGATGTCTTGTACCCAACGCACTTAGCAAAGATTGTAGCTATCGCAGCTAGTGAGTAATGTAGTCATCGCTGTTAGGGAATATTTCAGCAATCGTTAGGGTGTCTGGTACCCATCGCTCTTAGCAAGCATTGTAGCCATCGCAGCTAGTGAGTAATGTAGTCATCACTGTTAGGGAATATTTCAGCGATCGTTAGGGTGTCTGGTACCCATCGCAGCTAGTGAGTAATGTAGTCATCGCTGTTAGGGAATATTTCAGCGATCGTTAGGGTGTCTGGTACCCATCGCTCTTAGCAAGCATTGTAGCCATCGCAGCTAGTGAGTAATGTAGTCATCACTGTTAGGGAATATTTCAGCGATCGTTAGGATGCCTTGTACCCATCGCACTTAGCAAGCATTGTAGCCATCGCAGCTAGTGAGTAATGTAGTCATCGCTGTTAGGGAATATTTCAGCGATCGTTAGAATGTCTTGTACCCATCGCACTTAGCAAGCATTGTAGCTATCGCAGCTAGTGAGTAATGTAGTCATCGCTGTTAGGGAATATTTCAGAGATCGTTAGGGTGTCTGGAACCCATCGCTCTTAGCAAGCATTGTAGCCATCGCAGCTAGTGAGTAATGTAGTCATCACTGTTAGGGAATATTTCAGCGATCGTTAGGGTGTCTGGTACCCATCGCTCTTAGCAAGCATTGTAGCCATCGCAGCTAGTGAGTAATGTAGTCATCACTGTTAGGGAATATTTCAGCGATCGTTAGGATGCCTTGTACCCATCGCACTTAGCAAGCATTGTAGCCATCGCAGCTAGTGAGTAATGTAGTCATCGCTGTTAGGGAATATTTCAGCGATCGTTAGAATGTCTTGTACCCATCGCACTTAGCAAGCATTGTAGCTATCGCAGCTAGTGAGTAACGTAGTCATCACTGTTAGGGAATATTTCAGCGATCGTTAGGGCGTATTAAAGCCATTGCCGTTAGGGAGCCTTGTAACAATCGCCGTTATTAAGTATTTTACTCATCACAGTTAGCGAGCATTGTAGCCATGGCAGGATGTGACTAATGTAGTCATCGCTGTTAGCGAACATTGTAGGCATGGCAGGTTGTGAGTAATGTAGTCATCGCTGTTAGCGAGCATTGTAGCCATCGCATGCAGTGAGTAATGAAGTAATGGCTCTTAGGAAGTATTCCAGCAATCGATAAGGTGTATTCTAGCGATTGTATTGCAATCAGCGCTGTAAGCGTGCATTGTAAGTACCGTATATAGTGAATATTTTTACTATCGCTGCTAGGAAGTATTGTGGCCATCCCAGCTAGTGAATTAGTAATACTACATTTTTAGCGGACGTGGAAAAAGTAATTACTGCTAGTTTTCTGCGCCTAAAAATTCCTGTCTTTTCAAAATATAGACTGTTTCTTTTTCTAATTTCCATGTGTTGCTAGGGATAAGATCATTATTGAATCGCATTTAGACGAAGTAGTCCCAAGCTCCTGGAAGATTGACTTTTATTTATGCTGTGCCAATAAATATCTGAATATAATGATATATGGAGGGAAACTAGAAGTAGTATATATATATATATATATATATATATATATATATAAAAAAATCACGTGTCAGTCTGTTTGTCCGTTTGTCTTATGGTTCCTCATACAAATCACAGGTTGATACGGGAAATCTGGGGGCTAGGCCAAAATAGTCAAATTTCAAAATTTTGTCAAATTAATGTCTCAAATTTATTTGATGATGTTCTTAATAAATAGAATAACTCGAACTCATTGATGACTTTACATCATTATATAATCATGTAATGCAGTTTATTTCAATTTTATATCAACAGTCACTGTCTAACTAAGTAGCGCTGGCCTTGATAAGAGCTATCAGCTCGCAGGCTGTGGTCTGTCGGCTGTTTTATGAATTGCTGTGGTGCTGGCTGCTTTATGAATTACTTGACATATATAAACAAATTCACACCGTTTGACCGATTTTGACGTAACTGGGAATACAGGTAGATCATGATACGGAGAGTGTCATGGACAGAAAGTAGGTGTAGCATGGCACGCATATATATATATAGGCCTTAGGAGAAACATAACTGATAGAGGTGAATGTATTGTAACGGACTTTCATTCCATTCTATTCTCATTTCCATCCATTCTATTTCATTATTAACTTAGGTAGGTAGAGTACAGCGGATTAGGAGGAAATGAAGGAAACATTCCTGTCTCATCCTGGAGAGAAACTACGTGGACCCCCGCTTTATTAGTTTTGCCCCACTTTATAACCCCTCATCCCCTCCTTCATCAGCTTGGACCTCGATCTGTTGAGAAAAGTGTTAATACGAAAGTATGCTATTGGTCATGCGTAAAGTGTCCCGATCTACATGCCACTTCACGAGTCGCTACAGATTCTCCAGAACGTGTTTGTCGAAGTTCTGGAAATCTTCATCAACACAGGTCTGTATCAGAAAAACCTCTACTCTCTCCAATATTGGAAAAACAGCAGCGCTCTGTGGTGACAAACACCCATTTTTGGGAAACCCGTAGGTCCTTGAATCCGTCAGCTGAGTAGACCACTACCGATTCGATAACTTTTTTTCGATAAACGGGTTTCATGAAAAAAATGCTAAAAAACTTAATAAAAAGACTAGTAGCACTCTTCTATTTGTGAATCGGCGCGCATACTCTCGAACCACTTCTAAAGCATTTCCGTTGCAGAAACCGTAAACGAAAACTATTTCAGCATCAAGAGATTGAATTTTAGTAATTGGTTTCTTGAAACAATTCGCAATCACAGTTTTTGTCCATTAAAAATTTAAATAAGTAAGTGCAAAAACGAGAACTTGTTTCGTTTCTTGTTTTGAGATTTTCTCCAAAACGAAGCAAAAACGAGCAAATCTCTAAAGGACTTTTAGCACTTTCCTCCGAAGGAAAGTAGCTATTGAGGTTGGACTCATGACGGAATTTTTGAAAAATTTCTTCAAATCTTTATCGATCCTACCTAGTAGACACCGAAAATGACCCCCGTTAAAATTTATATATATCTATATACATATATATATATATATATATATATATATATATATATATATATATATATATATATATATATATATATATGTCTGTTAACACGATAGCGGCCAGAGTTTTTGTTTTTTCGTCACGAAACTTGGTATGTAGCATTCAATTAGCAAACGATTGAACGAGTTCGTTAACCACCAAAGTCGGTCCACCGGAAGGGGGGGTTTACCCCGAACCCAAAACACTAATTTGACTATGTCAGCCGTAATATTTCAACGAAACATGGTATTCGTAGTGCTAATCCACAGGTAAATATGTGTAGTAAAAATAAACGAAATCGGTTCATTAGGAGGGGGGGTTTACTCCGGACCCACAATACCAATTCGCCACTACCAGCCGTGATTTTTGGTATATTTCGACGAAATTCGGTATTCGTAGTGGTAATCCACAGGTGAATATGTGTTGTAAAAATAAACTAAATCGGTTCATTAGAAGGGGGGGTTTACTCCGGACCCAAATTCCTAATATACTCTTACCGGTCGTAGTTTCTGCTGTATTGTAACGAAACGCGGTATACGTCGTGGGTAACTCACGAGAAAGAAGTGTTGTAAAAATGAGCTGAATCGGTCAATCGGAAAGCGGGGGTTTAATTTGTAATATATTTCAATAGAAAAGCCCACATGACGTAGGTTCACAAAGCCGCCGCAAGGAGCGCTTTCTACCACTAGAGTGACTGTATCCTGTTCCTGCGTTAGATCAAAATACGATAATATGAGGTTTTTTGTATTTATTACCATGGAAGCAAATTAATAATTGATCAGTTACTCAATACAAATTTAAAAGAGAACTATTCATGTTTTTATTTTATTTATGTAGGATATTTTAAGCAAATTGTTCTGGAAAGCAGTCTACACTACCCAAATTCTGAGGAAAGTGCTTAGTTATGCAGCTCCTGCGTGACGGACTTTTTGTCTTAGTTTTTTGGTCCCCTACACGCTCCTGAAGTTTTGCCATTTAAAATCGGGACACCCTGTATATGGCAAAACAACGTTTGCCGGGTCAGCTAATATATAATATATATATATATATAATTAAATTCGTTTCCTATAAAGAGAAGACGAAAGCTGGCTTTGTTTGTTGGAGGAAATAGGTACTTGTATGATGTCTCGGTTACAACACCCACTCTACTTGGATGACATATTACTCAGCTCGTGTTCCTCCTACCTTCAGCAACAAAGGAAACCACACAATTTCACCCTTTATCTACAATTGTCACTAATAGACTCATTCGACTTACACATTAGTCCCGTTTTCTTTGTTAAATAACAAATTACGAAGCATCTATCACTCAAGGCATAATAGGATTTGGTTAAGTTTATTTCGAAATGCTTTTCGAAATAAACTTAACCATAATATATATATCAGATTGTTGGGGTTTTTGCTTGATTTCAGCTGGCAGAAGGAAATTTCCAAAATTAAAAAATACCTAACACTTAATTCTTCATAATAAAAGAATTATCAAAGTCGCTAAACATATCCGATTTAGTTAATGTATATCATGGGATTCTTGAGTCGCAACTACATGGAATAGAATTATCAAAGTCGCTAAACATATACGATTTAGTTAATGTATATCATGGGATTCTTGAGTCGCAACTACATGGCATAGAATTATGGGAAAATAAATTGCAAGCCAACCAAATACAAAAGATGATTATCAGACATATTTTGATACTACGAAGACGAGCATCAACAAGCAAATGTTTTAAAAAATTAGGAATTTTAACCCTGCACTCGCTGTATATTATAGCAACGGTAAACCATGTAAAGAAAACTTATCCTAAATTATAATTCAATGTGGAGGACAGTAAAGAAAATGGTGGAATGGCTGTGCTTTAGGGCTGGATTTATATACATAAAATAAATGTAAGATTTTAATAATGTAATTAATGTAGAATTGATATAATTTGATAATAATATTACATATAACAGTAATTTTAAGGTTTTTTGTTTAGTTGTTGGGAAATATGCTAGGATGACAAGGCCTAGAATACAGTGCCTAATAAAGAGGCTGCTGGTTTTAGGGTAAAATAAGTTATAAATTATGTAAAATATTGACAGAGTGTTTATATTAATATAAATGATAGAATAAGAGAGTTTATTGTGATTTACCACTTACTTTGTTTTTCTTCTTTTATTTGAAAATGGCCTGAAGGCCGAAACGTTATGCAAAATGGAGGTGAAATAAATAAATCCAATATTTATGGTCTTATGTGATGATCATAATCAGGTGTTTTAATATCTGACTTAGTTTATGTATATTGTGGGATTTTAGAGCCCCAACTATATGGCATGGAATTATGGGAAAATAAATTGCAATGCAACCAAATACAAAAGATGATTATCAGACATATTTTGATTCTACGAAGACGAGCATCAAAAGGGAAATATTTTAAAGAATTGAGAATTTTAACCCTGCCCTCGCCCTTTATTTTAGCAACGGTAAACCATGTCAAATAAAACTTAACCCAATTTAGAATTCATTATGACCATTTCTATTTTACGAGGCAAAATAGAAAAATCAAAATCGAGGAACATATCATAGCTTTTTATAGGAAAGGAGTCGAATTTTTTGCGTCTGTTTTGTTCAATTTCCTTTGCCAAAATTTAAAAAAAAACCATCCAGTCTTTCAAAAGTCCTATAATAAAATTGAAAAGAATACTCAGAAAAGACCCTGTCAGATAATTAATGATTTTTTTTTAAATAGATTTACCATCAACTGAGTAAAATCTGTAAATGTGTTATATTTAGTAATTATAGTTATATGACGTATCCATAACTCAATACGAGTTTTTTAAAGAAAGGATATGTTCTATTCCATGTATACATATACAGCCCTAATCCGGCGTCTCCGGGACCGGAATACTGGCTCATAAGAGAATTCAGTAAGAAACGGTCACTTATGTATTTAAATAACCTTATTATTTAAGGACATAATAATATGCACTATTTTAACGTTGAATATTTAGTAGAAACACAAGTTCTTGCTTGTAAACCGAAACATATATGCCTTCTTTGACTTCCATTCTATGAAATATCTCGAAGCAAATGTTTGGCTAGCTAGGAAGGGAAGGTTTTTTAGGAACCCTCGAGCCTGTCTAGCTCCGGCCAGTTCCGACATCCGTCCCTCATTCCACTCGGAGACCGCAGTATAAGGGAGAGCGTAGGATAAGAGAACGCCTGATAAGGGAGAGTATACATATATATATATATATATATATATATATATATATATATATATATATATATATATATATACATCTATACAAGAAAATAGGTTCAGTAGAATATTTTTGTTAAGTTTGTAGACATTGTCTCATTTCTGTGGATCACACAGGACAATGTGTTTTCGTGACACTTGGAGATTTATTTTCTATATGTATGATCTCTTCTACCCAATATTTGTTCTTCTATAAGCTCTCTTGGCTGTGAAATACAAATCCTAACCATCCCTAACACTAATTGAATATTAGTTCAAGAATTATATCATATAATATCAATAATAAGAGCTTATTTTGAAGGGGTTAATGAAGAGATTAGGAGCGCTGTAAGGACTGAAGTCACGGGAAAGAGAACTGCACCCTGAGGTGCCTCGGAAAAGCTAAGATCTAGCCATCAAAGTAGAATCTAGAACAGGACTTGAACTTTAGAAGTTCCAAGATAAATATCGGATATTTAGAGGAGAGCTTCTGCTAATTAAGGAAGCTAGCAAGTACTGAGGGTGGTTAAATGAATGAAACTACCTACATGAACACTACAGCTTTTGACGAGGCTCCTTGGATATAAAGCTTGTCAGGCGATCTCACAGGGTTAAATTAATTAAAATTATTTTTTTGTCGTACTCTTCAAACATTTGATTTGAATTGGCAATGACGCCAATCAATTTTTTTTTCGGCTATACTGGAAAAGTCTTCAGTCCTCACGTGTAAACGATTTTTTCTCCAATATGAAAATTAAAAAATAACGGACACTAAATACTTCATCTTGGCGCAATTCGGTGTTTACGGGATCCTGAGCGGAAATTACTCCATCCTCCGTTACAATGTTCGCTCTTGAAATCGGGCCATTTTTGAACCTGTGAGAGATTGAACAGACAATTATATATATATATATCTATATATATATATATATATATATATATATATATATATATATATATATATATATATGTATATGTATATATATATGTACAATTTTGAACCATCGTTATTTTCGAGATCTATAGGTTCTTAAACGTAAAATATTCTAGTCGGGACTTCCGTATTGTGTCACGAGGTTAACCTCATAAGCGGGGCTCCTCCCTATGGTGGGAGGGAGGAACGACGCTAAAATCTATCTAAAATAATTATTCCTGTATAACCTAACATCTAATTAATATAATTTTAAACTTTGAAGTAATTACTTAATTAAGATTAGTACAATAATTAATTGTGCTAGCTTAAGGGTGCGATTACATCTGATACTTATTGCACGATATTTTTGTCAGACAGAAATTGTGACTAATGTAAACTGCAAACAATTTATGTCTGTGATATACATACATTTCTATCTCGAGCAATAAGGGTGCATTTACATCTGATACTTATTGCATGATATTTTTGTCAGACAGAAATTATGACTAATGTAAACTGCAAACAATTTATGTCTGTGATATACATACATTTCTATCTCGAGCAATAAGGGTGCATTTACATATGACACTTCTCGCAGGAAATATATCTCAGGTGTCGGATATAATAATTATGATAATTACCTATCCGACATCTGAGATACATTTCCTGCGAGAAGTGTCAGATGTAAAAGCACCCTAAGGCCTCGAGGAGGATACGAGCGAAGAGCGATGAGCGATAAGCGAAAAGCTTTAGAGCAACGTCGCTCACATTAATGTTAAGCTGGAGTGCACTAGGAATGAGGGAGGACTGGCTACAATAGGCATGAGCGACAATGTGACTTCACTTGCAGGTTCCAGCCTGTCGCTCATCGCTTAGCTCAGACATTACAATTTTTCTCGTCGCTCACCCCAGACATTATATTTTGCGTGCTACAAGGCTACAGCCTCTTAATCTTAACCGATTTCAATGCATTTTTTTTTTTAAATGAAAGCTAATAAAATTTAGAACAACTTTGTCAATTCATCTTTATTGTTTTTGTTTTTGTTCTTTATTAAATTACGTGGAAAGATGTTTATAACCATGCAATGTTTATAACCTTCCAGCTGCCTTTCTTATAAATGCTTTTAAAATATGAATACTAATAAAAGAGTAAATTGGGTGATAGTGAATGTGAGCTTTAATTAAGCAAGTACAAGAATGGAATGACAGGCACAGTGATTTTAAAAATACAATCATAACTAAGAAACAAGGAGAAGAGGTTGGAAACGTATTAAACTTGTAAGGTAAGATATTTTTATTAACTAAACATTTAAATATTATTTTTTTAAAATTAAAAAATGTTTATTGGAGTATGCGATGATGGAGACTAACGGAAATTATTGCCCAGCCACTCTTTATCGTAGTCAGTGCCCTTCTTTTGGTAAACGCTCGGTCGCTCTGTCGTTCTGTCGCTCATCGCTCATCGCTCGTGTCGTACCCGAGGCCTAAGTATTAAAGGAAAGTTATAGTATTTGGGAGGAGCCAATCATTATTGACACTTCTTAAGCAATGTTGACATTTTCGTCTTACTGTTAAACCGCTGTTAGGGTATTTGGTCACGGAGACAAAGTCTCTTAAGCCTCCTGGGAAGGTCTGAGTGGAAAGGGATTGACCTCAAGGATTTGGATGGGATGACAATTTGGAATCTGGATTTTGCGAGATCTCTTACGATGGGAATATTTAGGTCGTTATGTGGGGTTTTGTTGGAGACAGAGAAGGGAGCGTTGACTATTCTACGAAGGACTTTGGATTGGAATGCTTGTATGCATTATAAGTTTAAGTTTTTAGCTGTCACCCATAATTCAAGTCCGTAAGTCCAAATAGGTCTGATTATAGATTTGTATATAGTGAGTTCGTTTTGTGTCGTAAGCTTTAAAGTAGTCGTCGTAGAAGTCCATATCTTCTGTTCAGCTCCGGTCTTTTCAGTCGTGTGTGTGGGTTCCATGTGAGTATCTTGTCTGGTAGAAGTCCCAGGTAACATACCCCATTAGATACTGGGAGTTTACTGCTGCAAATGAATACAGGAGGGCAGTCGCTCTTTTTAAGAGTGAATGTAACATTACGACAGCACTTTTCTGGGTTCACTCTAAGTTTCCAAAAGGTGCAAACTTAATGAATCCCCCCCCCCCCAAAAATGGGTTTTTGCTGTGAGAACTTATTATGGTGAAAACATTTATTTAACCCATTTTGATAGTCATCGCCTAACATTTAGAAATGTCCATAATTGTTTAAAGCCTTGAAGAAGACTTTAATGTCAAGCCGTCAAGAATAAAACTTATCTTGTTTTCGCATGAAGTTCGAATGAGCTACGACTACAACTCCTGTAATACTTCTTTCCGATGATTAAGTAAATGGATTAAAATCCTGATGATAATTGGGGAGTAGGGGAGTAAGCTCATTTCAGTACTTTAATCTCGAGTACAAATAAGGGTTTAGTACTTAAGGAAGCGAGTAGAAAAGGAATTTGACTAGATTTGGTGGTTTGGTGGTGGGGGAGAGAGCTATGTTTACTGAATAACTCCTCCACATCCAGACGATAACTCTCACCAACAACGAATATAGATGGTCTACCGTCATGAATTATACTCAACTCGATTCTTCATCTCCAATATCTGTCACTCTCCGATCTAAGCATCAAATAGTCCCAAAACACAATATTCAATTTTTAGTTTCAATTTGGAACAAAATATCGGATTTTAACTAATTTATAACATATTTAGTGCTTGTATCACTTTATAGCATACTGATATCAGGAAATAACATTTTGAGGAATTACGCAAATACTCATTCAAATAAAGAATTGTCATTCTAAAATCCACATTCAGCCTAACTATTCAGTCAAACATTCACCTATATGATATAAAATAACTCGCAACAACTTGTTTTACTTTTAGCAGTGTTGGAAGAAATCATTCAGAATAATGAATAATTTTCATTCATTATTCAGTCATTCAATGAATAACGTAACTAAAACAATGATTTATTGAATACAAATTTTTATTAAATAAAATTGATTTATTTGAATGAAAATTTTTATTGAATAAAAGTTATTCATTCGAATGAACATTTTTTTATTGAATAAAATTGATTTATTTGATTGAAAGTTTTCATTTAATACGAGTGATTCATTCGGACAATCTTTTCTAATAAAAATGACTAGGTTCATTAAAAGTTTTCTTACGTTTAATGAAAATTATTTATTTAAGTAATGTTTTTTACTGATTTTTAAAAACAAGTAACTGCTATATTGTAAAGATAAAAGGTTCCTGGATTATAATAATTTTAAATAGTGACGGAAATTCCTAATGGATAATAATTAATTCAATTAAGGAGGTTTTATTGAATTAAGTCACCCTTAATTTTCCTTACAGCACAAACAATCACATTTATTATTGCTTTTACATAAAGGAAATCTTTACAAAACATGTTTTGAGTTCAATTTACTCAGTACAGAAATACTGGTAAAAAAAGAAACATTTACCTATTTTTCCTTGAACCACATTATTTTAAATGAATAGAAATAATGAATGAAGAAGAAAAAATAATTAATTACACTGTTCTGCAAAAAAAAAAAAACTTTTCTCCCCTCCCTTGAACAATTTTGCCTGTTTCTCATGTTTTCAGGTGTGCTGAGTCCGAATCTGAACTCAGAAAAATTCTATCACCCTCTGATTTTGAGAGAAAAGAGGAGAAACTTGGAAAAAATAAAAACTTTGCTTCAAAAGTGAGGTCCTTGAGTAGAAGTCGAATTTGGGGTCCTACGAAAATTCCCTCCTTTATCTTAGCATCGCTGAGATGCGGAAATTTTTGTTTCAAGTACATGAAACCTTCTCCTTCCTTGTCCATCGCTTTTACGAAGTTTTTCATTAGCCCCAATTTTATGTGGAGTGGGGGTAAAATTATTTGGTTTTTGTCCACTAATGGAGGATTGGTAATGTTTTTTTCACCTACTTTTTCCTTACGCTCTGGCCATTTTTTACGACATAATGGTCTCCTCTTTTTCTGCTGTCCCACTCGCACAAAAAACAACAAAATTTAGTGTAACCTCCTTGGAGTCCTGTAAGCATGGCTACCACTTTAAGATCTGCACAAATGCGCCATTTGTACTCATGGTACTTGATTTTTTGTAGAAGTATCTTCATGTTGTCATAGGTTTCTTTCATGTGGACCGAATGAGCTACTGGGATAGATGGATGTTTGTTTCCATTATGAAGGAGTACTCCTTTTAAACTAAACTTGGAGCTGTCAATGAATAGTCTCCATTCCTCTGGATTGGTTGGCAGATCAAGTTCCTGGAGCAAATGAAATATATCATTGCAAAATACAAGATTTTCTTCCATCGAGAAAAAGCATAGAACTCCTGATTCCCGTTTTCTGAAGAAAGATATATTCACGCCTCCTTCCAAGAGATTCCATTGTTGCAACCTTGACCCAAGCAGCTGAGCTTTTGATTTTGGGAGATCTAAATCACGAACAAGATCATTCAATCGCCTCTGATTTATGAGCTGTGGCTGAGTTTCAGAGGGGCTGGACGAACTTGAAATTTCTTCTTGTTGACTGGTTCCAGGTTGAGGTGAAACGCTTTCAGAATCGCTGCACTCCTCAGAACTAAGACGGAACTTACTCGGATTTGGTGGGATGGGCATGGAGGCATCATGTGGAGCTGGTCTCATGGCAGAGGGGATGTTGGGATAAACAATTTTCTTTTTGCTCTTGAACGAGAAACCTTTGATTGTGGTCATGCAAAAATAGCAATCGGTCATGTGATTTGTAGGTTCTCGCCATATCATGGGAACTGCAAATGCCATTGACTTATGTGTCCCATTTAGCCAACCAGTCAGAGAACGTGAGCATGAACTACAGCATATTTTAGGAGCCCAGGATTTGTCCTGATCACTTACTTTACATCCAAAGTATAACTCGTATGCCTTCTTCACCAGCGGAGTCAAAGGTTTCTGAGTGGACTTGAATGTGACTTCACCACAAACATAGCAAAAGGAATAAGGCTTATTTATACACTGTCGTGACATTACAGAGAAAAAGTGAACTGTTCCCAGAACAATGATAGCACAACTGAATATCCAAATAAGTGCGTTTAGCGAAAGCCTCGAGAGTACTGATCAAATCCTAGAAGAAAATAGTGACAAGAGAGGGGCTGAGTGGGAGTGGGGGGGTGGAGTTGGGGTATTGAGGGTGAAAGGGGGCAGGTAAGGATTTGAATGAAAAGGATACCACCATAAAAGAGAAAGGAAGGTCATTCCCCTAAAGATCCAGGTAGAGACCAAATCCCTGCCTCAAGATCAAAAACTGAAAAAACACTTTTAGCCATATTTCTTCAACCACTTGTAATATTCCCATCAATTTTTTTTTTCGTTCAAATATACTTCATTGCGCTCAAAATCATCGGGCTTTTGAATTTTTTTCACTATGTTTTGATGCCAAAAAAAATTCGTCAAATTTACAAAAAAACTCACATTTTTGGATAAAAAACTAGAATTTCTAAAGAAACTGTGCGTGATACACAGAATCTGACTTCAAATTCGTGTTCAGCACATTTGAAAACAGTAAGAAAGCATGTTTTGGTTTGAAGGAGGATTTTCGTGCAGAACAGTGTTATTTATTAAATAAATAAAAAAATCAGTCAATCAATAACTAAATAAATACTTATCAATAAAAATGTATTGAATAATGAGCCAACTCTGTTATTCATAGAAGTGGACGAATAACTTAATCAATTAATAGATTTTTATCCAATAAAAATGTATTTGAATGATTATTGAATAGAAAATGTATTGAATAATGCCCTGCTCTGACTTTTATCGTCTTTCCTCCCTCCCGCCATAGTGAGGAAATCCGCTTATGAGGTTGACCTCATGACGCAATTAGATTAGAATAACGGCAGTAGATAAAATATATATATATATATATATATATATATATATATATATATATATATATATATATATATACAAAGTATTTTTTTACGAAATTGCATTAAAATAGGTCCATTTTTGAACCAGCTAGAGAGCGAAGAGGCAAATATATATATATATATATATATATATATATATATATTTGCCTCTTCGCTCTCTAGCTGGTTCAAAAATGGACCTATTTTAATGCAATTTCGTAAAAAAATACTTTGTCTGATTTGGAAGGTAGTCATGATCGTTAACCAGAAGAATCTGGAATATGGCTCCTTTGGCCGTAATGCTTACGAAGACAGGCCATATGCAGGATTTGTAACATGCAACTATCAAACACATACTGAGAGATTTCAAGGACGTGGAGATTACATGGACATTCCATATGACATGCATAACTTGCACACGCTTACAAAATATAATAGCATTTACGGAATAAAAATATAAACAACTAATTATTAAACTCACACAAACAGAAGACATGTATTTATTGTTCCTGAGTGAAAACAATAAAAATATATTCTATATACTTTATTTATTATGAAAAGTTTAAAAAATAAAAAATCCAATTTTTTTTGTGTACAACTAATTTTAGAACTGAATGTAAAGTTATAATTTGAGTGAATCGCTATTGTTGCGAAAGTTCATAAATAATATTAAAGATATAAATACCCCAGCCAACCGTCTCCCATCGCCAAGGCTTGTGTACACTTCTCTAAATTTCCTTACTGTTCAAACCATTATGTTATTGGTAATAAATAGTTTTTAATAGTGATTTGCCTTGTGTTTGAAACTTAATTGGCGCCCGACGTTTGATTCATCTGGAGTAATTTCAGCCAACGGTGAACTTTGAGTAACCTGACACAGGGATCAGCCGTCCAGTGTGATGAAGAATTCAGACATCGGAGTAGACCAACGCCGGATAACACCCACAACAAACACATTCATTATGCCTGTGTTTGAAACAAAATTCAAAGGCTTTTATTGAATTTGAATTAGTATTAATCTATTTTTGGACATATTTGACAATTGTATGTTATCGAATTTCAGAAATAGTTTAAACAAACAACAAATCGATCAGGCACAATTTCTTTATAATATACAAAAACAGTATACTCCCAGGAAACTGGTAGATACAGATTCATATAACTGTTGTAATGTTATTAAACCATTGCGACCCTTTGTCCTCGATCAGTTATATTAAAAATAGCAGATGGTCATGTAAAAAATTACAGACGTTTGTAATGTAATACCATCCAGTGACAAATTTCACAATGTCATCACAACATATAGCACATTCTCAAAGATGAAGTAAGAGCGAGGCATCGGGATGAAACCTATCACAAGACATTATTATTAGAGAATGGACAGACGTCACGATAAACGTTATCACGATATAAAGATTAAATTTAAATAAGAATTGTTAACAATGTTAATGCAAGAAAAAGGTATGACGATAAAATCTATGACAATGTAATAAATTATTATCAAAGTTGAAGCAATAAACAGACCATGTCACAATATATTACATTACAATTAAAGTTTAATCAACGGATATGCGTCACGATAAAACCTATCTTAAGGTAAAAATTCTTATTAAAGTTAAACCAATTTAAGTGCGTTACGATAAAACCTATTTTAAGATATAAATTATTCATTATGATAAAGCAATGAAGAGGCCTCGTGATAAAACATATCTCAAGGAATAAATTAATGACGTGTCCTCTGAAAATTAATTTTTCCCGAGCAGCAGGTGTCAGAAATCCGGAGCAATTCTATGAGTAACCATTCCTTTTTCACTTAGAGCACAATAATCCAGGAATGAGAAATGAAGCGAAACCCACTCAAGAAATAGCCTCAACAATTCGGCTTCATTTCGTAGGAGTATCTCTAAGTGCCGGAAACGAGGAGCTTGGGAAAAACCAGCTGCTCCGCGAATCATTAAATTTATAAAAGAAATCTTCTTTCCATTGTATATTATATTACTTATGACTTAATATTTTTCAAATAAATACATTTTTATACGTGGTGTCCCTCCTACATTAAATTACTGCTTAGATGAAGCCTCACAATGGTAAGCGGAGGAATGGTTCCCCGCTGGATAAAATTACGGCTTAGAGAATAGATCATACCGGTCAAGGAAGGAAAGGTTCCCCGCTACAGGGAATTACTGGTAAGAGAATATATCATACTGGTCAACGGTGGAAAGGTTCCACGCTGCAGAGAATTACTGCTTAGAGAATAGATCATACTGGTCAACTGAGGAAAGGTTCCACGCCCATGAGAATTACTGCTTAGAGAATAGATCATACTGGTCAACGGAGGAAAGGTTCCACGTTACAGAGAATTACTGCTTAGAGAATAGATCATACTGGTCAACTGAGGAAAGGTTCCACGCCCATGAGAATTACTGCTTAGAGAATAGATCATACTGGTCAACGTTGGAAAGATTCCTTGGAATAGAATGGATCAAACTGATCAATGGAGAAAAGGTTCCACGCTGCAGAGAATTTCTGCTTAGAGAATATATCATACTGGTCAACGGAGGAAAGGTTCCACGTTACAGAGAATTACTGCTTAGAGAATAGATCATACTGGTCAACTGAGGAAAGGTACACGCTGCAAATAATTACTGCTTAGGGAATAGATCATACTGGTCAACGGAGGAAAGGTTCCACGCTGATGAGAATTACTGCTTAGAGAATAGATCATACTGGTCAACGGAGGAAAAGTTCCTTCGTTAGGAATGGATCATACAGATCAATGGAGAAGAGGTTCAACGCTGTAGAGAATTACTGCTATATATATATATATATATATATATATATATATATATATATATATATATGTGTGTATGTAGAGAAAGGGTTAGGCTCATATATTTTACGAACTTCCTTTGACCTGACATTAATAGGATGTATCATCATACTGCCAAACAATATCAATGATAAGGAAAAATAATTGTTCGTGCGCAATCATTTGTAAGAATTTAACAATTATCAACAGAAACTTTGCTCGAGATACTTGTAAGTTAGATATTGATGTGGTCATGAAAACTTCCAACCCAACCTGAGGAGGTTCTGTAATGCATGTATAACCTTCTACGGCCTACTTTTCTTCTTTCAAACTTTAAAAATGTTTGTAGGAACTTCTCCTAACTTCCAGCCACTCCACATGCATTTTTATAAGGGGAATACAGATTCCAGCCCTAAGGAGAGATTCCTTTTTATAATTTAAAGAGGAAAAAAACATAGAGAAAATCTTTAGCGGAATTTCTAAATAGACAATTATATTTTTTTACTATCTTATAGTATATATTGAACCTGTTATTTGGCAGTTCTAAACCAATATTAAAAGTTGTCACCCTTTGTTTTCAATAATGTATTATGAAATGGAAGAAGGCCATATTTATAGTCACGATGAATTACGTATAAAATGTAATGAATACGTTTTTTTTTAACGCGAATGTCACTCAAAAAACTATGTTCTGGCAGTCGGATTCTGCTGGTTAGCGGCCTTGTCCTCTCAAATAACGCAAATTATGTCAGTACCAATTGTTATTCATTTTATTTATTAGGAAATACCATGGACTTGTAATACATTTGCATTGCCATACATACGCATGTGTCAATTTAGCAATTGGGCGTCTCCTTCAAAAAATATAAACACATATAAAATAAAACATGTGAATAAATTAATTAATAAATAAAAGAGACAGACCATCCACCGACTTCGTGAATTTAACATCTTTACACCTAATTTAATAAACAAGGGAGACAGAAAATAAAAATCTGACTAGACGAAGTTGTTCTAAATTATACCAGGTTTTATTTAAAAAGCCTTTTTTGAAACACGATATGTCGTTTGGCTGTGCAATCCTCAACCGCTCGCCCTGGCGAGGAGTACCCTCCATCGACTGAAGATGATGCAGGAGCCCTTTAATAATGCTTCTCACAGGACCCTTATAATAATAACAGTATGAAGGACCCATCGGGACACCAATTTGTTTCAAACTCTTGGCTGAAGCACCTTTCCACACATCCCTCCAGCTCAATGTACTGGGCGTTCTCCACGTCGCGACGCGTCGATGTCAGGCACGCCAAACATAAGCCCCACTGCCAAACGGACAACAAGTCTCCCATACTTCCGAAACTTTGCCCAGTTTAACGAGTTCAGATCGGAGTTCCAAACCCAATAACTATCCATACTTTTTATCCATAAGTTTTAAAATTATCCATCCACCTTTATTTAATCTCTAAATGTAATACATATCTACCATCTGTTAGCATTAATCTATTTCTTTATATATTTTTTCCCTTTTATTTATTTTATTTCATTAAACCTGTCTGCAATATGCCTTGAATAGCCGGAGGCTTCCAGGCATTTCACAAACATTTCCAAACCACTTTTTATGTAAATAATTGAATATTGAATATTAATCTTAATGCCGGCTCATTAGACCATACCTGTACCATCTTGAAGGATTGAAATCCCCGTGATAGCGATCACTTATAAATAAAGAATAATAATAATTTTATTAACCCTGTCTATCATTTTTACAACCCTCATGAAGACAAGAATTTCAAGTCGAAGTAGTATAACACATTTGTGATCGAAAGTAGAATTATTGACCGAACCACGACAATATTCTCTTTGCTCCGATTCCCAACTGGACATATCTCTCACCTTGTTGGCTCGTGGCCAGATACTTCGTCTTTGTTTCAAATCATCAATGTTCTTCCCCGGCCTGTTAAATGTAGACCCCTCTACCTGGATATCTGATGTGAGACGCCCTCAGCTTTCTCAAGGTCTAAATGGAATAGCAGTTAAGCCAGAGTATAGCCTTGTATCATTCTCATGTCGGGATGAAGGAGTCAGATAATCCTGATGGGACTCGAACGAAGCATTTTCTATGATTGTTCCACACATTAGGACTAGCTTCTTAGCCTAGTCAAGTATGGTCTCAGCCAATCCTTTGTGTCTTTGGCACATTCAAAATACACGAAGACTTTGGATATTTCACTCTCGCCAATTTCTAGTCCCTGTCGAAGGATAAAGGTCTGTAAATCTGCAGTAAGCCGGATTGCTGGAAACATCGATCTGCTCAGCATGAGGAAAAGGCAAAATAAAATAAGATAAAGGACGAAAGGTGCAACAGGTTGAAAGTCAATTCCCACGGTCCAGCTTATCCAGTTTTTATATATCGGGCAAATGATCACCTCACACTTCCATTTGGCCATCGGAACATACTGTTTGTTCTTGACCACCATCTTTAAAAAACGCAGCTGATGGAACATAAAATCCCGTTGCTTTATTATTTTTTACTTTCCCCAAGGCGCCGATAATTTCATTCGCATCTGGTTTATATCTTCAATAGGATCTAATTGAAGGAGCATACACAAATTTTCCCATTCCCAGAATATTTTGAAAATAGGACCGCCATCTCCGAAGAATCTACCCTCGTCTCTCAGAAAGGTTCTATCCCCCTTCTCAGCAGGCCATTAATCTTGGCTTGAAAGGTTCCACCCTTTGATTGATTCCTTGGTAGAATTTTCGGACATCATTATTGGATTTCAATACCTCCATCCTCTATTTATTACTTTTTTACTATTGCAATTTCTTACGCTGTCGGAGATGATTTTTCGGATTTCATATTGAAGTAACGCGCGATGAGGATCAATCATAATCGAGGTTTACCTGGATTTCTGTAAAACCATGCACTGCGTGAATCTTCTGCCAGTGAAACTTCCCCATTGCGGTCCTTAGATTGTCCAACCTTTCAGGAAGGCCTTCATTAATACTTACCTCAACGGATGCACAGATTTCTATCTCTATCGTCCTTGAAGGGTTATACCTGTTCTGTCGCATTGTCCGCTACATTTTGGCGAGGAAAACAAATCCCCCAGGCGCACTCATAATATTGGTCTTAATAATGGTCCGAGATGACCTTTGCTTTACATAGGAACTAGGTGTCTAGGATACTGTATCTGTTCCTACTGCTTGTGTGGACAGTCACCTAGATTTTTTTTTATTTATTTATTTTTTTTTTTTTTTACTAATAGTACAACTATATCTACTAAAACTAATACTAATGTACTGTGTAGCAATATTATTAATAATACTATACTACATCAGAACATTTATAATAATACCAATACCAATACTAAACTAAACTGGCACACGTACATACGCATACGCCCACGTACATTCGTACTTGGGCGTATGTACGCATATATACACACAAATACATATATTTATTTATTGTGAAATTATTATTACACATTTTATATCAAAAGATATAAAATGGGGGGGACTGGGATAATTAAAATGAGATGAAAGACTGCGACATGTCTAGCCACAAGGCGCCGACGACGTCCACACTGTCTAAATGTTCCGCAACATGTCTAAGTTGAACATTCCATTTGGGAGACCTTAGACCTAAGATTTATGGTCTCGCAACAAGCCCATAGACGGGGTCTCGTCTATATTCATGTCTACCTAGACATCCTGAGACACGTCTCGAGACCAAAATCGCGCAACATGTCTACCAGTGTGGACATACCTTGACGGAGATCTGCATGTTAGCTTCTATGTCAAAGGAACCTCCACTAATTTGCAGCTCATGCATAAATACTGCTTCAAATTTAGAGTGGTGTAAATCTAGTACAACATATTTAATAAACTAACCTAGACTCGAAAAGGTGCATTAAAGAAGGACTAATTTTTCTTATTCATAAAATGAAGATAGTTAGCCGTTGAGGTGATAACGACATGGGCATACATAGAAAATAATTTCGGAGGGGGCTGGGAAAAATTCGAGGGGGCTGAGACGATTTCCGGTGTATGGAATACTAACAATTTAGATCATGGAAGAGTTTTAGCCAACTTAAACGCTGTTACACCCAAAATAGAATATATTTTATGAACTAAATGATCTTATTTAATTTATTTTTAAGGATTTTATGAAATTTTTACCGATCAAATCAAAATTTCGGGGGGGGGGCTGCAGGCCCCTCAGCCCCCCCCCCTTATATACGCCCATGGATAACGAGTCAAGGAGTTGTTGGGATTTGGTCAAGAGAAAACGGCAGGTTTTCAGTAAATCTATATTTCTAACGTTTTGGCATGCTTCTTCGGCTAAAAAATAAATATACACAATTAAAAAAGAGAATAACCAAGAGTAAACAAAATTTTAAATAATAAAAATAGATTATACAACAATTTTTCCTTTGCATATTAAGTATACAAATCTTCTTTTTTTAACACATTATACAGTAGTAATATACTTAAATTAGTTAGTAGTAAGTAAAAACACTAACAGAGGACCGAAGTAATAGATAGCAATGATTATGAGAAAAAGAACAATAATTTGAACTAATTTCGATAGGTTAGGATGAGAGAAGGAAATTACTAGGTGTTAAAAGGAGAAAGAAAGGTGTTAATGCTTTGGATTTGCCAAGTAGGAAGGAAGGAGGCTGGGAAAAGGTGATGTTTGGTGAGGAGAGCTTACGGCATCAACTCTTATTATTCTTATGTATTTTGACACGCTTGATCCGAGTCAGGAGTCCGTTTCACCCCATCACGTCAGGTTTATGGGCATTTGAAGGTCAAATATAATAGGAATTAAGTCGTTTAAGAAGAAATAACTAGAGCTTCCATGGATTTGAGGATCGCTGAATTCGAATCCGAGGGCTGTTTCACCATATTGGCGTAAAATGAAGGTCATTTCAAGGACAAATATGTTTATTTTGAAAACAAAAAAATGAATCTGCAGTCAAAAATTCATTTTTGCAAAATTGACATATTTGTCCTTGAAATTTCTTGGATTTTGCGCCAATGGGGTGAAACTGACCTCGGATTCGAATTCAGCGACCCTCAAAACCATTGAAGCTCTATTTATTTCTTCTTACCCGACTTCCTACGAAATTTGACATACAAATGCACTTAAACCTGACGTGCTGGGGTGAAACGCACTCCTGATTCGGATTCAGCGTGTCGAAATACATAAGGATATATGTATACGTAGTGTCTTTGGAAAATACCACTTTTTTATTTTGTGACTGTATTTTGGGTGGGAAAGGATCAATTGATTCTCAGCAGGAGTTGCTCCATCAAATTTTTTAAAACTTATAAGCTAATGTTTTCAACGATTTTGGGGAGCAACTCCTCCTAAGTTATTTCAAGAATTAAAAAATATTGTTATTTCTCAGTTTATCTGTAGCCTTGTCATTTGTTACTTGGCTTTTCTGTAAATTTGTCTGCTTACTCCTTACTAAGTTCTGTATAAAACTACTGTTTAATTTGTTTAAAAAAAAAACAAAAAAAAAACGATAAAAAACAGAAAATTGGACGTACCTTCTTTTCCCATTTAACTTTAACTTTTAACTTTTTTATTGAAAAATTATTCCAGAATCACTGGAATAATCTCCAGTTTCCACTGGAAAAAGCTGGTTTTCTCCGTGTGGAGAGAGGGACAACAGGCGCTAAAATAATTTAATATTCATAATAATTTTAGATAGATTGAAACATCTGGATTGAGAAGAAATTATATCATACATGAAAAGCATTTATTTACGTTCGTAAACTGTCCTTTTAAGCGTGTTTCGATGCTATAGAGTATTCTAAAACCCGTTAAAAGCATTTCATCTTATTCCTTCCCTTAAAGATCTTATATTCTCCTGAAGAAAACCTTTGAGGAGATCTCAACCTTTTGAACACCCACAAAGAAAATTAATTTTCATATAATTTCTACCAAGTCGAGATTCTTCAATATTAACTTTCAAGGGCTATTTTCCGCGATCTTGACGTTTTAGGTACTTCCTATAGAGTTAGTGTCTAATTATTTGATGCTCGAGAGAAGTAGTAACTAGTTTGATGACAAGTGAATAAAACGATGTTCCTTAATAATTTTCAGTTCGAGTACTTTTTTCATATTGTCCGACATACATTACAAAAAAAAAAATTAAATCTTCGTGGACGGCGGAAGGTCAACAAATAAAATCTTCAACACTCAGTATCACCAACTTTATTTCATCCCTACATGTTTCACACCTTTATTGGTGCCTCTTCAGGGGAAAAAATTACAAAAATAAAACTTACAGCCTACACCTGAGGAGGATAACCTTCCACCAGAACGGCCACGTCTAGAATTCATTCTAGAAACATTCTAGACGTGGCCGTACTGGTGGAAGGTTATCCTCCTCAGGTGTAGGCTGTAAGTTTTATTTTTGTAATTTTTTCCCCTGAAGAGGCACCAATAAAGGTGTGAAACATGTAGGGATGAAATAAAGTTGGTGATACTGAGTGTTGAAGATTTTATTTGTTGACCTTCCGCCGTCTACGAAGATAAGAATATTTAGAAAAGGGTCAGTTGAAGAATAAAAAAATTAAATGTTCGTTACTTTTGGAAATAAGGAAGTAGAAGAAAACGTCCGACTCGCAGGAACTGCGTCATTTTAGCGCGGTTCTGTACTTAACCCAAGTGTCAATTGAAAAGCTTGAAATAGAAAAAGTTATAATTTTGATAAGACCTTTCAAGAAATAGTTTTATGGCCCCAATACGTCTCGGTTGACAAGGGTACCTACCTCACTACCTGCCATGGAAAAGGACTCCCTGGCCTTGTCAAGGTTCCCTCTATACCGTTATTTTCTTGACCTATGGGCATTGAAACGTGACATTTTTTAATCGGCACTTCCAGGCTTGCGTCATCGCGTGAGTGTCATAAGCGTCTTTCCTCCCTTAGCAAGGAAACGCGCTAAAAAGGAATGTTTTATGTTAAATGGTTCTCTTCAAGTTAGAGGATAAACTTAGTTTCCCTGGAATACTTGAGCTCACAAAGTTTGTTAATGATACATTTTTCTGGCTACTACACAAAATCTCCGTTCCTTTTGTAAGTGAGCCTCACTGTAAGTGGACTCACCAGCAACTTCTGCACTGGATATCTTAAACTTTCTTTCCCATGAGGAAACTTTCAACGGCCCCTCGAATTTAATTCGAAGCATCGAAAATTATTTAGTTTAAATAAGGAAGAAAATTCCTTGAAGTAACTTATTATTTATACACTGGATCCAGTAGAGCAGGGTAATACTTCGTTCCGTCTTCAAGGTTATGTATTGCATTTATACACTGGATCCAGTAGAGCAGGGTAATACTTCGTTCCGTCTTCAAGGTTATGTATTGCATTTATACACTGGATCCAGTAGAGCAGGGTAATACTTCGTTCCGTCTTCAAGGTTATGTATTGCATTTATACACTGGATCCAGTAGAGCAGGGTAATACTTCGTTCCGTCTTCAAGGTTATGTATTGCATTTATACACTGGATCCAGTAGAGCAGGGTAATACTTCGTTCCGTCTTCAAGGTTATGTATTGCATTTATACACTGGATCCAGTAGAGCAGGGTAATACTTCGTTCCGTCTTCAAGGTTATGTATTGCATTTATTCGCCAGCTCCAGGTGGATATTGTAATTCCCCATAGCATCTTCAACGAATTTGCGCATATAGTAATTAATTTCGGGGGGAGGGGGGGACTAGGAACATTTGGGGGGTATGGAACACTAACAATCTAGAACTTGGAATAGTTAGCCAACTAAAACGTTCTTACGCCCCCAAAAAAATCAAGTGATCGTATTTTATTTATTTTTAAGGTTTTTATGACATATTTTTACCGATTGAATCAACATTTCGGGGGGAGGGGCTGCAGCCCCCCTTATATAAGACCATGCTTCAGGGTAAGTTGTTATACAGGATGTATGACAATCCTTCAGGGGATGAAACTAGACAAAAAATGTAGTCCAACACCACCAACCACAAATTTCTATCTCACTCCGTTCCAGACATGTGATGTTTTTCACTCTAGAATTTCAATTACATTATGAAATTGATAAATAACCTCAGTCATGAGTATTCTGTTGGAAAGCTGAATACATTTTACAACTTTTGTGAGATTCAACACTGTGCAGGATTTATTTTCGAAGAGTAGTGATTTTCGTAATGTTCTCGCTAACCAGAAGCTTTATTAATTTCTACTTTTGGGTTTGAATGAGATAATTGTGACCTTTTATCTATTTTTTAAGGCGTTTCGACAAATCTGGGTCGTTAGCGCCGACATCCAGGGTGCAGCGAGGGATTTTCCTAACAATCCGCGGGATGAGAAAATTCCTGCCGCCGCCCCGGTGGGGATCGAACCCACCATCTCCCGCTTATGAATCTAAGGCGCTAGCCCCTAGACCACGGGAGACCCCTGTGACCTTTTAATGTGCATAAGCCTTAAAGAAAATTTAATGCTGATTTAAAAAATTGTAATGAATTGTAGAAAAAAAAATATGTGTACCAGAAGAAAAAATTGGAGTTGTATTACAAAAAACACATTTTTTTCTAAAGAAGATTTAAAATGGCATATGTCTGGAACGGAGTGAAATAGAAATGTGTGGTTAGTGGTGTTGAACAACATTGTTTTCTAGTTTCACCCCCTGAAGGATTGTCATTAACTTTCAATACACCCTGTATACAGGATGTATCGCAAGTAGATGAAAATACTGAAGAGGGAGAAACTGAACCAAAAACGTAGTTCAATCCTGCCAAACACATTTTTTACATCTCCATTCTTGGACAACACAAGGGCATCGTAATGCGTTTGAACATTGTAACAGCGGCTATTCCCGGTTACAAGCTTCGCGCTCTATCAAGTTCAATAAACCCTTGTATACAGGATGTATCGCAAGTAGATGAAAATACTGAAGAGGGAGAAACTGAACCAAAAACGTAGTTCAATCCTGCCAAACACATTTTTTACATCTCCATTCTTGGACAACACAAGGGCATCGTAATGCGTTTGAACATTGTAACAGCGGCTATTCCCGGTTACAAGCTTCGCGCTCCATCAAGTACAATACAGGGGTATAGCAAGCAGATGACAATACTCAAGGGGCTAAAAATAGAACAAAAATGCAGTCCAATGTTGCCAACCACATGTTTCTATCTGAGACACTTGTAAGCAAAGAATGATTTATTGAAAAGTCGGTCGGAAGTATATTAAAAAAAGTGTGGAGCAGTTTGGTCTGATGACAGAAAAAAAGCTTATTCAGAAAGAATGAAACAGGTATAGTCTCAATGAACATCAATCAAAACAGTGTACATTGTACTTTCAATGGTCGACAGGGTCCATGGTTACCATTACAACGTTAATTGTACTTTCCTGGCTCCTACAGGGCCCACTTGTAGGACTTTTGCCACTCTTGCCAAAACACCGTTAATAGTAATTGGAATGATCCTGCCGAGGCTATACTAGTTACAACAGCATTAATTGTACTTGGGTTGTCTTTCCAGGCCCATACTTGCCAAACCTGCTTCAATTGTACTTGGCGCGATCCTACAGGGCCTATACATGCCAAACCAGCATTAATTGTACTTGGAGCGGTCCTACCGGGCCTATACATGCCAAACCAGAATTAATTGTTCTTGGCGCGGTCCTACCGGGCCTATACATGCCAAACCAGCATTAATTGTACTTGGAGCGGCCCTACCGGGCCTATACATGCCAAACCAGCATTAATTGTTCTTGGCGCGGTCCTACCGGGCCTACACATGCCAAACCAGCATTAATTGTACTTGGAGCGGTCCTACCGGGCCTATACATGCCAAACCAGCATTAATGGTACTTGGAGCGGTCCTACCGGGCCTATACATGCCAAACCAGTATTAATTGTACTTGGAGCGATCCTACCGGGCCTGTACATGCCAAACCAGCATTGATTGTTCTTGGCGCGGTCCTACCGGGCCTATACATGCCAAACAAACATTAATTGTACTTGGAACGGTCCTACCGGGCCTAAACATACCAAACCAGCATTAATTGTACTTGGAGCGGTCCTACCGGGCCTATACATGCCAAACCAGCGTTAATTGTACTATAGTTGGCAAGGTCTTATCATATCCATAACTGTCAAGCCAGCGTTATGTGTATTTGGCGAGATCCTACCCGACCCATACTTCTTAAAACAGCGTTACTTATACATTTCGTGGTCGACCACTTGACTCATACGTCAGTCAATATAGTGTGTTTGGTTGGTGGGTAACAATATAGTATGTAACAAAGAAAAATATTTTTAATAAATGTGATATAAATTATTATGAGCATTGGAGTATATAAACAATGCTGTTTGCACTACTGAAACGATGGTGACTGTTACATTTTTCCTAATACAGCTGAGATGATATTTATATAACCCTGTTAAATCTTGAAATTTCGGAAATTCAACGTTAAACCTGAAAGGTCACAATCACGATTTGAGATATTACATAAGTAAGAGGGAGAACTGGTTTGCTTTGAGAAATAAAGAGGGCGGACATGAAGCTAGAAATCTCCTTCAGAGTGCCGACGATAATTGGATTCTGGAGTTGTCATCGAATCTCCACGAGAGGATCCTTCAAGTGTCAGAAGCAGAAAATGTTTCCTGAATTGGAAGTGGAACAAACAAAGAAATATTTCCACTTATGGACCTCCGGAATCTTTTCCTTAAGACCGAAATCATCTTACACAAAACACGAATACTTCACCCATCTGAGCATTGAGTTGAAGCAGATGAACCCTAACAAATGATTGGGGAGTTCTACAATAGGTATTTTCTACAATAGGGTGTAGATATGTCCTAAGCTAGTTTTGTTTATTTTTTTTCGGCACTAATGAAAGCTTATACAGGAGTTTATTCTACAGGTCATTTCCAGTTAAACACCGCAAAAATGAGCTTTCTACCTAAACATGTAGCAGAGCTACTTAAACTTTCTTCTATTTTCAAAACTATTGGTTTTTTAATGAAACGCTGTGTTTTGCGGATATCTGGTTTATTTATCGTAAATAACAACCACATATTTAGAATCTACATTAAATTTTCAATAAGAAACACCAGTTATTGAAATATTGCCATGTAAATCAGGAGATATACTAAAAGTCATATAGATGTTAACTATGGATATTAGTATTTTCTTAAATTATTCAATCAGCAATTTGTTGACTAAGAGATTTGCCTCGGCCTTAAATGTTGCCTTATTTAATAAGTTTTAAAATGATACCTCGTTTTTTAAAAAGAAAAATTCTTTGAATCTACTCTAGGACACCCTGTAAAACAATCTAAAACATCAGCAAACAAATTACACA
This sequence comes from Gonocerus acuteangulatus, assembly GCA_946811695.1. Classification (NCBI taxonomy): domain Eukaryota; kingdom Metazoa; phylum Arthropoda; class Insecta; order Hemiptera; family Coreidae; genus Gonocerus; species Gonocerus acuteangulatus. The sequence continues at coordinate 117,035,224 of OX328132.1, read as the reverse complement.
GAGGAATTTCAAATACACTCTTTCTCTGTCCAAACAATCGGATGCGGGAAATGTCATCGTTCAATTATCTCTCTCTAATTAAATATCTCTTTATTCCATTACAATACACTCAATGTAGTCAGGTGATACAATCGAATTGGCAGCTGAAATTTTCATTTGACCTCCTGATAAAACCTCCTTTAATGTATAATTGCATAGGTGCTGATTTCAATGCGAAACATCCCAGATGGGGAAGCCTTTGACATCCTTCATTCCCAAAATTATGACACCATTTCCTCTGATACCCCTTCATATTGGCCAAACGATCCCTCTCGCACTCCCGACCTTGTCGATTTCTTCATCACTTCTGGCCTAAGGGGTACATATCATACTCAACTCAGTCACTGCTTGAACTTTCATCCGATCACTCAGCCATCCTACTTGTCCTGAATACCTCTCCTCTACCACGCTCCAGCAATCCCACTCTCACATCAGGGCCTATGAATTGGGATTTATTCCGTCAACAACTCTCTCAACTCATAGATCTGAATGTTCCCTTGAAAACTTCATCCGACGTGGATGAGGCTGTTTTGATGTTCACAAAAGCCATACAAGACAGTGCTCTGAGCTCAAGCAGGCCAAGAACTCGTCTTCCTTTTCACCCTAAACCTCAACTCCTAGATCACATCCTTAACCTCTTGTCAGCTAAGCGCCAAGCAAGGGCTCGCTGGCAGAGGTCTCGTTACCCATCCGACCACACTTCCTTCAATCTACTTACTCGCCTCCTAAAAAAAGCCTTATCATAATTCGGTTCTGAGTCCTTCAATGATTACCTCAAATCACTCACCACCGAAGACAACTCTCTCTGGAAAGCCACCCGCAAGATCCTCAAATTCCATACCGTTCCTCAACCTCTTCAACGCAGTGACGGAACTTGGGCTAGAAGTGATGAAGATAAAGCCGAACTATTCGCTTCCCATCTGGAATCTACTTTTTCCCCTCATCCAGAAACCAGCTCCTCCCAAGACCTAGAAATACACGATTACCTCAATAGCCCTCTTCCACTCTCCCTTCCTCCTAAAGCATTCCATCCTGTAGAAGTAAAGTATATTATCAGACACCTTCCAAGAAAATCTCCCGGTCATGACGTTATAACAGCCCTAATCCTAAAATATCTACCTCACAAAGCAATTATTTTCCTCACTTACATATTCAACTCAACCCTAAGAACCACCCACTTCCCAAATCCATGGAAACATTCGATAATAATCCTTATACCTAAACCCCAGAAATCTCCCAAAAATCCATCTTCCTATCGTTCTATCAGTTTGCTCCCAATTATGTCCAAGATATTTGAAAAACTTCTCTTTAAAAGAATTCTGTCCACGATCCCTCCAAATTCCTTACCAGAACACCAGTTTGGTTTTCGTCCTCAGCATTCAACCATCCAACAATGCTTTAGCGTTGTTGACACCATATCCCACGCGCTTGAAAGTAGAAACTACTGCACGAGTGCCCTTCTCGACGCCGCCCAAGCTTTCGATCGTGTTTGGCACCCGGGGTTGTTATACAAAGTAAAGCGCATACTTCCTCACACATATTTTCTAATCCTGCAATCCTATCTATCTAACCGCTCCTTCCAAGTAAGATCTGGTTCCGAATTGTCCATTTCCTCCGGAGTACCACAGGGAAGTAGTCTTGGTCCTCTCCTCTACCTTTTATACACTGCAGACATCCCTGCCCACCCCAGCACCCACTTAACTACCTATGCTGACGATACAGCCATATTTTCCTCCTCTCCTGATCCCGTAACTGCTTCCTGTTATGTACAAAAACATCTGGAATCTGTCGAGCACTGGTGCAACAAGTGGAAAATAAAGGTGAATCCTGAAAAATGCTGCCAAATCACATTCACCCTCAATAAGAGAACCTGCCCTCCAGTCATCATATTCAGCCACGAACTCCCCATACCCAACGAGGTGCGCTACCTGGGATTATTACTGGACAGTAGACACACCTGGAACCCCCACTGAAAAGACAGGAACTGAACAGGAGATACGAACTCTTACGGCGACTACTAGGACCTTCATCAATACTGACAATACACAACAAACTCATTGTATACAAAACCATAATCCGACCTATTTGGACTTACGGACTTGAACTCTGGGGAACAACTAAAACTTCTAACATACAGAGAATACAGGCATTCCAATCCAAAGCCCTCCGCCAAATAGTCCATGCTCCTTTCTTTGTTTCCAATAAAACTCTCCATAACGACCTCAACATCCCTTTTGTTCAAGAACTGGCAAAATCCCGCTTCCTAACCTTTCATTCCAAACTGTCCTTCCATCCCAATCCCAGAGCACAAACACTTTCCTCCCAAACTCACCCCAAAAACCCGCCTAGAAGGCTCAAGAGACATTGGCCTCGAGATCAATTAACTGAATAAGGACAAAACATTATTCTAAGTAGGAAGTGCCATTATTGATTGGCTCCTTCCAAAAGTGTTATTATCTTTATTATTATTTCCTATTTTCATTGTTTTTGTTTGTTTTGTTTTTTATGTACTTTTTTCTTCTTTTTTTTATTTATTTGCTTATTTGTTTTTATTTCTTTTGTATTTCAACTCTGCATTAATCAATTTCTGTTATTTATATTTGAGCGCAAACTTAACTAATGTACTCTCCAAATGTACAGATGTTAAATAAACGTATTACTAAAAAAAAAGAAAAAAAGTAAATCTAAGGACAACAGAACAACTTCCACCCTAACCAGCTGAATGCTCCAAACACATACACCAAAGGGGAAATATGATCCTTCCTTTAACACCTCTTCAGAAAGATATCCCATATACCTTTAATAGAGCTCCAAATCGCAGGAGATTTGTCATTTGACGCCTTACCGTTGTTATCTCAAGACTCACGCGTAAGGCTTAGATTGCAAACAGTTAATGTTCTGTTTTATGTACCACTCATGAAGAACGTAACCGCATGTGAAAATATAAAACAGTCCGACTCGCAGGAACTGCGTCATCTTAGCGCGGTTCCATTCATATCTCTAGTGCTATAAGTTAAGGAATAGTAGCAGTTATTAGTGGGATTTGATGTTTCGACAACGGCGGACAGCGGCCGACGTGAGTGCCTACATTGGTCTCGACCCGATCCGATCCGATTTAGTCACAGCTCGTCAGTAATGACCTCGTAGTGAAGTGAAAATGAGTGATTAATTTAAGAAATACCACCTAATAAGCATAGAAACCTTCGATAGGTTGAATGTCGGAGGTAAGAGAAGTATTGGTATTCATATTTTAAAATTATTTATAAGAAAGATAGCTAGAAAGTATTGGAAGGTTATAAACATTGGAAGGTTATAGACGTTGGATGGTTATAAACATCTTTCCACGCAATTTAATAAACAAGGGAAAAAAAATATGATTTGACAAAGTTCTTCTAAATTTTATTTCCTTTGATTTAAAAAAAATGCATTGAAATCGGTTAAGATTTAGGACCTTTAGACCTTTTAGAAACACAATATGTGGGTTGGCACCATTTTGCTTCGTCGGTCCGAAATCGGTCTAGAAACAAACATGTTTGAATGGCCAAGAATCGGTGGCCATCGTATTGGATCGAATCGGGTCGGGTCGGGTCCAACGTAGGCACCTCCATTGAGGTGCATGAGTATGTGTTTCTTCCGACAGTCAGTGTCTAATGGTTCGGATCGGAACGGGTGTCGGTGCACCCTTAGGCACCACAACAGAGCCGCTGACAGTATCATAAGCACCTTCACCCACATCCTCAACGTTCGTACTTGGAAACACTATAACACTGTTTCACATTTTCTTACATTGTTTTAGTAAAACACTTATTTTACAGTTGAATGCAATTAAAATAAGCTACAACCAATTAAAACGTTCGGCAAACAGAGACAAAAACCAGTTCAAGAGAACAAAACTAACAATTTCGAGGTTTTAAGCACTTATTTCTTCGATTGACAACGCCCCATAGGAAATTATATCAGAACCTTCTTCGTAGAGAATTTAGTAAGCTTCCGAATGGTTACATTCCACTTACCACGATTATACAACCGATTTCGAGATATTTTAGAAAATATACGAAAATCCCAAAATTGTTCACGCCAGTTATTGAAATATTTTATTTCTAGTACTTCCTTAACTCCAAACCGAACCACAATTTAAGTATCTTAGATTAGATGGATGTCAAACGTCTGGAACAAGTTTCAACTGAATCAATGGTTTCTGAATACCCAAACTGAAAATTAGTTTGGAATTCTTATTATTTTTATTATTAAAATCATTTATTCTTTTAATAAAATATGCTCTTAAAAAATGCTGGTAATATTTATATAGGCGCAGGCAAACAATTTAGATCATGTGATGGCTCATTGGTGGTAGAATTAGTTCACATGGATCTGGATTTAAATTGTGAAAGAATGAAATTTAAGGTATACTTAATAATGGAATTTGGTTTATTAAAGATTTTAGGGGTCTCCCGTGGTCTAGCGGCTAGCGCGCTAGATTCATAAGCGGGAGATGGTGGGTTCGATCCCCACCGGCGCCAGAAATTTTCTCATCTCAGGGCTCGCTGAGAAAATGTTGAAATCAGACCAAACTGCTCCACACTTTTTTTAATATACTTCCGACCGACTTTTCAATAAATCATTCTTTGCTTAAAAGTGTCTCAGATAGAAACATGTGCTTGGCAACATTGGACTGCATTTTTGTTCTATTTTTAGCCCCTTGAGTATTGTCATCTGCTTGCTATACCCCTGTATTGAACTTGATGGAGCGCGAAGCTAGTAACCGGGAATAGCCGCTGTTACAATGTTCAAACGCATTACGATGCCCTTGTGTTGTCCAAGAATGGAGATGTAAAAAATGTGTTTGGCAGGATTGAACTACGTTTTTGGTTCAGTTTCTCCCTCTTTAGTATTTTCATCTACTTGCGATACATCCTGTATACAAGGGTTTATTGAACTTGATGGAGCGCGAAGCTTGTAACCGGGAATAGCCGCTGTTACAATGTTCAAACGCATTACGATGCCCTTGTGTTGTCCAAGAATGGAGATTTAAAAAATGTGTTTGGCAGGATTGAACTACGTTTTTGGTTCAGTTTCTCCCTCTTCAGTATTTTCATCTACTTGCGATACATCCTGTATACAGGGTGTATTGAAAGTTAATGACAATCCTTCAGGGGGTGAAACTAGAAAACAATGTTGTTCAACACCACTAACCACACATTTCTATCTCACTCCGTTCCAGACATATGCCATTCTAAATCTTCTTTAGAAAAAAACGTGTTTTTTGTAATACAACTCCAATTTTTTCTTCTGGTACACATATTTTTTTTCTACAATTCATTACAATTTTTTAAATCAGCATTAAATTTTCTTTAAGGCTTACGCACATTAAAAGGTCACAGGGGTCTCCCGTGGTCTAGCTAGCGCCTTAGATTCATAAGCGGGAGATGGTGGGTTCGATCCCCACCGGGGCGGCGGTAGGAATTTTCTCATCCCGCGGATGTCGACGCTAATAGCCACGATTTGTTGATCCGCCGTAAAAAAAAAAAAAAAAAAAAAAATTAAAACAAAATTAATACATTATATAATAATAATTTTAAGGATTAAGTTGTTGTGGGCCAAGATGGCAAAGACCAATTTCACAAATCATAAAATAAGGACAGGTAGTATGAGTAATTTAATTTATTTTAAGTAATTTTGGGATAAGTTAAATAATGTCCAGTAGACTCTCCCTTATCCGGCGTTCTCTTATACGACGCTCTCTCTAATCCGGCGGTCTCCGAGGGGAATGAGTTCCTGGAAAATCATTTGTTTCGTGGTATTTCATTGAATGGAAGTCAAAGAAGGCATATATGTTTCGTGGTATTTCATTGAATGGAAGTCAAAGAAGGCATATTTGTTTCGTGGTATTTCATTGAATGGAAGTCAAAGAAGGCATATATGTTTCGTGGTATTTCATTGAATGGAAGTCAAAGAAGGCATATATGTTTCGTGGTATTTCATTGAATGGAAGTCAAAGAAGGCATATATGTTTCGTGGTATTTCATTGAATGGAAGTCAAAGAAGGCATATTTGTTTCGTGGTATTTCATTGAATGGAAGTCAAAGAAGGCATATATGTTTCGTGGTATTTCATTGAATGGAAGTCAAAGAAGGCATATATGTTTCGTTTTAGAGACAAGAAATTGTGTTTCTACTGAGAAAATAAATGTTTCTACTAAGAGACCTGCGGCTGGAACAACTGATATACGCCAGCAAGGATTTACATTTCTTGAATTTATTTTATAATTCGGTACCTAAATTTTACTTAAATACGCAAATGAATAAATATATTAAGAATGGTACGTATTATTATATCCTCAAATAATAAGGTTTTTGAAATGTATAAGTGACAGCTTCTAACTGAATTCTCTAATCCGACTGCACCCCAGCCCCGACGACGCCGGATTAGGGTGAGTCTACTGTATTTTAATGCTAAATATAAGGAGTCAATCAGATGTATAACTCTTAAATTTTCTCCTAGATTAAAAATGGCAAAATAGCCGAATCGTTTAATGTAAAGAAGGAAAGAAAAATAAAGATTGGTTTGAGGTCAAGGTATATTAAAATGTGTGTTAAAAACTAATATTGTTTAATGGCTGGGGCAAACTAAAGATATCCCAATTATTCTTGGTGCATGGAGCAACTCGTATTGTTGGCTTGTTGTCCCGAAACTCCCAAGCAAACTCTGCAATAATCCTAGTTTTCGCTACAAACTCATAAAGCTTTCCAACACATCTGCATGAGAGTAGCTTATACAAGGCCTTTGTCTCTAAAGCCAAGTCCAGATATTTTCTTAGTCTCTCGGCTTAGAATTTCCAGATATTCTTATCGTTGGAATAAAGTTGATAAAAACTGTACCAGATGTCCTGTTCCGATTGTTAAAGATAAGAGTAACTGATTAGTTTTGATGATTATTGTGGTAAGTTAACGTCATCTCGCTGCAGTCCCGTTTGCTGTTATAACTGTCCAGGAGTGTTTTTAGGACTTTCTGACAGCCTTTTCATCCTCCTTGTATGACATAGAAAAGGAGATACTAAATACTTTTATGATTATATATTCACTAAATTGAAAAAATTCTGGCAATAAGTATACCGAAACCAGACACAGCCGACTTTTTTTTGCAATGCCGAATGAAAACGCTAAAATGTACAATCTGCTCCTGAAAGCATTTGTTATCTCACTCTCTAGGTTCAGTGCAAGTCTAGGCAGGCACGTGCCGGCAACATCACCGGCCGGTCTATTTTTTTTTGTGTAAGCGAACACGGCCCGGCCGTATCAAGACCTACCCGAGTGCCAAGTTTGGTCAAAATCGGTCAAAAGGTCTGGATTTGTATAAGCAACAAGCAGGTAAACAGACTGACAAACAGACAGACAGGTGTTTTTATATTTTTAGATGAACATCCGTTCCCTATATATAACCATTTGGTGAATTGAGGTTAAAGTAATAAATATATTATCAAACATTTTCCTTTCCCCCGGAAACTACACATCCTAATGAAAACTACAACTTTTGGACTTACTCCCCTGCTGCTGACGAAACGGAATTTATCCGCAAGTGAATATTTGTCCAATCTGTGTTTGATTACTGTTCGCTAAGGGTATTCCTAAACCAGTTCCACCATGAAGTTCTTGTAAAGTTATACAGTGGAATCCAGGCTTCCCTAACTCCTGAGGCAAACTTCTTCAGCCTCAGGGCTGGACCAGTAGACACTTCTCAAAGATATATTACAGCCAACCGCGTGCATATCCAAATCCTGAGCTCAGAGCTAATAGCCGATACTCGCCGATACACGCTGTTATGGATCTCTAATTTACCTGAAAAAAAAATACTAATACAATATTATTAATGGTCTAATAAACGTGAGGAATCCTTTTGAAGATTAGGTTGTAGGAAAATCGCTGAAAGTATAAAGCAACTTTTTCATTGTACTAAGCTACAATGTACTAAGTTCGGATCACGTGGAATCCATTTGAACATTGATATACGCCTCAAGCGGAGCTGATTTCGTATTGTTATCCGTCCGTTTAACTCATAGTCTCCCTTACAGAGCTTAGTATTAACCCATTCGAGACGGATAGCTACTTTCGTGACAACGGCAAATTTATCCCCATGGCCCAAACGGGTAGTCATGCCCAGTGAACTGATAGCTACTTTCGTGAAAAAGGGGCAGTCATGCCCAGTGGCCTGATAGCTACTTTCGTGAAAACGGGTAGTCATGCCCAGTGACCTAATAGCTACTTTCGGGAAAACGGGCAGTCATGCACAGTAGCCTGATAGCTACTTTCGTGAAAACGCGTAGTCATGCCCAGTGACCTGATAGCTACTTTCGTGAAAACGGGTCGTCATGCCCAGTGACCTTATAGCTACTTTCGTGAAAACGAGTAGTCATACCCAGTGTCCTGATAGCTGCTTTCGTGAAAACGGGCAGTCATACCCAGTGACCTGATAGCTACTTTCGTGAAAACGGGCAGTCATGCCCAGTGGTCTGATAGCTACTTTTGTGACGAGGCCAATTTCTTCGGGATTGAAAGCCATCAATGCGATTTTTGCTATACCTAACGGTTAGTTTTTTAAGCTCTAGTCACATTGTATCGGCTACAGTTCATAAAAGCCAATTTGAGCCTATAAGGGTGCGTTTACACCTGATAGTTATTGCAGGATATTTATGTCAGACAGAAATTGTGACTAATGTAAACTGTGAACAATTTATGTCTGAGATATATATTTCTATCACGAGCTATATGTGTCGACACTTCTATACCATCAGATAGAAATATATATCTAAGACAGAAATTGTTCGCAGTTTACATTAGTAACAATTTATGTCTGACATAAATATCCTGCAATAAATATCAGGTGTAAACGCACCCTTAAATAGAGGTTTCACTCTGCTATCGGGTCCTTTTGCATAGTTCTGATCCCTCTGTAGGGCCTAATTTGTGTTTTACTATATTGTATGTATATTGAAAACATCTTCCTTAGATATTATACTATCGCCGACATTTCTGACTTGATATTATTTTTAGATAAAATAATTTCAATAATTTAAAAAAAAAAAAAACAATTTTTCAAAATAAAAAAAAATAATGCTGTCTGCCCTTAGCCCATAAAAGCGAAAATTGTAAAGAGCGACTTTATAAAGAAAGATATAACGAAAGCGTATTAGGAGAAATGAGAAGAGACGAGCTGTGGCGATTTTAATGCCGTCCCACAGAAGCAACTGATGAAACGGGCTTCGCTTCTGAGGCATTGAATGACTTGCGGGTTACCGTCTGGTAAGCCTTACAATAGAGGATACGGGAGCAAGTTATACATCACGTACTTTTTAGTCGTGAACTACAGGAACTACTAGAATAACAAGGAAGTCCCTAGTTAGCACGCTAATTCAGTTTTATACGAAGACATAGCGCCATTCTCAACCCACAACAGTGCGGGAGCAGCTGTGAATGTGTTAACCCAAAGTATGAAATTTGTCCTTCCAGCTTTTGATAGATCTATAAATTACTATTAACTCTAACAGTTACAAGTTGGTAGAGACTATCAGAAACAACGTCCATCTCTTCATCGTAGATCATGTTCTTGATGACGCAAATCAAGATGTGATCAAATAGTCCCAGGCTCTGTGACAATTATTAGTGCCAAGACCGTAGTTTAATGATGTGTCAGCATGTCAACACCGCTGTAGTGGCCCTTCGAATATCTTCGTGGTTAGCTGCCATTCTTGCACATTATTCCTCAATTCTTGCTATCAGGAGGTTTATGGCCTAAATTGGGTACTTTATACACCTCAGATTGAAGCCTACCCCACACTTACAAGCGACGTCAAATCATGACTTTAGACCGACCAATGCACAGGTCCAAATTTCCTAATCCATCTCCCAGGATAATGTCCATCCAGACAGTTCGTTATAACTCGTATAATTGTGGGCTGGAGACCTGTCCATTTTTGCCACATAGACCTTCTTTACATTGCAATGCTTCGAGGAGTGCCTTACTTGTACCGTTCCGAAGAAGGTCATAAAATGCTCTTTGTCAGCCCAGACCAGCGAGGGAGTTGAGTGGGGAGAGCGTATTTGTCAGACCGCACCAGTGGGAGAGTAGATTAGGAAGACCGTCTTTGTCAGAACACACCAGTGAGGAAGTGAAGTGGGGAGAGCGTCTTTGTCAGGCTGTACCAGTGAGGGAGTAGAGCGGGGAGAGCGTCTTTGTCAGCCCTCACCAGTGAGGGAGTAGAACGGGGAGAGCGTCTTTGTCAGGCTGCACCAGTGAGGGAGTAGAGTGGGGAGATCGTCTTTGACAGCCCACGCCATTGAGGGGGTAGAGTAGGGAGAGCGTCTATGTCAGGCTGCCCCAGTGAGTGAGTAGAGTGGAGAGATCGTCTTTGTCAGGCTGTACCAGTGTGAAGAAAGGGGGGTTGAAAAGCCTTTTTCAATTCAGTTGCCGAACTTATAAGGATATAACTCTTGAAAGAAAAAAATGCACTTTTCCTTATAACTATATGACATTATTCAATTTAATTATCTACAAGATCCTCTCAAGAATCCTGTATGACAGAATCAACCCACATGCAGAACGGATACTTGGCCCATACCAGACCGGCTTTAGGAAAGGCAAATCAACCATAGACCAGGTTTACACCCTACGAATATTAATAGAGAAAGGAGTGGAATACAGGCTGCCAACACACCACCTCTTTGAGGATTTTAAGAATGCCTATGACAGCATTAAAAGGCCCCAGCTTTTTCAATCGCTAATAGAACTAGGAATACCGCAAAAGTTAACCCGGTTAGCAAGAATGACCATGTGCGAGGCCCACAATGTTGTCAGAGTTATGGGAGGCAGCTCTAGAGAATTTCGTTCAGAAAGGGGTCTCCGGCAGGGTGATGGTCTTGCCTGTTTGCTGTTTATATTGGCGCTGGAAAAGGTGGTTAGGGATGCAGGCATACAGAGAACCGCCACTATAGTGAACCGAGGAGTACAGCTTCTAGCGTTTGCGGATGACATAGACATAGTGGCTAGATCCAGGAATGCTATGAAGGAAGCATTTATTGCTTTACAGGGTGCAGCACAATACCTGGGACTGGCGGTCAATGAAAACAAGACCAAGTACATGGTGGTGGCCGGAGAAGGTCGCCGAGAAGAAGGTGCATCCATAACCATAGGGTCATTAACCTTCGAGTGTGTCCAGGAGTTCAGGAGTTCACTTACCTGGGAACATTAGTGACCTCGAACAAAAACATGGCCTGTGAGATAAGCCGGCGAATTCATGCTGCAAACAGGTGTTATTTTGGACTCACGAAGCTTATAAGAAGCCAGCTACTAACCAGAACCTCCAAAGTCAGACTCTACAAAACACTGATTCGTCCAGTTCTGACCTACGCCTCTGAAGCCTGGACCATGAGCAAATCCGATGAAAGGAATTTGCTAATATTCGAAAGAAAAATCTTACGTCGGATTTATGGACCGCTTAGGGAAGGGGACGTATGGAGGCGGCGTAAGAATCAGGAGTTATACGACCTATTCGGAGATTCGGACGTAGTTCGGTATGTTAAAATTGGGAGACTTCGCTGGGCTGGACATGTTGCACGAATGACAGAAGAAGGGATTCCCAGGAAAGCTCTGGAAGGCCACTTGGACCGCACCAGAAGAAGAGGAAGACCAAGGCTCAGATGGGCTGATGCAGTGGCTGCCGACTCGAGGAGTCTTCTTAATACCCCTAACTGGAAGGCGGCGGCACGTGATCGAGCTGGATGGCGGAAGCTCTTGGAGGAGGCCAAGACCCAACTGGGTTGTAGCGCCATTTCAGTTAAGTTAAGTCAATTCAATTATCTAACACAATACAGACATACACTCATTTAATATACAAATTTACACTCAACATAAACAAAAATATTTAAAACATTATATTAAAGACTGTCCGAAAAAACTCTTTAATGATTATTTCCCCATTTTAAATAAAATAGCCAAAAATATTTATCATCTGAGGCAGGAAAGGGGATTTTCCTAATAGAAGCATGCCCCATTAATATTTAAGAAATGTTTTAAATTAGTATAATTTTGTTCAGAGCATTTTTTGTAGAGCATTTATTAAGCTTTCGAGTGGTAACCTTCCGTTTCACAAGATTCTCAATCGTTTTCGAGATATTAACGAAAGTATACAAAGTTACCAAAACTTTTCATGTCTGTTAACAAAATATTTTATTCTAACCCTTCCTTAACTCCAAACGTAACCAAATTTTCAACATATTAGTTTTGATCAATTCGAACATGCAGAAAATGTTTCAACTGAATCCCATGATTCTAAGTACCCAAACCAAAAACGTTATTCAACAAATATTTTTCCAATTTTGTCGAAACCACCGCTATCGCCTTAAAAATGGTTTCATTCGTTTTCTTAAGCCAAGAAGCCTATACATCGAGTACTTGCAAGCATATGAAGTTAGCGCAACGATTTTTTTCGCGCGAATTTCGCTCCAAAAACCAAATTTCATCAAAATCTGACCATTATTGAGGCCAGGAAAGCGCGAACAGACAAATATATATATATACAAATTTGAACCACCAACATTTTCGTTCTCTAGGGGTTCTGAAACGCAAAATTTTCTAGTCAGCACTTCCAGATTGCGTCATGAGAGCAACCTTTTAAGCGGGGTTCCTCCCTATGGAGGGAGGAAGGAAACGCGCTAAAACACATTGGAATAAAGTGAGTCAATTAGAATTGTTTTTACATATAGTTAATAAGTATTTCCTATATGTAAGATATTTTAGACGCACAAGGTATGGGATGTATCTCTTCATTATCTTTATGCCCTTTCCCGCAGAAAAGAGAAAAAATACCTTCACGCACGTCCCAATAATCATTTCAGTACAAACATAGCAGCATCTAACATGTTAATTTCTAATTAACTTATTAGATGCCTCAAAGACTGTTTATAATATTAGCATATAGAAAGAAAACTGACACTAAGAAAGAGTTTCCGTCCGAAACGACGGAACTAGATACTCTCGTAGGTGCACACCAAGTTCGGGACCTGACGTTCTCCACCCACTTCACGAAGAAACCAGACGACATTAGGACGAGATAAAACTTTCAGAAATATTTGCATATCTCCCACAAATTCTCTCTCAGATCAAAACTTCTCATCTATAAAACAAAGTCTTACTCTGTCAATTCCATATGGACTTTCTCTCTATCCTTATCTCAACCCCCGTCAGCCCTTACTGGGAAACAGTCATTTCTATATAATGTACTGGAGAGGATTATCTGGGAAACATCCCTTCAATCAAAAAAGTCCGACTCGCAGGAACTGCGTCATCTTCGCGGTTCCGTTCATATCTCTAGTGCTATTAGTGAAGGAATAGTAGCAGTTATTGGTGGGGTTTTTTTTTTTTTTTCTTTCCTTTTTAAGGCGTTTCAACCTTTTAGGATATTAACGCCACAGATTTTAAATAAAGTTTAGAATTTTATTTTATAAATGTATGCTTGTAATAGTTGTTATTCAGCCATTAAGTGTTCAATTATTGTTTTCAAAATAATATATTGTTGAATATTAGAATTTTTATACTAAATTTAAATATTAGTTGATAGTTAACCTTAAGCAATGAGTTCTGTTTGTTGCACATAGCCACCACATGCCACAACAATCATAGTTTTTTTACAAGTTGTGTGTATTCTAAAAAATTAAATAAATTTTTGATCTTATTCGGGGCATCACCCATATCTTCACTCAAATTACCCGTGAGCCCAAATAGAGACCTTTCATTCTCGTAGGCACGGCATTCAGTGAAGATATGTTTGATGGAAATTACGACACCACAAGCTGGGCACTCTGGTGCTTCATTCCTCGACATTAGATAGGAGTGCGTCAATCGTGTGTGGCCTATCCTGAGCCGAGCAAGGACTACTTCTGCTCTCCTATTTTCCGCTATAGACGAAGTCCTCCAGGGCACAGGGTAAGCCTTTATTTCCCTTAATTTGTTTTCTCTGATAGTATGCCATTTAGAGATCCACGACGATTTAATTTCACTTTTAATATAGGAAACGACGTCATTTCTTGGTACCTGGTGAAATGCAACTCCTTCAGTAGTTGCTACTTTTGCTGCCTGATCGACTTTTTCGTTTTGGGGTATTCCACAATGACTTGGAATCCACACAAAATTAACATTGTTCCCATTTCTCTGAAGGCAATCATGAGCTTCAATTACTCTAATGACCAGTGGATGCTTAGAATAATTGTTACTTACGGCTATTAGAGCTGATAAAGAGTCTGAAAAGATGGTGACTGAATTACCTCTGTGTGCAACGGCATTGAGAGCCTTCTCTATAGCGAGAATTTCAGCTGTAAATATTGAAGAAATTTTATTTAGTGAAAAAATATGAGTTTCTTGGTTAATTAAAACTGCAGAGCCAACACCTTCGGAGGTTTTGGAGCCGTCTGTAAATATATTGGTTAAGTTAGAACTCTCGCCAAGTATTTTATTAAATTCGTTGCGGAGAATGATTGGGTTTGTGTTGTGTTTTGTGTATTTGGTTAATGAAAGGTTAACGGATGGAGTAGACAAAAGCCAGGGCTCTTTAGATGTAATGTTTTGAGATAATGTTTCTGGAAGAGTTATTTCAAAGTGTTCTAGTAGGGTTAAGACTCTTGATGGAAAGGACTTCTTTTTTAAGTTGTTTCTAGGCCGATTATTTATGTCAAATAGTGTGTTTATGGGGTTATTTGGGGAGGAAATTATAGAGGAATAATAAGATAACATTAGTTGGGCTCTTCGATACTCCAGAGGAGTCTCACCACTTTCAGCACATATGCTAAGTACAGGACTTGATCGGAATGCACCAATCGCCAGCCTGAGCCCAGCATAGTGGATACTATCTAGCATAGACAGTGTTCGATCAGTGGCAGATCCATATGCTTCACAGCCGTAATCCAGTCTCGATCTTATCAGACTCTTGTATAACAGCAGCATGGAGGACCTATCGGCGCCCCATGCCGTGTTACTTATCATTTTCATTAAATTTAAAAATCTTAGGCAGTTGGTTTTCAGAGTTTGAATATGACTACGCCAATTTAAGTTACGGTCAAGTGTAAGTCCTAGGTATCTTGTACTATCCTCATAACTGAGAGGTATTCCCTTTAACGTAATTGGAGGTGGTAGGTCAACTCTGCGGTTTGAAAAAAGGACACATACCGTCTTAGTAGGAGATATAGTGAAGCCATGTCTATCGAACCAGTCGGACACTATGTCAAGGGATTCCTGTAAGACATAGTGTAGATTCTGGACAGACATGTCTGCATAATACAGAGTGAAATCATCAGCGAAAAGTAGCTTCGATACTTGAGGAGGTACTTCTCGCAAGACACGGTTGATTGCATGACAAAAGTGTTTCGCGCTAAGGACACTCCCTTGTTGAATGCCGCTTTCTCGAATAAAAATATTTGATAAGGTGGAGCCAATGCGTATGGAAAAACGTCGATCGCAAAGTAGGTTTTCTATGAATTGTAGCATGTATCCATTTATACCCATTTGGTGGTAAGTGTCCAGGATAAGCCTTCTCCAGATACAATCAAAGGCGTTTTTGATATCAATAAAGATTGCTAACACCTTTTTCTTTTGTTCAAACGCTTTGATTATGTCTGTTTCAAGCTTAACGAGATTTTCTCTCGTGCTACGACCGGTCCTGAATCCACTTTGCCATTCTTCATGCAAACCTCTTTTTTCGATGTACCAATCTAGTCGATTCGATACCATTTTCTCCATAAGTTTACAAAGAGAGCAGGTTAAGGATATTATTCGGTAACTGCTTGTCTCCTCAGGAGGTTTGTCCTTTTTAAGTATAGGGATACCTATGGAGTGCTTCCACATTTTTGGTATTTGACCAGTTTTAAAGATTTTATTGAACAATTCCAGAATCTTAAATTTATTTCCAGAGGATAGGTTTTTAATAAAACTAATACAAATGTCATCTGGTCCCGGACTAGTGTCATTACGAGACCGAAGAGCGGCGATCATTTCGGACATTGAAAATGAATGATTCACGGGATCTAGGGAGTTATGGACTATTTCTAGAGGATAAGCTTCTCGCCCTGTTTTTATCTGCTGAAAACGGTCTGTGTAATTACTATTAGCACATAGAGCTCGGTAATACTCTCCAATGCAATTACCAATATCTATTGGAGAAGTTAAGTGTGTATTATTGTGTATTAAGAGGGTTAAAGTGCTGCGTTTATGACGCCCAGTAATTTTTCTAATGACGTCCCATATTTGTGAAGTTGGTGTTGAGTGATTTATTTGGGACACAAATTCTCGCCAAGATTCGCGTTGTGCGTTCCTGTGAATCCTTGGTGGGGTTTGATCGTTTGTGAAAAATATAAAATAAAATCTCGAAGAGAAAATAGATTTAAGGCGCCACAACAGAAACCTGACTTCCTCATCATGGCGACTTCCCCCACCTTCTCAACGTTCGCTCTTGGATAACACTGTTTCGCATTTTCTTACCTTGTTTTTGTAAAATAATCATTTTACTGTTAAATGCAATTGAAATAAGCTAAAACCAATTAAAACGTTCGGTAAACAAAGACAAAAACCAGTTCAAATGAGCAAAACTAAGCATTTCGAAGTTCCATGTCCTTATTTCTCCAATTGACATCGCCTCATCGAAAATTATATCAGAACCTTTTTCGTAGAGAATTTAGTAAGCTTTCAATTGATTACATTGCACTTACCACGATTGTACAACCGTTTTCTAGATATTTTAGAAAATATACGAAAATCCAAAACGTTCTATGTCTGTTAATGAAATATTTTATTTTTAGTACTGCCTTAACTCCAAACGGAACCAAAATTTACCTATTATAGAAATAGATGAATTTCAAACGTCTGGAACAAGTTCCATCTGAATTAATTAATTAATAATAATAATTAATCGTTTCTGAATTACCAAACTGAAAATTAGTTTGAAAAAGTATATGTTTTAATGTTTCTCGAAAACGGCTACTGATATCGCTTTAAAAATGGTTGCATTCGTTATTCTATGTTAAGAAGCCTATAAAACGAGTACCTGCAAGCATATGAACTCGAAAACGTTAGCGTTACGATTTTTTTTTGCTCTAATTTCGCTCCAAAAAGCATCTTCCGGTGGACGGATTCTGCTGGTTATCGAACTTGACCTTTTAAATTAGACGAAAAATTTTTGTACCAAATTTCATCAAAATCGGACTATTTGTTTCACACCTAGAGGGCGAACAGACAGATATATATATATATATATATATATATATATATATATATATATATATATATATATACAAATTTGAGCCATTATTGATCTATGGGATCTTGGGAAACATGAAAGTTTCGTGTCGGCACTTCCGGACTGAGTCCTGCGGTCAACCTAATAAGCGGGTTTCCTCCCTATGAAGGGAGGGAGGAACCGCGCTAAAGAGCCTCTGCACAGGGTTGCTCGTTAACTCTCATAGATTTAACTTAAAGATATATCAGACTTTGTACAGTATCTGATACATCTACACCCTGACCCGGACCGATCATTAGCAAGAGTCCGATATATCAGGCCATTGCGGGTCAATAGTTAGAAATTCTCCTTGACTCCTACATGTCTCTACAGCCAAAGGTCTACCAAACTATGGCAACACCTGTTGATTTCTTTCACTTTTTTAAAACTACTCTTGTCTATTCTTAGAATAAATTATTTTTTAGAATTAATTTGTGAAAGACATTCAAAATTGTAATTATGTTTTCAACTGAAGCCAATGTTATATAAAATATTGTTTAGAGTAATATAAAATTTAAAAAGTAAATAAATAACGATATTATAATAAAATCATGGTATTTTATGATTTGCCACATTATGAGGGCCACAGAATTGCCATAAAAATTTATGATCGCAATTACTTTTATTGGTTACATTTCTTATATGTTAAAGTAATGATTAGAAGAGAAAAAAAAAATTGATTCATTTTTTTTAATTTTTCAATTCGATTTTATTGCATACAGGGTTTCCTCATTGCAAGGAGTTGACCTTATATAATGTTTTTAGTCCTATGTTAGTAATATATTCATAAGCATACCCCAACATAAAACTTACACATATGTTCTATTTACATAAGACACAGATACTTTGTGAAATAATAAAGTTTAACTTAAAATAAATGAAAATAATTACATCTTGTATGCATTAAATTTAAGGAATATTTCTATACATATACTAAATTATACAATACAATTTAGTAACCAAGAAGTGATTATTAAAAATTATTTTTAGATAGAGAAAACAGTGCAAAAAATGGATTACTTAATATTAAATGTTGGCTTTTTTTTGTGTGTGTGTGTTTTTATTATTATTATTATTATGCCAATCAGAAATGAATGAAGCTCTCAATTTCAAGGAGTTTTTTATATAGTTGTAAATGTGCATATATTCAATTTTTGAGGCATTGTTTAAGATTTCGTGTAATCGGGAATTATCAGTAGGTTGGAAAAAAAAATTTGATTAACAAATACATGGATATTTTGGGCAAATTTCTAACACACTTCACAATTCAAAAATTTAAGCAATATTAAAAAAAAATAACAAAAATAGGAAAACATTTTATTTAGGCGTAAGAATATTTTTCATATCTTTAAGGCATTGCCTTATTAGAAAACAACTATTCAAACTAAATTAAAATATTTATTTGCATGAGAAAAATAAAATCGTGAAAATAATGTTGAGGTGCTAATGACATTGGCAGTAGAAGCACCTATAATTAATAAATAAAAATAATGTTGCGTTTACGCAACTTTGGGACCAAATGGGTTAAGCAAACTGAACGCTGAGCAATAATTGAACTGATTGTTTGCTTAGCAGTCAATTAATGCCTGCGTTTTGTTAGGAAAGCGGAGTGCCAAAATTCCAATTCCCTTCAAGCGAAGAAGAGAATGAAGGAAATGGGTTAAGCAAACTGAACGCTGAGCAATAATTGAACTGATTGTTTGCTTAGCAGTCAATTAATGCCTGCGTTTTGTTAGGAAAGCGGAGTGCCAAAGTTCCAATTCCCTTCAAGCGAAGAAGAGAATGAAGGAAATGGGTTAAGCAAACTGAACGCTGAGCAATAATTGAACTGATTGTTTGCTTAGCAGTCAATTAATGCCTGCGTTTTGTTAGGAAAGCGGAGTGCCAAAGTTCCAATTCCCTTCAAGCGAAGAAGAGAATGAAGGAAATGGCTTAAGCAAACTGAATGCTGAGCAATAATTGAACTGATTGTTTGCTTAGCAGTCAATTAATGCCTGCGTTTTGTTAGGAAAGCGGAGTGCCAAAGTTCCAATTCCCTTCAAGCGAAGAAGAGAATGAAGGAAATGACTAGAGGTGGGAGTGATAATAAAGAATTTCGCTAGAATGTAATCTAACGGAGAATCGGTGGGGGGGGGGATTTATTTAATTCCTCTCAGGGATAATCCTTAAAGTCTCTATTATTCTTCCTGCCATTCTGTACAAATTATTGTTATACTTTTAAGACGACAATTAATAACATTCTCTTACATTTAATTATTCTATATATATCTACTGAGTTATGATTAATAAACAGCTTTATTGCACCAATGAATGCTGGGGATTACATAATTCAGTTAATTGCCCGTTTAATTAAAATATGGAAAGGTTTTATTTCAATAGAAAATGTACGTAACGCTTAAAGAAAGTAAAGTCAAAAAGTCTCTAATTTACAGCATTAGGATAGAAAGAACCAATCCAAACTTATTTTTGAAATTTCAACTTCGGGAAATATTGGCTGAGATTGTCCTTCTAAACCAGTAATTCCGAATACAATGTGGACATCTTAACCAAACTAGCCATCGGTCAAGTCGGACGGCAGGACTACGGAGGAAGCAGTATTTTCACAGTGTAGTTTTTCACTCACAATGCAGAGGGAAGTTGTGCTCAGTGAACTTCCTCCAAGAGTACAGAACTTTTACAGCCGTGTTCTTTACAAACAATGCAGAAGGAAGTGGTGCTCAGTGCACTTCCTTTAAGGGAGCATTACCTATACAGCCCGGTTCTTTACAAACAACCCAGAAGATAGTGGTGCTCAGTGCACTTCCTCCGAGAGAACAGAACGTTTACAGCCTTGTTCTTCACAAACAATGCAGAAGGAAGTGGTGCTCAGTGCACTTCCTTTAAGGGAGCAGTACCTATACAGCCCGGTTCTTTACAAACAATCCAGAAGATAGTGGTGCTCAGTGCACTTCCTCGAAGGGAGGAATACGTATACAGCCTTGTTCTTTACAAACAATCCAGAAGGCAGTAGAGCTGAGTGCTCATCCTCGAAGGAAGCAGTAGGTATACAGCCTTGTTCTTTACACCCAATGCAGAAGGAAGTGGTGCTCAGTGAACCTCGTCGAAGGGAGCAGTACGTATACAGCCTGGTTCTTTAAAAACAATGCAGAAGATAGTTGTGCTCAGTGCACTTCCTCGATGGGAGAAGTACGTTTACAGCTTTTTTCTTTACAAACACTGCAGAAGGAAGTGCACAGTGGAATTCCCGGAATGGAGCAGTAAGTTTACAACCTGGTTCTTAACAAACAATGCAGAAGGATACGACTCGAGATAGAAGATGATAGCTTAAGAGAATGTATGATACGTGAAAGAAAATAGTAGGGGACGAGATGTAAATGCTAAAGAGAATGTGTGTGGTGAAAGATCGTGTAGATTACATTAAAATTGATTTTAAGATTTTAAATTGTAGGATAAAGAGATAACAAAAAAATGATATTTGCCCTGGTAAGCTCAGATAAAGGCGGATAACATAAAATAATGGATTAAGGGTACAACCCAGATATATAGTAAATATAATAATCAGCCTCACCAATAGGACATTCACCTTCAGGTACACGGCATTGAAGGATGAGAAGAATGGAAAAGATTTAAGGAGAGAATTGAGAAAATTTTGGATAAATCTCACCATTCGCCGAGAGGACAGCCTGCAGAATAAATGCTGGAACCGGGCATAGAATATGCTCCGAAAAAGACCACTTGATAACACCAAGGGAAGCGGATTACCATAGACCGTGAGAGAAACTACTGGCATAAGAAACACCGAATATACTGTGTCGGAAGCAATAAGCACATGGACACGAGGTGGTCAGCCTGGCAGAACCTTTCACATTGAAGTCAGTCATTAGACTAGAACCTCTCTCATAAATTAGAGGGCCGGTGGTTCCTAGATAAAAATACCCCCGACTCGTATCATGAGTGTCTTATTAACTTGGAATTATAAGTGGTCGCTTCCATGTGCGTCCTGGTCGACATTCCATGAAAATTGAGTGTTTATGTCTGGTGTAGACAGGGAAATGTCTATGTTTGTCCATGTACCTGTCCTGGGGCAAAAATGAGTAGGTGAGTTTGAATTTAGTGCGATCAAGCCATTTTGTTCAAAAATATTTTGTAACAATTGACCTCTACTATTGGTGGTATCTGAATTCCACATAGTGCTTAAAGCATTGGCATCTGCCACTAGGATTAGAGGACTTGGAATCTGGGACAGTAAGTCTCGTATTTCGTGTACGTCCAACGGTCTACCTGGTGGAAAATAAATGGAGCAAACTGTGACTCTGAAAGGAAGATAGACTGTTGCAGCAACAGCATGAAGCGTGGTTCTCAGCTGAATGGGTTCGCTATATGTGTTATCTCTAACAAGTATAGCTACCCCTCCACATGCTCTACCACCCAGAGAGTAGTCTTTTCGATAAATTGAATATCCATGTATGCTGAATGACTTACCCTGGGTCAAGTGACTCTCTTGGATAGCAATAACTTTTGGTTCGTTATCCTTCATCAAAAGTTTCAGCTCATCTAAGTGTCTTACTAAACCATTTATATTCCATTGGAGTATAGACATGGCAGATTGATTTGAGAGAAAAAAATAATATGCAGAAAATAGAAGGGAACGACTATTAATAAAATTAGAGAACATAGAACAGAAGTAATATAAGTAAATAAAGATAAAAATTAAGTAGTAAAGATTAAGTGAAAAAATAACAAATGCTATATATAGAGATATTACGATTTTAGCGCTTCTTTCCTTTAGTGCCTTTCGGTAGCTTGCTGGTTTATTTTCTTTTCCCATTCAGTTGTTCTTCTTCCTCTTCTTCACTATATTCTACTGCTGCTTCTTCTTTTTTATTTCTGCTCCTTTCTTTGTTCTTCGTATCGTCCTTATTTTTAACCGGAGTGGGATTCTTTTTGGGTAAACTTTCAACCGAACACTGAGATTCTAATGTCTGGTTATCTGTGTATTGTGGAGCTTGGATGTGAGGTGACAAAGGCTTATCGGGTTTTTGTAATAACGCGTTCTCTAACTTATCCATTCTTTTATTTAAAGTTTCTATTAGTGAAAGCAGTTTCACTAATGCTTCGGACTCCCCGGTGTTCTTTGAAGCAATATTCGCGAAAGAAGTGGAGGTATCTCTATTTTTGACTATCGATTTTGCCTCAAAATAGCTGACGTTTTGATTTACCATAATCTTTTTGATCCTCATCTCTTTTGCATAAACCGGACATGTCTTCTCTGAGGTAATGTGTTTATCTCCGCATAAACAACATTTGGTTTCTCGGCATTCTCCATCATGTATGGGGAGTGTGCATTTCCTACAGACAGGGTCTTTTCTACAGGTTGCTCTGTGGTGGCCAAGAAGTCCGCAGTTGTAGCTTATCAGAGGAGGGGGAATGTAGGGACGTAACGGGACCGACATATATCCTACGAAAATCCGCTCAGGAAGCCGAGGGCTATCGAAAGTAGATAGATACAATGAGCTGCCGTTTTTCCCTATCCGTCGTACTGACTTAACCATTTGGTCTTTCAATTCGTCCTGTATTTCTTCTTCCGAGAGATCGCTAATCTGGCGGCAGTAAAATACCCCTTTTGAATAATTCATTTGGTGGTGAGGCTCCACGGATATTGGGATTCCGTTGAAATTATTTTCTTTTAGTAGCTTGGTTGTAGCTACTTTGTTCGGACATTCGATCAATAGAAAGCCGCTTTTGCGTAGCTTCCGTACATTAATTCCTTTCGAGAAGGAGCTCAACCATTTATTAATTAGAAATGGGTTTATATTATTAAAGCTTTTCCCTTCCCTTTGTAATTTTACAATAAGGTACCGAGGGATAGTTCCTACTTTGTCTTGATTTTTTCTATTATTCCCTTCAGTTTCAAGACGTGCTGCTAGGTTTCTGCCAGATGTGTTTGCCATATTAACACTACTATGTATAATATGTTTCGCACGAGGTTTAAACACTGCTAGGAGTTAATTCTGGAGAAAGTAAGTGCACAATCCACTAGCGGCAGAAAGGTCTGAAAGAATTCTACCTGTTGGGAGTAATCCACAGTACAGTAAGCGTCTACCTGGCGGCACTAAATAGCACAAACAAACAAAGGCACAAGGATACACAGCTTAACACGGGACAGAGAGAGATGTTCACTCGACCGAGTCTTGAACCGAACTCAGTACTTAGTTACTTGAGCTCGTATCCAAAACACCTCTATAGTTGTATATATTTTGATGGTAGTTGTTATTGCATTCAATTGATGCCAGTATGAACAAATGAATGAAAGAAATACTATGTTAACACTTTCGCTGCGGGCGTCATTATGGAAGGACACTCCTCCATTACTTTTCCCTTTAGATTCAAAATGCGTAAATGGAGGGGATTCGCTTTTACAGCTCCAAGTAAAAACAGTTGCCTTCAGTATTGTTTGGGCTTTCCACCAGTGTGTTCGTTTTCAAATTGGCTGACTGGAAGATTTTGTATGACAAAAAAAATGTCTAGATGAAAAATTTAAACAAAAAATGCACTCGATACTGAGGTATTCCCAAACAATGGCCACCGCAGCGAAAGTGTTATTCCGTGAACAGATATTAACAATTATTTATGAAGTACATTTCTGTGTCTGTACATTAAATAATTAAGTAGGTATATATTTCCTTTAGAATAAAACATTAAAATATTAAGCGACAACAAATGTTGACGAAGGCCTGAGTTTTCAGGAGTAGAAGTCTACACTTCCCGGGGGACCAGCCTAAAGGGAAGGACAAGTCGCTATCTACACTCCTGCTTTATTTTTTAGGGCCTATTATTTTTGTCTGCCCTTGTTTCGTTCAAATCATATGGCGTCCACCTTGATACTTCTTGAGACCGTCTTCCGTCTTATCTTCTCACCAGATGTCCAGCCCAACTCCACTTGAGAGAGCTAATCTATGTAGAGCAAGGGACAGAGCTGGGTTGTTGGGGGGATTGAGCGTGGAACCTCAATCAACAAGATAACTACATTAAACCTTAAAGCCTTAATCACTTCTTGAGACCGTCTTCCGTCTTATCTTCTCACCAGATGTCCAGCCCAACTCCACTTGAGAGAGCTAATCTATGTAGAGCAAGGGACAGAGCTGGGTTGTTGGGGGGATTGAGCGTGGAACCTCAATCAACAAGATAACTACATTAAACCTTAAAGCCTTAATCACTGGCATGAAATGGGAGAATCATGCTTCGGTGGGGCCAGTTTTGAAAACTCTTGAGACGGCTAAAGCTATAGGTTACTTTACTCCTGCATACTGGCGTCAACTACCTGTGAGCTCACTTACATCCCATCGGTCTTGCAGATGATGACAACTGTCAACGATGCAACCTCGGAAGATTGGTCGAAGACCACCAGAAGGACTGCATAGCCCCCACCCGCCTGAATGATGACATCCTCAGTCGCTATTAGGAGGCTAGACGAATGGTTGGACAATCACGGAGGGGCGTTGGCAAAATAAAAAAAAACTTAGTTACATTGCGGATCCGATTATTCCTCTGCACATTTACAAACGTCTTTCAAAAGTTCGGTGCAATCTGAATACAGTACGGTTTAAATCCCAGTTAGTAGTCCTCTGGACACACCCCAAGATTATTAAGATGTTATTTACAGCATTGCTTTTGTTGGAGAAGTTGGCTCTCGGTTAGAACTACACGGAAGTAAATCCTCTGATAAAGAGGAGAGCACAAAAAATCGCCCTTTAATGAAAACGTAAAATATATTTTTCGTTGCAAACAGATTGTAGCACAAAAGAATTAAAAGTGTACTATCTTATCTCATTTTGAAACTACAAATCTGCAAAATTTGGTCGGAAGGTATGTGTAAATATATAAGTAGAATAGGACTTGTTGGAGACCAAATCTGTACGGCATCCGGTAGTGAGACTCAAAGATGCTTCCTCACAAATGATGACATACCAGCTTATAATTTGGTTGCTCCCAACTTCCATAGTAGCCAGTTTCCGTCGGACTTTGGCGCGTTTGGGGACTGTATATCTGCCTAAGTTTAAAAGAAGTTACACCCCGTAGTTGCGGTTGCCATGAAGAAGGGACCATGACTCACGTTCTCCTACAATCTGAGAAATACATCGGCCCACACATCAAGTTCTAGTGAGAAGTTTGTATTATAACTCGACACTTTAAGACATAATAGCATCACGTGGTTGTTATAAAGCCTTCGACATAGGCACGGTTCAAGGCCGAATCATACACGGGTTTCATCAACTCAAACCAGTACAATATTACTCCAAGAACAGAAGCATGCTTTACACATGCTCGGCGATTCTAGTTCGGCGCTCACACAACCAGCCTGGGCCCCTGTTGCTACGCATTAAGTGCCCTCCTGTCTGCCTGCGTGAACCCTTCCGTACAAATACACTGTCAATATTTAAATTGTCTAAAAGGTTTATTTTATTAGTTACATTAATTTTTATTATTTGCTCTGCTTATTCAGTTGAAATTATGTAAGTATATACTCCAATAATGCGTTTATAGACGGTACGAAGAATAGATTTTTTAAAGGTATATTTTAAGAAATAATGAAGCCAAATAAATAAATAACTTATTTTTATTTAGTCTTATCTCTGCTGGACATTAGCAGGTATATAAAAGAGATCACTCGCCGCAAAACGTTAATTCCCTGATATCTAGTGGTGAAAGAAAGAGCTAAAGCTTCTCTAAGTTCTCGCAAGAAAGTGCCAAGTTCAAACTTCTGGAGAATTCAGCCGTTAGGATGCGATTATAGAGAGAAAAAGGGGAGGACTGCTGCAACAGTAAACCGTACGGGGACCATGTGACTCTTGACTGCTTGAGCAGTAAGGCGTTCTGTGGGGAGGGCCCGCCTCGACTAGTACAGCAGTAGGGTTAAGCATGTCCAGACAAAAGAAGCTAAGACTCCTCTTTAAGCTCCTCTCAGGGTCTTATCGTACTTAAACTTTCATCTCTCAGCGCACTGCTAGTTAAGCGGCCAATCAGGTTGCTCAAAATACTCTAATATGCTGTGATCCGTATCAGAAACATTATACTAATAAATTAGGAAACATATTTTAAGTATTAAGGTATGAAGAAATAAAAAATATGGAACAGATACATCTGGACCCCGCCAAATTAAGCACAACAGAAACATCCTTTCTTTTAAAGCGACTCACGACACTTTTGGTCCCCTAGTAACTATGATGTGTATAAAGTTTGACTTTTTAGAGAACGAGAGGGCACATATAACTAAATATATGTAATAATAATATCTTATTGTTTACGAATCTTAGCTAATCAAAGTTCTTGATTTTGTCAATGAGACAATTACCGATCATCGGACTTCTAAGTTACACCAAGCACTTCCAAAACCTTAAAAGATTGGGCTTAGTTAGGGGGAGATAGCAATATTTTTCAGGGTAATCATTGAATATATTCGACTTTATTACTTTACGATATTTACCGTCTAGATTTGACACACATTCTTACATCAATGCCTTAACGAAAAATCAATAGAGCGAATTGCAGATTGACTTGAGAAGCACGAAGTAAGTTTGGTGGAGGAAATGATTTATTAATTTCTTCAGGCAAACAGCTGTATACCTTACCCTCCACAATTGAAGGCTGACTCTAAACATGAGAACTTCTCCAAACCCTGTGTACACATGTTTGGTTTTCGCTTCACTAGTGGTGAGTTTCATTGTTGATGCCGACCTAATAATGTTGAAGAAGGTAACCTTCAGTCCTAGCTCATCTTCATCACAATAACTAATCGTCTGCATATGATGTACATGAATCATGCAGCAAAGGATTCTATCCCGGTTCACAATAACTAATCGTCTGCATATGATGTACATGAATCATCCAGCAAAGGATTCTATCCCGGTTCACAATAACTAATCGTCTGCATATGATGTACATGAATCATGCAGCAAAGGATTCTATCCCGGTTCACAATAACTAATCGTCTGCATATGATGTACATGAATCATCCAGCAAAGGATTCTATCCCGGTTCACAATAACTAATCGTCTGCATATGATGTACATGAATCATCCAGCAAAGGATTCTATCCCGGTTCACAATAACTAATCGTCTGCATATGATGTACATGAATCATGCAGCAAAGGTTTCTATCCCGGTTCACAATAACTAATCGTCTGCATATGATGTACATGAATCATCCAGTAAAGGATTCTATCCCGGTTCACAATAACTAATCGTCTGCATATGATGTACATGAATCATCCAGCAAAGGATTCTATCCCGGTTCACAATAACTAATCGTCTGCATAGGATGTACATGAATCATCCAGCAAAGGATTCTATCCCGGTTCAAAAGAAATTATTTATATGGAATGTTTGCATCATATTATTATTTTACTATTAAATAATTGTCATTATTACTATCCATATTATCATTATTAGACAGACAATATTTTTATTATTAAATTATACTCTATTCATTAATACAGCTGTAGTGTAGAATTACCAATTTTCTTAAAGCTTGACTAATATTTTATATTTAATTATATTATTAATTGACTAATATACTTTAATTATCACTATTGTTATCATTGTTTATTATGCTTATTTACTATTAATTAATACTATTAAATTATTTTTTTATTCTTTACAGATTATTATTATTATTTACAGAATTATTTTTTAACCACGTTCTATAATATATTTTGAAATTATATATATATATATATATATATATATATATATATATATATATATATATATATATCTTTGAATAATCTATTTAAATTCAGACAATTTTTCATTAACGAGTTTAATTATTGATTAAGAAAATATTTTATGTTTTTTGTTTCTTATTTTTTCACAGTATTTAGTGTATTTTTTTTGTGATTCTACTCTGCCTATTTAATTATAATTATATATTATTATTATTATTTTAGTAATTTATTTTTTCGCAAGTTTTTTTTTATGTTTAAGTGTATAATTTTCTAAATACATTGCATATTTTATTTTGAATAATTAAATTGTCCTTATATGCACTCTGGCTAATGGACACTATCCAAGCATAAGAAGATTATTTTCCTATATTACAAAATATTGTATAATTATGTTTTTATCGTTGCGTGCCCAGTTCTTAATTGTGTCGTCTAGAAGTCACTATATGAATGTTTTCGTAAACGAGGGAGGTTAGCTCAGTGGTAGAGGACTGGACTAATGAACTGGAGGATCCAGGTTCAAAACCCGAGCGCGCACTGAAGATTTTTATCTTTTAGTGTCGTCGCTCGTGGGTTGTATTTGGGGTCCCAGATCGACTATAGTCTCACCCAGCCATTAATTAATTAATTAATGGGTTCCTCCAAAGGGAAAACTCAGGCGGCCGGGGCGGAGTACTGACCACACTATCTCCCTACTGTGCCTTATGGTCAAGAATTAGATACCTCTACAGTATCTGCCTATCTGCGCCCTTGTGGTCTGTTACGGGACTGATTTTATTTTTTTATATGCACTCTGGCAAATGGGCACTATCCAAGCATTAGTAGATTATTTTCTTATATTACAAATAATTGTGCAATTATGTGTTTATCGTTCCGTGTCCGGTTAATAATTGTGTCGTGTAGAAGTCACTACATGTTTCCGAACTAAGTGACTTTTGTAGAGTTTTCCCATAGTTTTTGCCATTGTTCTAGCGTTTTATGTGACATTATGTGTTCCATGTGTATTTTAGATATGTAATATATAGTGTGTTGTGTTTTGTTTACTGGTATATTATTGTCTTTGGAAGCTCATTTTGTGTGCGTCGGCTATCTCGTTACCTTCAAGTCCGTCGTGTATTTTGACCCATTTAAAGTGTGTAGTTTATGTATATATATATATATATATATATATATATATATATATATATACTCTCGATCTCACCCGATATTATTAAATATCTGCGGGAAAGGCAGTGCCTCCGCCAAATACTGCCCCGGCAATTTTGAGCCCTCTCTAACTTCGTTGTGAATGAAGTTATAAGTTTACACTTTTAGATGCCCTCTTGAATTCTAAAAAATGAAACATCACTGTTGAAAACTGGCGGGGCGAACTTGGCCGGTGCTCTGCCTTGCCTCAAGATTAAACATGCAGGCTGAAGCCATCTGCATGAAATCCATGGTCCTTACAATTTTTCACCTCCCGTTCTATTCGATGTTGAAGGACACCGCTAATTCCAGATTTTTCGCCGTTTTTTTTTCCTCTCCATTTTGAGAGATGGATATCAGACCTGAAATGCCTGAGCCTATAAATAAGAAGTGGACCATTATCTGAATGGAAGTTGTAATAGAAGGGTTGATTATGAATGAGATACGTCTGCTCTTAGATTTAGGAATGGGATCAAGAAACCTTTCATCTTACACACGCAATACTCATTTCAAACAAATCCTGAATATATTATCTACTGATTGATTTAATCTCGTCCAGACGGTATAAGAACTTTCGTGACTTTTTATCAAAGAAAATAGAACAATATTTCGTGAACGGAATACTGATACCTTATAACTAGGGAACGGATGTTCATGTAAAATAAAATTCAAAATATGTACATATATGAGTCATCCTCTTCCAAAAGGAGCCATGTCCATGAAAGCTAATTGTTGAGAAAACGAAAAAAACTGTTACCGGATCTCATATTTTTAATTTCCGTTGAAAGTCTTTTTTTTTGTTGAGGTTATTCCTTTATTACAAAGGGATTCATTACGTTTTACCCTTTTACTACAATAGTTTGTAAGAAAAAGTAAATAATATTTTGGACATAGGCCGTTTTGGAACTGTATGCTGAACAAGGGTCACTTTGGAACTGTATGCTGAACAAGGGTCACTTTGGAACTGTATATAATGGACAATGTGCATTTTAATTTTGTACAATGCTTTAACTTGTTTTAACAAAAAATTGTGTAATTTGCGAATTTATCATTATTCTTATTTATTGTTAATACAAATATAGACTTAGATGCTATTAAATCAAAAAGTTTTAAGTTATGTTACACAACTTCACTATCCATCTCACAGTCCTGGTCTTCTGAATCGCTCCCATCAAGTTCTTGTATATTCTGGAAAAGTAATTTGTAGAACTGCAACTTCGGGAGATTCTGCCAGGATGTTCCAAAATGCAGAGTAAGTAGCTCCGCTACATCTGTTTTTTTCTTCTTCTATATTGGTATACCAGGCCAACCTCAGTTCGTGATTTTCAAAAGTGTTTTTCATAGGATAAGAGTCTTTTTAAGGCTTCAATATTTTATTCACTGGAAAGAGCAGGAAAAGCTTTATCCAGTGGTTCCAAAATCTCATTTTCGAAATTTTGTCGACATGGGTCGTTTTGGAAATGAATGACTCATATATTTAACTATATATAATAAAATATATAATAAAAAATTGAAAATATGTAGTAAAAAAATACCTAAAACACTAAAAAATATTGAAAAGAAAAGCATAAATACAATTTAGAAACTCATTTTATAAGGGGGGGGGGGGGAATTGAATATTTCTACTGATGAACATTATTATGGAAAATTGTTTGCAACAACATGCATTTTTAAATTATCAAACATGAAATAACGCAGGTCTGATATCATAAGGGATTATATAGTGGTGGGGTAACCGATCAGGCACAATTTTTTTTTCTGATGATTTTGTATCGAAAAATAGTTTCATCCAATGCGCCTAGGAGCAAAGAAATATATAAAATAAAATTGGTTTAAAATTCATTATTTTATGTCTCGAGTTTGGAAAATAATATCGCCATGATTCTTTCATTAGTTCATCTCTTTTAGAGAGTAGAATAAAGGAATAATGCAACAATAATATGTCATTTTTAGCGCGGTTCCTCCCTCTCCCATAGGGAGGAACCCCGCTTATAGGGTTGATACAATGAAACAATCCGGAAGTGCCGACTAGAAAATTTCGCGTTTCAGAACCCCTAGAGACCGAAAATAACGGTGGTTCAAATTTGTATATATATATATATGTATATATTTATTTATATATATATATATTTGTCTGTTCGCTCTCTAGATAGAAGACGAATGGTCCGGATTTTGATGAAATTTGGTACAAAAATCCTTCGTCCAATTTGAAAGGTCAAGTTCGTTAACCAGCAAAATCCGCCTACTGGAAGATGGCGTTTGGGGCGAAATTCGCGCAAAAAAAATCGTAACGCTTACGTTTTTGAGTTCATAAGCTTCTAAGTACTCGTTTTATATGACTCCGGGGCTAGGAAAACGAATGAAACCATTTTCAAGGCGATAGCTTTAACCGTTTTCGAGAAAATTGGAAAAATATTTTTTGAATACCGTTTTTGGTTTGGGTACTTTGAATCATGGGATTTTTATTTTTAAACGCATCTGCTCCTAGACCATTAGCTCCGGGGAAGCATGGCTCCCAATCACGTCAGAAAAGACACAGTGATCTAGACTCAATGGTTAAAACATTGTTTTCTTTCTCTGTCCCCCTTTATTTTTCCATCAAAAAAGAAGATAATATCAAAATATGTAGCAAAAATGTGTATTTATGGCAAAATATGGGAAAATATGTAAAATATAAACCTGTTTAAATGCATGAATATCACTTAGAACGTGCAAAATTCATCAAGTAAATACAATAACATCCGTTCCCTACTTTTTTTTTTTTTTTTTTTTACGGCGCATCTACTTCTAGGTCATTAGCGCCGACATCCAGGGTACAGCGAGGAATTTTCCCAACGAGCCCTGAGATAAGAAAATTCCTGCCGGAGGTGGGGATCGAACCCACCATCTCCCGCTTATGAATCCGAGGCGCTAACCACTAGACCACGGGAGACCCCCCGTTCCCTACTTATTTGTTAATTTTGTAGATTTCATAAGCGCCTTATGGTTTACAGGAAGTTATCCAGATCAGGTCGGCCTAAAGGATGAGTAAAGCATCCGCTCCATGTAACCAGCATCTCTGCAGATTTATGGAAGCGGGCCTACGTAAGTTGATTACCTATCCGCGGAATTAAAACTGTGGTAACTTGCTCCAATTGCGGTCATTGGATATCAAATTGCAGAGGCTCCGTTCCATTAACCTCAAGAGATGCATTAAATATCTTACCGGTAACCGAGTGCTAACAAATCTTGAGGGCGAGGTTAGCACCCAAAATCCGATCGCTATAACACAATGTACAGTAAAACTCAGTCGAAGCAACTCACAAAATCATTTGAGGTACTTGAGCCGACCTGAAATTTTGTTAGAAATTACACGGGTTAGCTAAACAAATGTTTGATCACATGCATTTGGGGTGAATTTTATATCTGGAGGGCTGAAACCAAAAATGACGGCTATTTTAGTTTATCACATACAGTTTTATCACAAAATATGAGGGTTGTGCCAATATAAAAAATCGATACATTTTTTTGCAGTAGATGTATGTTTTTTGTGGCCATGGCTGTGGAAGGTTCTCTGAGGTCGACGCTACGATTAGTAATTTGAGTGCTCCTGAAGAGGCGTCAGGGGATGTGAAACATGTAGAGCAAAATAATGGTTTATTAATGAAAGTTGAATTTTCTACACATAAAATAGATTGTGAAATATATGGTAACTATATAATTACAAAAAAAAATCAGATAAGTAGAAAATATTTTATCATACGCAAAATAAAAATAAAACCTCTTTGTCATCAAGTCAGCTCAAAATGATTAAAAAATTAATTGTTTTTGCTTGCTGATATTTTCTTTATACTAATTCAGACACGATTCCGTTCTCCAGCATTTTCGGTATTCCTCTTGAGCATAAAACAGTAGTCAGCTATCATATTGGCCCTGGCCGCCTTCCAACTACCGTATTTGAGGTTTAACGCTTAATAACAAAACATCGGATTAAAGAAAAAAACAGTTTTGCCAAAAACTAAAAGTGATTGAATTTTTAGAGTATTCTTGTTTCTACCCTCAATCATGGGAAATATACAAAAAATCTTATGCAGTTTTTTGGTTTCGGCCTTATCAAAGTGTAGTAGAGTAGGGCATTATTCAATATTTTTTTTATTCTATAATCATTCAAATAAACTTTTATTGAATAAGAATTTATTCATTGATTAGGTTATTCATCTACTGATTTTTTTTTATTCTATGAATAACAGGGTTGGCTCATTATACAATAAATTTTTTATTCTATAATCATTCAAATAAACATTTATTGAATAAGAATTTATTCATTGATTGGGTTATTCATCTACTGATTTTTTTATTCTATGAATAACAGGGCTGGCTCATTATTCAATAAATTTTTATTGAATAAGAATTTATTCATTTTTTTTTTTAAATTAATCAATAAATAATTATTTCTTCAATTCGTTTAAAATAATGTGATTCATGGAAAAATGTAGGTTAATTTTTCTTTTTTTAACAGTCTTGATGTACTCAGTACATTGTACACAAAACATGGGTTGTAAAGATTTTCTATAAAGGAATAATAAATGTGAAAATGTGTGCTGTAAGAAAAATTAAGGGTGACTTAATCATTATAACCTCCTACCTCCTGGAATGAATTCATCACTAGCTGTTAAGAATTAATCATTATAACCTCCTACCTCCTGGAATGAATTCATCACTAGCCGTTAAGAATTAATCATTATAACCTCCTACCTCCTGGAATGAATTCATTACTAGCCGTTAAGAATTAATCATTATAACCTCCTACCTCCTGGAATGAATTCATCACTAGCCGTTAAGAATTAATCATTATAACCTCCTACCTCCTGGAATGAATTCATCACTAGCCGTTAAGAATTAATCATTATAACCTCCTACCTCCTGGAATGAATTCATCACTAGCCGTTAAGAATTAATCATTATAACCTCCTACCTCCTGGAATTAATTCATCACTAGCCGTTAAGAATTAATCATTATAACCTCCTACCTCCTGGAATGAATTCATCACTAGCCGTTAAGAATTAATCATTATAACCTCCTACCTCCTGGAATGAATTCATCACTAGCCGTTAAGAATTTCCGCCATTATTTACAAATTATTATCATCCAGGAACCTTTTATTTTTACAATAAAGCAGTTTGTTTTTAAATATATCAGTAATGTTCCGTCAACAATACCAATTATATTAAAAGTAAGCAAATGTTTAATGAATTTAGTCATTTTTATTAGAAAATATTGTTAGAATAAATCACTTATATTTAACGAAATATTCCAAACAAATATAATTTAATAAAAATTCTCATTCTAATAAATCATTTTTATTCCATAAAAATTTTCATTCAATAAATCATTGTTATAATGAATAATAAAGTTACGTTATTCTTTGAATGGTTGAATAATGAATGAAAAATTATTCTTTATTCAGAATGATTTTTGTCCAACACTGCTAAAAGTAAAACAAGTTGTTGCAAGTTATTTTATATCATATAGCTGAATGTTTGACTGAATAGTTAGGCTGAATGTGGATTTTAGAATGACAATTCTTTATTCGAATGAGTATTTGTGTAATTCCTCAAAATGTGATTTCCTGATATCAGTATGCTATAAAGTGATACAAGCACTAGATATGTTATAAATTAGTTAAAATCTGATGTTTTGTTCCAAATTGAAACTAAAAATTGAATATTGTGTTTTGGGACTATTTGATGCTTAGATCGGAGAGTGACAGCGGAAATCATTGTTATTCAATAATGAATAATGAAGTTACGTTATTCTTTGAATGGTTGAATAATGAATGAAAAATTATTCATTATTCAGAATAGGGGTCTCCCGTGGTCTAATGGTTAGTGGCTTGGATTCATAAGCGGGAGATGGTGGGTTCGGGCCCTGGACGTCGGCGCTAATGACCTAGAAGTAGATGCGCCAAAACAAAAAAAAAAAATTTTCAGAATAAAACATCAAATTTAATCATTATTCCCAATGTCACTC
The DNA here is from genome assembly GCA_946811695.1 of Gonocerus acuteangulatus. Lineage (NCBI taxonomy): Eukaryota > Metazoa > Arthropoda > Insecta > Hemiptera > Coreidae > Gonocerus > Gonocerus acuteangulatus. Next base: position 116,999,958 of record OX328132.1, on the reverse strand, counting down.
GTCCATGAGAGTGCACCCTGGACGAAAATAGGCTGTGAGAAAAATGAATCTTTACGAAATAACATATCATGAGATGACCAAATTTCCACAATTAAAAGTAATGTACAAGTTTAAAACTGAAACGCCGAGAAAAACATTCTGACGGAACCTTACCTCTGCTGAACTGGTTGTAATTCTTGATAACTCTCTGGGCGTTCCTCCTGGCTATGTAGAACCACTCACTCGTGTTGCTGAGGTAGTTATACTCCACGGCCAGATCTTTGACGAGTATCTCACCATCAGGAAGGCGATAGGCATAGGGACAGTAAAGTAGGTAGTTCTTGAATTGATGTGCATCGTAGCAGTTGCCAGCAGCGAAGATATCTTCATCGAATTCCACCATGCTGAGTACGCTAGTATGGAGGAGATAGTCAGAGCCTTCCATGACTTCTGCTGGAGCGTATTTCCATAATCGTGTCAACATGTTGGCTCGATTCACAGCGACCTCGGCTTCGATGCGAAACTTCTCCTGTAAATAGAAAGTAGAAAACATTAATAAATCTGAGAAATTAGTATCGAAGTTGGAGCATCAATTGAACAACATGAATTATAATTAGTTCGTTTTCCAGTACTTTTCCATGTTTCGATATATGTGTATATATATACTCGTGTATATATATATATATATATATATATATATATATATATATATATATATATATATATAGGGTAAACCGGACAGTTATTGACACCCAGTACAGTTATTGACAACCCCAAACTTTAACTTGAAGAAATAAGTGAACTAGTCCTAATTTTATTTTTGGAAATACAGGAAACTAATGTTTGAGGTGTCTTCTAAGTCATCCATGATATAAATGTTTAAGAAACTAACCACAGGGAAGGCTTTAAAATTAATACCTCCAAGACTTGAGCTGAGAGCCAGTTAATGGCTACAAGGTTATGATTTCCCCAAGGATTTCCATTCCATTTTTTTGTTCTTACTCTCTTTCTACATTTATTCCTATAAAGGTAAGTACTTTATATTGTTTGTTAATGTACAATTGATGTGTCTTGAATGGTTTTAAATTAAAATAATCAATTTAAAGATTATAATAAAGGGATGTCAATAACTGGTCATTTTTTTCCAAAGTATTTTGTTATTGACACCCCATGTCAATAACTAAATTATGATTTTGTTTTTAAATATTGATGGTTTTGTTTTAATTTTAATAATTTAATCTTCCTGATAAATCTGCAATGTTTTTTTACTTTAATTCCAGTGTAACTAGTTATTCACATGGGGTGTCAATTACTATATTTTGGGTTCAATGACTAGTTATTGACACTGTCAGTTCTTAATAATAAAGTTTATTTTTTGTGGATAACTGGTGTTAGTAATTCTATGAAGCCTGGTTATAGCCAGAAGGATTTAGAGAATGCCTTGAAGGCCATAAAGGATGGCTCCTCCATTAAATCGGCATTCAAAGGATTTTGAGTTCCGCGGGCAAATCTGCTCTTCAGATTAAGCGATGAATTTGTAAAATCATTGTCTGGACCACGGTAAATTCTTTCGGATGAAGACAAACTAACTCTAGTTGCTTGGATAGAATAATGTGCGAAAAAGGGATTCATGAGGAAGAAAAATGACAATTCACAATCCCTAAAAGAATTTATTCAATTTAAAAATATGAGCACTCCCTTTAAAGGTAATTGTCCTGGTGGTGGCTAGTAAAAGGATTTATTACAAATGCACCCGTCTATACAGAGAGGATTTCTGAAGACGTTACTGGGACCAGCACACGTGTTTCTGAAGCTAATGTTAGAACGTGGTTAGGGAACGTCATTTCAAAACCAAATGAAGATACCATAGGACTTCAAGAAGTTACTGAAATTCATACCACACCTGAACTATGCCTGCCACATATTTATTATTAACAACAACACCTCTTGGATATACAAAGGGAATCAATTTGGTCCATCTGGCAACGAAAGTCGCCATTGGCTGAAGTGCTATACTGGCTAGAATCTCCGAAAAGAAACATTCTAATCATTTATTTGTCTAATCACATGTCATTAGTCACAAGTATACGACGAAAACTAATGCTGGAAGCCAATATAGAAGAAAAAATTCAGAAAAAAAGGATTCAAAAAGATTGGAGCGGGAGAACAATAGTAAAATTCCTAAAAGGAAAATTGAACAAACCAAAAAAAAAAAACTAACCTTATGTTTCAAATGTGGCAGTATTGTAAAGGGAATTTATTTTGATTTTTCATTATGATTATAAGATTCTGAACATATCCCTGAAAGTGACGAGTCTGATGAATTTGTTTAACCTGCTTGTTACATCCTGGAATTTGATGAAGATATAAATGAAGATGATGAAATGTAAATTAATTAATTTTATTTCATGTTACATAAAACCTACCAGCATTTCTTATCTATTTTTGAAATTTGTTTTTTACTAGTTATATTCATAATGTTAAAAAAAATTGAATATTTTAATTGCTTTTTATATTACATTAAAGTTTATGATATGTTTGTGATATTACTTCCTTATAATGACCTATTATAACATAAGAAAGAAAATGTTAAGAGTACAAGGGGTGTCAATAACTGTAGTGTCAATAACCCATCCACAGGGTGTCAATAACTAGATTTTGCACTTTTTAACATAAATATTGCCATATGATAAAATTAATTGAACTTTTGAACCAAAACTCCACTTGAGTCTTTCTAAGGATAGATAAAGAAGAGCTATAGGAAGTTTCAGTTTGATCCATTCATAAAAAGTATTTTTTTTAAATTTCACAACAGAAATGTAGTCTTAAGGGTGTCAATAACTGTCCGGTTTACCCTACTCGTGTATGTATATATATATATATATATATATATATATATATATATATATATATATATATATATATATAATTTAGGATCTGTAAGCAGAGAGAGGAAAATACCACAGAAGGATACCGCTAGAATTACGGAATGAGCTTCGCGTGGGGTGTGCCCCTGGGGTGGGCCGAAGAAACTCATTTTTTTATTTCGAAGTTGTAATAGTGCGGAAAAGTTGCGAATTATATAGAGAAATAAAAGGAAACTAAAATTATCAAAATCGGATGAAATCTTCCGTTCGCGCATTGGCTTTGAAATTTTACAAAATATGAAAAATCTTACTTTTCGGGAATATTTTTTAAATTTTTGAATTTGATGATTTCGTAATACAATAGTTTTTAAAGCCTTTGAATAGAGACTAAAAACATGGTGTTTTAATTTGGTTTAGATCAGTTAATATCTTTCAGTCGTGCATAGGGCTCAAAATTTGCCGAAATATTGAAAATTTCACATTTTTAAGAGTTATTTTATGTATCTTTAATATACTTTTTTTAACGTTATAGTTACAGTGTTTCTATTTTTTAACATAAGAACATTGTGTTTTATTAAGGTGCAAATGAATTAACAAATTTCGGCCGCAGAATGACGCCAATGCTACACAAAAACAGGACCTCAAAAAAGAGAGATAGGCCTATGACATGATGGGCAATAACAGTTTTAACGGGCATGGTACATTTCCACTTGCTGTATATTTAAAAAGCTTAAATATTTACGTTACAGAATAGTTTTAACAAAAACGTTACGTTTATAAAATAGAAAAAAAAAAAACATAGTTCTGTATAAATTACTGTTGTCTTATTTGAACCTGTCCATTAATACCTACTGTTCTCAATTTTGAAGCCAAGGGTACTTTGATCGCTTTTTTGGTATTTCATAAGTAATTAGTGTTTAAATGTAGAAACATAATTAAAATAGAAAAAAAACATAATTCTGTATAAATTACTGTTGTGTTAGTTGAACCCATCAAGTAAAGGTTTTATCAGATATCTCATAGATTGTTTTGATTGGTAAAGATGTTTTGGGGCGTCTGTAAAGTTTGTACTTGTTTTGATAGTAAACCACATTGATATACAGGGTGTCCCAGTATATGTGTCCACCCCCTTTTCCTCCTAGAGTTGTTGGAATTTCGAAATGAAACTTGGTAGGTCTTAGTTATGTTGCATGAGGTTACTTTTGAAGGTTTAGTTGACTTTGTAACATTCTCCAGAGCATCTAACTCTTGATTTTCCAATGGCGGCAGGTATTTTTTATGACGAATTCTGATAGAAAATTTAATTTTAAGACTAATTTATTCCGAGACATCTTTTAATCCGTCGCTCTTTTGAAAAATGTCGCCCTTCTGTAGACAAATTCCTATTTATCACTGAAACAAAGCCTTGTACGTAAAAACACCTCAATGTAAACGTTGTAGCCTATTACTTGTCCTTTCAGATGATACCAAGATCAAAGTTGTAGATTAAATATTTAACGGGGTATTATGAATGAAAACAAAGGCAATTTTTTTTTTAGTTTCATGATATAATAATTTCATATGGAAAAATAAATTTATTCTGTTCTGTTTTATAATAATTGTATATACTTTTTTTCATAAAGTAAATAACTACTTTTTTTTATTGTTTATGTCAGTTACTTTTTTTTCTATTCATATCGATTTTCAGAATTGTTACTTTTTAAAACTTTTAATGTATATTTTTCATTCATAATATCCTGTTAAATATTAAATCTACAAATTTGATCTTGGTATCACCTGAAAGGAAAATTAATAGGCTACAACGTTTGTATCGAGGTGTTTTTACGTAAAAGGCTTGGTTTCAGTGATAAATAGGAATTTGTCTACAAAAGGGCGATATTTTTCAGTTTTTGCGTTTTACGCGCAAACGGTGCGTCGGATCAAAAGATGTCTCGGAATAAATTAGTCTTAAAATTAAATTTTCTATCAGAATTCGTCATAAAAAATACCTGCTGCCATTAGAAAATCAAGAGTTAGATGCGCCGGAGAAAAACTGGAGAATGTTACTAAGTCAACTAAACCTTTAAAAGAAACCTCATGCAACATAACTAAGACCTACCAAGTTTCATTTCGAAATTCCAACAACTCTAGGAAGAAAAGGGGGTGGACAAATATACTGGGACACCCTGTATATTATTTCAATATAAACAACCAGTTCTTCACGTTCAGGTGAGGGCATTTCTTCACTTACGTACAATCTGAGAGTTATATTTGCATTTGTCAATCGCCTCGATTCGATAAACGCCCATTTTTTTTTACGTATTTATTAGTTCGTGTGAAAACATACCACGCCTATTACATTTAAACACTAATTACTTATGAAATACCAAAAAAGCGATCAAAGTACCATTGGCTTCAAAATTGAGAACAGTGGGTATTAATGGACAGGTTCAAATAAGACAACAGTAATTTATACAGAACTATGTTTTTTTTTTTCTATTTTATAAACGTAACGTTTTTGTTAAAAACTATTCTGTAACGTAAATATTTAAGCTTTTTAAATATACAGCAAGTGGAAATGTACCATGCCCGTTAAAACTGTTATTGCCCATCATGTCATAGGCCTATCTCTCTTTTTTGAGGTCCTGTTTTTGTTTAGCATTGGCGTCATTCTGCGGCCGAAATTTGTTAATTCATTTGCACCTTAATAAAACACAATGTTCTTATGTTAAAAAATAGAAACACTGTAACTATAACGTTAAAAAAAGTATATTAAAGATGCATAAAATAACTCTTAAAAATGTGAAATTTTCAATATTTCGGCAAATTTTGAGCCCTATGCACGACTGAAAGATATTAACTGATCTTAACCAAATTAAAACACAATGTTTTTAGTCTCTATTCGAAGGCTTTAAAAACTATTATATTACGAAATCATGTTAGATTTTTCATATTTTATAAAATTTCGAAGCCAATGCGCGAACGGAAGATGTCAACCGATTTTGATCATTTTTGTTTCCTTTTATTTCTCTATATAATTCGCAACTTTTCCGCACTATTACAACTTCGAAGAAAAGAAATGAGTTTTTTCGGCCCACCCTAGTGCCCGTCTCTGGCCAAATGAAATTGCACAAGTCTATTGAAAGAAGTGAACGAAAGGTTATTAATTACAGGGTTGGCTCTAATATATGATTATTTATTTTTAACTCTTCATTCATTATTTTATACATTTAAAATAATGTGGTACATTATTGGAACAACAAACTCAGATTCATTAAGTTCAGCAAACATTATCACTTGAATAAATAACTTTCTTTAAAATTAATGAACTTACAAGGGGAGTATACAGCGATGGGGTCACCGATCTGGACCATTTTCTGGTGATTCTACATCGAAAAATAGTCGACGCGTTCCGTCCAATGCGCCTTAGGAGCCCAGAAATAAAATAAAATAGGTTGAAAGTGCTTTATTTTTTATATCGAGTTTAGAAAATAATATCGACATGATTTTTTCACCAATTAATTTGTTTTATAGAGTAGATTAAAGGAAAAATATAATCGTTAAACAATAATTTATATTTCGTCAAATAAATTCAAAAATATTCTTACGTTTTCAAGTAAACTAGTATTATAAATTTTTTACACCAAAAATAATAGCAGATTTAAAATCAGCACCCCAAGAAACCCTAATGTAGTGAATATCATTGAAAACAAAAAATAATGATTTTTCCCAGTCTGGAAGAGACTAAAAATTTGTAAGCGAAAAAGTAATGTGACCTTTTGAAATTCAATATCTCCCCTTGAGATAATCCGATTTTTACGTCATTGAAATCTTTCAAAAGAAGAAAGAATCCTTTTTCTAACCATATAAATGACTATCGTATTATTTCAAAAGGTACTTGCAAAAAATGGGTTTCAAAATAAAAATAAAATGTAAACGTTTTTGTATATAACGTCGATCCCAGAACACGTAGAAACACCCCGATTGGAGGGAAATGTGTCACATTATGGCCTTTATCGGCCCTTAAAGTTTGGTTTGAATCGGGTGTATATAATATGGCCGGATTGTTGAATCCTTAACAACATTTTAGGGGTCGGACCTCAGCGAAATTTAAAATAATTTTCATTTTTGTAATATTCTCAAAATTTGAATTTAGGGGGTTTTCAATGTGCTAAAAACGAATCTGACATCCGTTTTTATGTAATATTTTGACCAAATAATGAATTCTATAGAGTCGAGTATGTAAAACATTTTTTTATTCAAAAACGGACGTCAGATTCGGACCTTTTGAAATAATACGACAGTCATTTATATGGTTAGAAAAAGAATTCTTTCTTCTTTTGAAAGATTTCAATGACGTAAAAATCGGATTATCTCAAGGGGAGATATTGAATTTCAAAAGGTCACATTACTTTTTCGCTTACAAATTTTTAGTCTCTTCCAGACTGGGAAAAATCATTATTTTTTGTTTTCAATGATATAAAAATTTAATGGTGTAAAAAATTTATAATACCAGTTTACTTGAAAACGTAAGAATATTTTTGAATTTATTTGACGAAATATAAATTATTGTTTAACGATTATATTTGTCCTTTAATCTACTCTATAAAACAAATGAATTGGTGAAAAAATCATGTCCATATCATTTTCTAAACTCGATATAAAAAATAAATCACTTTCAACCTATTTTATTTTATTTCTCAGCTCCTAAGGAGTATTGGACGGGACGCTCGGACACGTGTCAACTATTTTTCGATGTAGAATCACAACAAAAAAAAAATGGTCAAGATCGGTGACCCCATCGCTGTATACTCCCCTTGTTAGTCATTTTTATTAGAAAAGAATGTTAAAATAAATCGCTTGTATTTAACGAAAAGTTTCAGTCAAATAAATCAATTTCTTTCAAAAAGTTGATCCATTCGAATTAATAGCTTTCATGCAATAAAAAATTTCATTCAATAAATCATTTTTATTCAATAATAATTTTCATTCAATAAATCATTGTTATTCAATAATTAATTGAAAAAATAAGTTACGTTATTCATTGAATTGAAATAATAATGAATGAAATAACATATTTATTCATTATTCATTATTCTGAATGATTTTTGCCCAACACTGTTACGTATACTTTTGGGTGTACAAATACTCGTACATTTACTCAAATGTTTACACGTACATGTACTCATTCGGATGATGCTAAGAATAAGATAGAGAGCGTGGGAGTGTGAGAGAGAGAGAGAGAGAGAGAGAGAGAGAGAGAGGAGGGAGGGAGAGAGGGAGGGAGAGAGGGAGGGAGTGAGTGAGGCATTGGGAGTGGGTGGGTGTAGATAGGAGACTTGGCTCCCAAACAGAACTCCCAATAGCTGCGTAATTAACGAAGGTCTACAATTCTACCCAATTAATTTCCAAAAGATAAACAGGCTAAGGTTCTTCCATTCCCTCCAAAGCAGGGGTATAGTCATTTCTTCCCGACAACCCTCCCCCTTCCTCAAATACTTTATCTCGAGCACGTCATTGTAATTATGAATTCCTTGAAAGCGGTCATTATTACAGAAACAATACTTCTTCAAACAGAGATAAGACTCCACCTATTTTCTCCCACCAAAAATACCATATCTGTTAAATGACAGAAAATACCCCTAGAATTATTATTAAAAATTCCTTAAAATCTATTATTAAACGTCTCTTATATCCATTATTCAACAAACCCTGGAAATTGTATTAATTTAACCTTAAAACAACTATGGGACTAATATTAATATAACTCTAAAAAAATGTATAAATAAACCCTGCAACTATTATCAAAATAAACTTAAAACAACTATGAGACTGTTATTAATATAACCCAAGGAAAAGTATAAATAAATCCCTGGAACTAATATCAAAACAACCCTGAACTATTATCAAAATAATCTTAAAACAATTATTAAAACGACTACGGGGCTATTTTTAATTTAACCATAGAAAAAGTATAAATAAACCCTAGATCTATTATCAAAATAACCTTAATACAACTATGAGACTGTTATTAATATAACCCTAGGAAAAGTATAAATAAAACCCTGGAACTATTATCAAAGCAACCCTGAACTATTATCAAAATAATCTTAAAACAATTATTAAAACGATTTTGGGACTATTAATAATATAACCATAGAAAAAGTATAAATAAAACCCTGGAACTATTATCAAAATAACCTTAAAACAACTATGGGAGTGTTATTAATATAACCCTAGACAAAGTATAAATAAAACCCTAGAAAAATTATCAAAACAACCCTGAACTATTATCAAAATAATCTTAAAACAATTATTAAAACGATTTTGGGACTATTAATAATATAACCATAGAAAAAGTATAAATAAAACCCTGGAACTATTATCAAAATAACCTTAAAACAACTATGGGAGTGTTATTAATATAACCCTAGACAAAGTATAAATAAAACCCTAGAAAAATTATCAAAATAACCTTAAAAGAATTATTAAAACAACTATTCTAAATATAAACCTGGAGCACCCCACACCATTATTAAAATATCCTAAAATACCCTAAAATCCATTATTATTCCCTGGAAGTATTATTATAATAACCCTGGAACACCCCTGATTATATTAATAAAATACCCTATGATCCATTATTATTACCCTGGAACTATTATTATAATAACCCTGGAATACTCCTGATTATATTAATAAAATATCCTAAAATACCCTAAAATCCATTATTATTCCCTGGAAGTGTTATTATAATAACCCTGGAACACCCCTAATTGTATTAATAAAATATCCTAAAATACCCTATGACCCATTATTATTCCCTGGAAGTATTATTATAATAACCCTGGAACACCCCTGATTATATTAATAAAATATCCTAAAATACCCTATGATCCATTATTATTACCCTGGAGCTATTATTATAATAACCCTGGAATACTCCTGATTATATTAATAAAATATCCTAAAATACCCTATGATCCATTATTATTACCCTGGAGCTATTATTATAATAACCCTGGAACACCCCTGATTATATTAATAAAATATCCTAAAATACCCTATGATCAATTATTATTACCCTGGAACTATTATTATAATAACCCTGGAATACACCTGATTATATTAATAAAATGTCCTAAAATACCCTATGATCCATTATTATTACCCTGGAACTATTATTATAATATCCCTGGAATACACCTGATTATATTAAAATACTATTGGAAATAGAAAAAAATATATTTATGGTGACATAATTGAAACACTCCTGCAGCCGTTATAAAAATTGTACAAACCCCATGTTTTTTTATTAATGAGAATTTTGAAATTCAATATAATAAATTCTAGGAAGACGGGTAGTTTGTTGGCTGATCCAGCTAAAGTGGAGAAAAAAAATATGTGTACATATTACAGGTCAAATATATTATGAGAATTATAAAATAGGTGGCTATGTGAGACTACAGCACAAGGAAATCGTGGACTTTCCCGCATGAAAATCCAAGGTCATGGACACAGGACCACGGGAAGCCTTTCTGTTTGGCTAAAAATTTTTATTAAAGTTCTATAATGAAATAAGAAGCATGTTTATATTTGTTCTTGTTTATAATAAACGTTTAGAATGAGCGGAATTTAAGGTGACAAAGCGAGCAATTTTCTCTTAGAGCTGGCTACTCCCAGTTTCCTGTGCATTGTGGCACGTGAATCTAGCTTCACATTCTTATGTTTTGCAGGACGTTTTATTTGTTCTCGTTTATAATAAAGGTTTAGAATGAGCGGAATTTAAGGTGACAAAGCGAGCAATTTTCTCTTAGAGCTGGCTACTCCCAGTTTCCTCTGCATTGTGGCACGTGAATCTAGCTTCACATTCTTATGTTTTGCAGGACGTTTTATTTGTTCTCGTTTATAATAAAGGTTTAGAATGAGCGGAATTTAAGGTGACAAAGCGAGCAATTTTCTCTTAGAGCTGGCTACTCCCAGTTTCCTCTGCATTGTGGCACGTGAATCTAGCTTCACATTCTTATGTTTTGCAGGACGTTTTATTTGTTCTCGTTTATAATAAAGGTTTAGAATGAGCGGAATTTAAGGTGACAAAGCGAGCAATTTTCTCTTAGAGCTGGCTACTCCCAGTTTCCTGTGCATTGTGGCACGTGAATCTAGCTTCACATTCTTATGTTTTGCAGGACGTTTTATTTGTTCTCGTTTATAATAAAGGTTTAGAATGAGCGGAATTTAAGGTGACAAAGCGAGCAATTTTCTCTTAGAGCTGGCTACTCCCAGTTTCCTGTGCATTGTGGCGCGTGAATCTAGCTTCACATTCTTATGTTTTGCAGGACGTTTTATTTGTTCTCGTTTATAATAAAGGTTTAGAATGAGCGGAATTTAAGGTGACAAAGCGAGCAATTTTCTCTTAGAGCTGGCTACTCCCAGTTTCCTCTGCATTGTGGCACGTGAATCTAGCTTCACATTCTTATGTTTTGCAGGACGTTTTATTTGTTCTCGTTTATAATAAAGGTTTAGAATGAGCGGAATTTAAGGTGACAAAGCGAGCAATTTTCTCTTAGAGCTGGCTACTCCCAGTTTCCTCTGCATTGTGGCACGTGAATCTAGCTTCACATTCTTATGTTTTGCAGGACGTTTTATTTGTTCTCGTTTATAATAAAGGTTTAGAATGAGCGGAATTTAAGGTGACAAAGCGAGCAATTTTCTCTTAGAGCTGGCTACTCCCAGTTTCCTGTGCATTGTGGCACGTGAATCTAGCTTCACATTCTTATGTTTTGCAGGACGTTTTATTTGTTCTCGTTTATAATAAAGGTTTAGAATGAGCGGAATTTAAGGTGACAAAGCGAGCAATTTTCTCTTAGAGCTGGCTACTCCCAGTTTCCTGTGCATTGTGGCGCGTGAATCTAGCTTCACATTCTTATGTTTTGCAGGACGTTTTATTTGTTCTCGTTTATAATAAAGGTTTAGAATGAGCGGAATTTAAGGTGACAAAGCGAGCAATTTTCTCTTAGAGCTGGCTACTCCCAGTTTCCTCTGCATTGTGGCACGTGAATCTAGCTTCACATTCTTATGTTTTGCAGGACGTTTTATTTGTTCTCGTTTATAATAAATGTTTAGAATGAGCGGAATTTAAGGTGACAAAGCGAGCAATTTTCTCTTAGAGCTGGCTACTCCCAGTTTCCTGTGCATTTTGGCGCGTGAATCTTGCTTCACATTCTTATGTTTTGCAGGACGTTTTATTTGTTCTCGTTTATAATAAAGGTTTAGAATGAGCGGAATTTAAGGTGACAAAGCGAGCAATTTTCTCTTAGAGCTGGCTACTCCCAGTTTCCTGTGCATTGTGGCGCGTGAATCTAGCTTCACATTCTTATGTTTTGCAGGACGTTTTAAAGTTTTCACGAAATATTAAAACTAATTATTAACTTTATATATTTCAAGCGTTCCAGAAGACACTAAGATTAAGAACGGAAATGCGCTAAGAAAACTCGATTCCTATGAGATGGATTATGGTAAATTTGGAGTTTAGCCTCCTCCGAACCGATTATTTTCAAATTTTGTACTATAACGTATTTTGATGTACTAAATAAGAATCTGTTAAAAAAAACGTCGCCCTCAACTAGGCAAGAAGTTATTAAGCACTAAAGTTCTCTGTTAAACTGCAAATATGCCTGGATTTTTGGTGGTGATATGAATTCGGAAGTACCTATTCAGGAACAGTTACCTGATAACATAGAGGTGATTAAACTTAATATCACTTCTCATACCTTTGACACTTAACTTATTAAGAGAGGGAGAATTTTTAATGAATAAAGTAAACGGGAGAACTTTTACGTGAGTCTCCTTTAGAAATTCAGGGGCAAAGCATTATTGATCATGTCTGGGTAGATATAATGAATTCACATTTTCTTAACGATTTTGAGGCTCTAGCTTCCCAAGGTTTAGAATTAAGTTCCAATTAAAAGCTAAAGTTCTTGACATTCCTTGTGTACAAATCTAAAATATAATTTAATAGTGGGATTTTCATCTTTATTATTTGTACTTTTGTAACATAATGAATAGACAGTAAACAAAACAGAATTTGCACCATCAACATAAACATATCACTTATAATCAATAGTGGGCATAATAATAGGCATCGCTGTTTATTGCCCATAAACAAACATCCTAATCCTCTTCGTGTACAGACGGAGTGTCGAGGGCTTGATATTGAAGAACTATTCAATAAATACACACAGACACAAGGAAAACACAAACTTCTCCTTCTACATCACTTACAAAACACAGATGACACAAAGTTTCTTCATTCCTCCGTTCATCAACAAACGTTTATGTTTTCCTCCTTGAAGTGTAAAGAACTAAAAATTGACAAATTTGAATAAAAACGACTGGCTTTACAATTTGAATGACACTCTTCACATTTACAAATAAGCCTAAAACTAACCACGGGACTAGCGCTACAGCGATAACACAAAATCACATCACCTCTATACAGGGTGTCCCACATTGAGATTTCATAACTTTAGGGGTTTATTCTGCACGTCATTTGTAGTCCATGGGCGTAAAAACGAGCGTTCTATCTGAAAATGTAGAGGCTTTAATAAGCTTAAAAAATGTATCATTTCGAAGCTTATTAAATAATGCAACTTTTGTGGCGGAGGCAAACCTCTAAGACAAAAAATAGCTGAATAAGAAAATATTGAATAATGTAATAAAACACTAATATTAAATATTCTCATCTATAAGGCTTTTAACACAGCTCTTAATTTACATGGTAGTATAAAAGCCAGTAGTTTTTAAAATACACAAAAGACTGAGTAGCTCCTCTACTTTTTCAGATAGAACGTTCATTTCTGCGCCACTGATCTACAAATGAGATGCAGAATAAACACCTAAAGTTATAACATCTCAATGCAGGACACCCTTTATACTCCCCGACTACATTCCAGTTGAGCTACAAGGAATACAGGGTGCCCCAAGTTCGCGTGCCCCCCCCCCCCGGAAATCTGCAATTGTTTAAATGCAGGGCTGAGACTTGGTGTGCCTTGTAACCCCAGAGAAATCATTCCATTCAACCTCATAACCTTCTCCGGTACTTCTCCAGTAACCAGAACTTTGGAATTTCCAATGGAATGCCACACTTTTTATGACGGATTCCATAGTTACAAAAAAAAAAAAAAAAAAAAAAAAAAAAAAATGGAAAAGATAGACTTTTGTTGGGAATTTCAGACATATTCCTATCAGGATGGGCAAAAATCATTCAGAATAATGATTAATTTTTCATTCATTATTCAGTCAATTCAATGAATATAATAACTTATTATTTTTATTCATTATTGAATGAAAATTTATATTGAATAAAAATGATTTATTGAATGAGAAGTTTTATTGAATGAAAATTATTTATTCGAATGAAACAACTGTTCATTGAAAAAAAAATGGGAAAAAAATTGATTTGAATACGGATGTCAGATTCGTTTTTAGCACATTAAAAACCCCTAAATTCAAATTTTGAGAATATTACAAAAATAAAAATTATTTTAAATTTCGCTGAGGTCCGACCCTTAAAATGTTGTTAAGGATTCAACAATCCGGCCATATTATATACACCCGATTCAAACCAAACTTTAAGGGCCGATAAAGGCCCTAAAGTGACACATTTCCTTCCAATCGCGGTGTTCCTACGTGTTCTGGGATCGACGTTATATACAAAAACGTTTACATTTTATTTTTATTTTGAAACCCATTTTTTGCAAGTACCTTTTGAAATAATACGTTAGTCATTTATATGGTTAGAAAAAGGATTCTTTCTTCTTTTGAAAGATTTCAATGACGTAAAAATCGGATTATCTCAAGGGGAGATATTGAATTTCAAAAGGTCACATTACTTTTTCGCTTACAAATTTTTAGTCTCTTCCAGACTGGGAAAAATCATTATTTTTTTGTTTTCAATGATATTCATTAGGGTTTTTGGGGTGCTGGTTTTAAATCTGCTATTATTTTTGGTGTAAAAAAATGTATAATACTAGTTTACGGGGTCTCCCGTGGTCTAATGGCTAACGCCTTGGATTCATAAGCGGGAGATAGTGGGTTCGATTCCCAACCTCCGGCAGGAATTTTATGATCCCACGGCTCGCTGGAAAAATTCCTCGCTACACCCTGGATGTCGGCGCTAATGACCTAGATGTAGATGCGCCGTAAAAAAAAAAAAAAAAAAAAAAAATACTAGTTTACTTGAAAACGTAAGAATATTTTTGAATTTATTTGACGATATATAAATTATTGTTTAACGATTATATTCTTCCTTTAATCTACTCTATAAAACAAATGAATTGGTGAAAGAATCATGTCGATATCATTTTCTAAACTCGATATAAAAAATAAAGCACTTTCAACCTATTTCATTCTATTTCTCGGCTCCTAAGGCGCATTGGACGGAACGGTCGGATACATGCCGACTATTTTTCGATGTAGAATCATAAGAAAAAAAGTGGTCCATATCGGTGACCCCACCGCTGTATACTCCCCTTCTAAGTTCATTAAAATTATTCTTACTTTTAATGAAAATTATTAATTTAAGTGATATTGTTTACTCCTAAAATTCGTAGTTAATAATAAATGGACATTAAAATTTAAATAAACAAATATTGTTTACTGAACTTCAAGAATCTGAGTTTCCATGTACCGCATTATTTTAAATGTATAAAAATAATTAATTAAGAATGAAAAATAATTAATTATTCATTAAATAAAAAAAAAATCAGTCAATGAATAACTAAATAAATTAATAAATATTTATTCAATAACAATTTATCGAATAATGAGCCAGCCCTGTAATTAATAGAATGAAAAACAAATCAGTGGTTGAATAACCTGATCAATGAATAAATTCTTATTCAATACAAATTTATTTGAATGATTATTGAATACAAAATAATGCCTTAATCTTATTCCTATAGTAGAGAAGGGGTAAATTGGCCCAAAAAAGTTTATATCAGTGGTCAAAAATTATAAATACGTGTAACCGCGCCGAATGGTTCAAATGATACCAGCCAAGAGGGAATTGGACCACTAGTTGGGGACAATTGAACAAATAATGTTAGAAACTTAAACAAAAGCATTTAATAAAGTATTCGTTATTTATTACACCATAATAAGAATATTACACATTTTTAATGCAAAATATGGCTGGAGCTTGACGGATTTTCTTCGTACTCAACCACTGTTCGATCAGCTTGTACTTTGAGTGGACACCCAGATCACCAGATCTGACAGTAATAGGTAATTTTCTATGGGGGAGGGTCGAAGACATCGTCTACCAGAATAGGTCAAAGAATATTAAAACATGAAAAATAAAATCAGAGGGGTCTCCTGTGGTTTAGTGGCTAGCGCGCTAGATTCATAAGCGGGAGATGGTGGGTTCGATCCCCACCGGCGACAGGAATTTTCTCATCTCAGGGCTCGCTGAGAAAATTCCTGGCTGAACCCTCGATGCCGGCGCTAATGGCCAAGAATTATGTCGATGCGCCGTAAAAAAAAAAATAAATAAAATCAGATTCTTATCTTCGTGGACGGCGGAAGGTCAACAAATAAAATCTTCAACACTCAGTATCACCAACTTTATTTCATCCCTACATGTTTCACACCTTTATTGGTGCCTCTTCAGGGGAAAAAAATACAAAAATAAAACTTACAGCCTACACCTGAGGAGGATAACCTTCCACCAGTACGGCCACTTCTAGAATGATCATGGTCTGAAAGAATTCAATATGGCGAAAAATAAACAGCTGATCGATAATCGATATGTCATACCTTTAAAAATGTTTAAAAAATTAATTTCCAGAAGAAATATAGTCCTAACAATTAAAACCATCTTCCCACCTTCAACATAAAAACATGTCATTTGTCAAATAAGTTAATAAAAATAGTATTTAAATGTAGTATTTCCGTTTTGTAACTTTAAATGCCTTGCTCAGAACAAGTCCAAAAAATTTTCCAGAAATTAAAAATAGATTAAGGTCTACATTTCGAAAAAATTGTTATCCTAGTGAGATAATAGAGAATGAAATTAAACGAGCAGAGAAAAAGGTATCATATGGAAGGAATACGCACAGGGTTGATAGCAGCGAAGATAATTCTAAATTTGACACACAGGTTTTTAAATTTTCAGATGAATTCTTTTTGGAGGATAAGAAAAATGTTTTAAAGAGGAAAAGGGATGACGATGAACAAATAGCACGGAAATGCATAAAATTAGAAAATATATCTATTACTGAAAGTCCAAATTTGAATTGTGAGTCCAAAAATTGATGATTTTTTCAGCAAGGGAATTCGAACGGAGAAGGACAAGGATATATTGAGAGAAAGCACAACGCCATATGATAATCATATTTATGAACAATTAGGCAGAAAAAGATGTAAGGTTTTAAAAGATCAGGATACAGAACCATGCCGTTATTTCGGCTTCAATTATAACCCAATAATTTCCAACAAAATAAGACATATATGTAAAGATATAGGCAGGATATCTTGGAAATATGGCAACAGAATAAAAAATAGCTTTAGTCATATTAAAGATAAATTAAAATTAAAAGAAACTAAATACAATATCTACAAAATTAACTGCAATAGTTGCAATAAATCATATATAGGGGAATCGGAACAGTTACTTAGAAAACTAATTAAACAGCATGCGCAAAGTATTGATAAAGGAGAGAATAAAACAGCGTTGGCTTATCATGCTATAAAATATAAACATAGTTTTGATTTTGAAAATATTAGCACATTAGGTAAAGAAAGAAATAGATTGAAAAGAAGAATAAAGGAAAATATCCATATCATAAAAAATAGGAAAAAAGTGGTAAAAAAAACAAAACGGAAATACTACATTTAAATACTATTTTTATTAACTTATTTGACAAAAAGTAAAAGTATGTTTTTATGTTGAAGGTGGGAAGATGGTTTTAATTGTTAGGACTATATTTCTTCTGGAAATTAATTTTTTAAACATTTTTAAAGGTATGACATATCGATTATCGATCAGCTGTTTATTTTTCGCCATATTGAATTCTTTCAGACCATGATCATTCTAGACGTGGCCGTACTGGTGGAAGGTTATCCTCCTCAGGTGTAGGCTGTAAGTTTTATTTTTGTATTTTTTTCCCCTGAAGAGGCACCAATAAAGGTGTGAAACATGTAGGGATGAAATAAAGTTGGTGATACTGAGTGTTGAAGATTTTATTTGTTGACCTTCCGCCGTCCACGAAGATAAGAATATTGAGAAAAGGGTCAGTTGAAGAATAATTAAAATCAGATTGGCAATAAATTCAATTTCAATAGGAGAAATACACGGTGCCGAAACAGATTAAAAATACCGTCTTTTGAAGTGTATAAATAAGAAAGGTCGCAATTTCGAACATTTGTAAATACTAGTAGTAAGTATTGTATTACAAACGAAAACTTGTAAGCGTCCAAAAACTGCTATGTATACCGATACGCCTGCAAAATTAAAAACAGAAGTATAAAACAACTGAATAAAAACATAATAATAATAAACCAAAAGCATTAAAGTAAACTGATAAACCAAAGAAAACTAGAGTAGTAAAGAAAAAAAATATGTCTAACGTTTTTTTTGTAACTATGCTCATGAAAATAATTAATATAATAATACATTATATAATATTTTGCATTAAAAATATGCAATATTGTTATTTTGATGTAACAAAATAAAGAATAATTTATTAAATGCTTATGTTAATGTTTCTAATATTGGTTCAATTGTGGCCAAATAGTGATCAAAATCCCTCCTGGAGTCAGTGATGGGCGATTCTCGAATATTAATCGATCTTTTGAATCGATTCGAATAGAAATGAAAAGAGCGATCCACAAAAAAGATCGGCGTGTTCAGATCGATTCTACGATATTGAGCAATCTTCGATATGGGTCGTTTTCAAGATTACTTATAATTACCGTATTTCATTTCATTTCGATTCGAGTCACTACTTGGAATCAACCAAAATAAGTCGATTTAAATACTTGATTATATGAATAATATATCTGTAACCTTAAGAAATATTTAAGACTATTTTTCATCATAAATAATACAGAATGAAACTACTACTTTTACATCATATTAAAATATATCATTACATATATATGTTTATCAAATGAGAAAAAAAAAATAATAGAGAAAAATGGTTATACAAATTAAGAGCACAGTTTGAAACCCTATTTTTATTATATTTATTACCTTCGTCGCTCTAATTATCAGAAGGTATTGACTCGTTGTATATTGTTGTATTAATAGTCTGTTACTGGACATAGCACACTGTTCTGTAAATTTTAAAAAAATTTCCTGTGCCTCTTCAGTTAAAAAATAGAAATGAGATAGAGCAACAAGAGGTGATAATAAATATTTGAATATTTGGAATAAAAAAAAAACAAAAAAAAAAACACTTTATTTGATGTTATTATAGATAGATAGATTCTTTCAAAGATCGGCCCTTGAAGATCTATTCATTAAAATAACGGCCCCTAGAGATCGATTCAAAAAATAGATATATCGTGTTGGAAATATCGATTCCGATAGCTCATGTCTACCTTGAACCATTCGGCACGGTTACACACATTTATAATTTTTGAAAATTCTTACTATTTATTGACTAAATTATACGTGGGAAGTTATATATTATTTATAGATATAACTGTAATTTCATTTTTATTTTGTTATATTTCAACTAGAAAAAATGTCAATTTTTGTTTAGGCAAATTGACCCTCTTCTCCCATATAGGAATATATCAGAAATTGCCAAGAAAAGTCTAGCTTTTACACTTTTCTCGAAAACGGTTATAGATATGACCTTAAAAATGGTTCCATTAGATTCACCACTTCCCATTACATATACAAGGTGTACCTGTCGACAATACCATCATGAAGATGCGTTAGTAAGGCAGATCATCGAATAAAATATTTAGGGACTTATTTTTTATTATTGCCTTTCTCCTAAGTGAATTTATTAATATTAAAGACCAGCTGTATACCCGTGCTTCGTCACGGCAGATAAGTAGTTATTTTATTGCGTTAAATAATGTTTCATTAAAATTACGTTACTATACAATTTTGTGCAGTTTATTATAGCACGGTTCCCGTCATACTATATGTTATTCAATGGGCGTTAAAATTTAAAAGTTTATGTTTCCAAAAAGTTATTTGGAAACACCCATTATATTTGCGAGAATTACCAAGGTTATAGGCGAGGAGGCTGTGCAAGGGTTCCGGATATTATTGCCTCACCTAGAAAACTCTAAGGATAGGCTTACCATACATCACGGTTTGACCGGGACTGTCCCGGTATTTTGCAATTGTTTCGGTGTCCCACCCGGTTTTATCAATGTCCCGGAAAAGGCTGTAAGATGTAAAAAGTAATGAATTCATGTTTATAAGAATCTTTTATAAATCGGTTACTTTTCTACAATCTACTACTGCTCACAGTGTCAAAGATATGAGAAGTAATCTAACTGTAAAACGCTGGAACTACCTGCACAGCGCCGCCAGCTGCCAGGCACTACTATTTGGCTGAGAGATTTTTTTAAGAAAATCAAGTAGCAAAAAAAGTTCCGTTCTTATTTTTAAGGTTTGGGTAGACTAACAGTTCAGGATCCCCCTTCCCGCTACTTGCTAGGCTTAAAACTCACCATTTTGCTTATAATTTGTACTGTTTTTATTCCCAACCTCCCCTGGTATGCCCATCCCATATTAATGTGTCTCGGTTTAACTCTCCAAAAATATGGCAAGCCTATCTGACGGGAACAGGGAGAAAAGAAACGCAATTAAAACTCTATGAGTGACAGTTTATTTCTTGTAATTCAAGGACTGCCATCAAAGTGGAAATTAACCTCAATTAAAAATAATACTATGAAATAGATAATGTACAGTAACAGCTGTTCTGTTATCGTCCTAGCAACGCTTGCTGCCTAGGCTTGCATGCTCTAACCAACTCAAACTTTAAACCCCT
This sequence comes from Gonocerus acuteangulatus, assembly GCA_946811695.1. Taxonomy (NCBI): domain Eukaryota; kingdom Metazoa; phylum Arthropoda; class Insecta; order Hemiptera; family Coreidae; genus Gonocerus; species Gonocerus acuteangulatus. The sequence goes on along the minus strand of OX328132.1, from coordinate 116,979,116 downwards.
CTAAAAATACTTAAAAATTCGAATATCAAAAAATCCTTTCTTAATGAGTGCCTACGTTATATAGGGAGTGTCCATGCAACATTTCAAAATTCTCTGTCGAGCGGCTTGAGCTGGGGGATGATAGGTCAGTGAGTGAGTGAGTCAGTGAGTGAGTTAGTGGTATTTGCCAAATATATAGTAGATAATAAATAATTCTAGTTCCTGAATAAAAAAACGTTTACTTAAATAATTGTTGTAATTATTAATTACTTTTCCCTATCGTAGATAATTCTGTGTACTCACAAAACAATTTACTCTAAAGATTGAAAGGTAGTAGATCACTGCTCTCAATCAAGTAATACATGCACATGGACATTACATTCTCCAGAATCACGCAACCTTCTATATAGTGACATTGCACGCAATCCATCAATTTCCAACTTATCCCTAGTATCCCATATGCATTAACCTTCCATCGGAAAGTATACGTAATACTTAAGTGATTTCTTATAGCTTAAGTAGTTAGTGTCACTTAGACTGTCAGAATCATTGCATTTTTAAAAGTGAGCGGTAAAAAACGCTCTAGCTCACAACGTTATGTTTTGTTGTTCATTAAAACATTGCTGGCACCTCCTCCTCTAAGTGCATCACTTTAGAAAGTTCTGATTAGATATTACTAGGACTAAAAAAAACAACAATGTATGCAAATTGTATAGTGAACATTCTAATTTTTAAAATAAAAATACCTTCTAAAAATAACTATCAAGCATACCGAAATATTTTTCTAAAAAATACTCATATTCACTGAAACATTTAGTATCAAAGAGAAGTGAAAGCAGACTTTTGTAGCAAAAAGAAAAAGTCCGTCACGCAGGAGCTGCATAACTAAGCACTTTCCTCAGAATTTGGGTAGCGTAGACTGCTTTCCAGAACAATTTGCTTAAAATATCCTACATAAATAATATAAAAACATGAATAGTTCTCTTTTAATTTTGTAATGAGTAACTGATAAATTATTAATTTCCTTCCAGAGTTATGTTAACAAATGGTACCTACTACACTACGTAATAAATACAAAAAACCTCATATTATCGTATTTTGATCTAACGCAGGAACCGGATACAGTCCCTCTAGCGCTCCTTGCGGCGCCTTTGTGAACCTATGTCTGGCTGGCTTATCTATTGAAATATATTAGAAATTAAACCCCCCTTTCCGATTGACCGATTCAGCTCATTTTTACAACACTTCTTTCTAATGAGTTACCCACGAAGTATACCGCGTTTCGTTACAATACAGCAGAAATTACGACCAGTATGAGTATATTAGTAATTTGGGTCCGGAGTAAACCCCCCCCCCCTCCTAATGAACCGATTTAGTTTATTTTTACAAGACATATTTACCTGTAGATTACCACTACGAATACCGAGTTTCGTCGAAATATACCAAAAATCACGGTTGGTAGTGGCGAATTGGTATTGTGGGTCTGGAGTAAACCCCCCTCCTAATGAACCGATTTAGTTTATTTTTACAACACATATTTACCTGTAGATTACCACTATGAATACCGAGTTTCGTCGAAATACACCAAAAATCACGGCTGGTAGTGGCGAATTGGTATTGTCGGTCCGGAGTAAACCCCCCCTCCTTATGAACCGATTTAGTTCATTTTTATATCTCACTTTTCTCTCTATATTACCACTACGAATTCCAAGTTTCGTTGAAATATAACAAATATTACGGCTGAAATGGTCAAATTAGTGTTTTGGATTCGGGGTAAACCCCCCCCCCTTCCGGTGGACCGATTTTGTTGGTTAACGAACTCGTTCAATCGTTTGCTAATTGAATGCTATATACCAAGTTTCGTGACGAAAAAACAAAAACTCTGGCCGCTATCGTGTTAACAGACACATATATATGCATATATATATATATATATATATATATATATATATATATATATATATATATATATATAAATTTTAACGGGGGTCATTTTCGCTGTCTACTAGGTAGGATCGATAAAGATTTGAAGAAATTTTTCAAAAATTCCGTCATGAGTCCAACCTCAATAGCTACTTTCCTTCGGAGGAAAGTGCTAAAAACAGTGCAAAAATGAAGTCAATTTACAAATATTACACATATTATTGACCAGAAAATTAATTAAAAATTATTATGGAATATTTTGTTTTGTTCTTTAGATGTAGATGCGCCGTAAAAAAAAAAAAAAAAAAAAAAAAAAAAAAAAAAAAAAAAAAAAAAAAAAACTAGTGTGAATTGGAGCTTCAAATAGATATTGTTATTGTTGTTGTTATAGAGCTGATATTTTGTGAAAAAACGCCTAATCCAATGAAATATTGAAAATAAATTGAGGTTTTACCTCAATGCATTTTGAGGCGCCACAATGCACAGAAAACTTCCAATAGCAGAAATTACTAAATCAATTACTACTACTTTCACTCGGAAAGCTCTATTAAAAAAATGTTTCTGATTTTTCACATCTTGCTTAAAAGTCAAAATTATTATGCAACTAAAATCTATTTAACGAAAAGAAAGTGAGGAAACAAATACCATGAATCCATCAAAATAAAGAAAACAACAGTTCTCAGTTAAAAAACCGTTGTTTTACAGAATTTAGTAAGCTATCGAATGTTTACGTTTCACTCATGAAGATGTCTGAACTGTTTTCAAAATGTTTAAGAAAATCTACGAAAATTCCAAAATGTCTAGTAATAATTTTTTCCCCCTTATTCCTTCTTAACTTAAACTTTATTTACTCCAAACGTTCAATTTTTTTCCCACGAAATTCACCCATGACATGCTTCAGCGGATGGATTCTGCAGATTCCGAGGTAAAAATCGGAGAAAAGGTGTTTATACCAAATTTCATCAAGCTCGGACCATTTTTGGCGCAGATAGAAAGCGTACAGATAAGTATATGTACATGCCAATATATACATTTAGAAAATGAGTCCACTAGGGCCTTCAGGGTTAGATAATATACAGGTATCTAATTCATGACCGTACGGCAAACAAGGGAGATAGTGTGGTCAGTACTATGCTCCGGCCGCCTGATTTTCCCTGAGGTACTTATTAATTAAAGGCTGGGTTGGCCTAGGGACAATGCGGGAGGCCGAATCCAACGTATGAACGAAGACACTAGAAGATAAAAATCTTTAGTGCTTGCTCGGGATTTGAACTCAGGTCCTCCAGCATATTAGTCCAGTGCTCTACCACTGAGCTAACCTTGCCTCCCCCCAATATATATATGTGTGTTTATATCTGAGTGGGTGTATATATCTGAGTATGTGTTTTGGGGTGAATTCCGCACGAAAATATATTAAGCAGTCAGGGAATAGTTGGCATTCCGCTAGTAAACATCAAAAATAATTTTGTTAAAATCTATATCCCAGCTAATCCGTTCACCTAACGGACATTTCGGCTAATATTTGGTAGCCTTCGTCATCTAAAAACAAACACAAATACAGAATAATTGGACTAATAAAACTAAATAACAAATCTGTATATCTATTTTCATTGGTTTTATTTTTCTCTTTTGTAATTCTGCATTTGTATTTGCTTTAAGCTTACAAAGGCTACCTAAGAGTAGCCGAAACGCCCTGAAATATAGATTTTCACAAAAAGATTATTGACGTTTCCTACCTGAATTCCAACGAAGGAACAGGAGGTAAATTGAACAGTTGAAAAAACTATATCGTAGGGCAAAGGTGTAAAAGTTAGCAGTACCTCAGTTTGAGAGAGAAATCGGAATTTTCTGGGTTGGATATTGCCATTTCGAAGAAAAAAGCTTTAGATGGAATTTTTTTTTTTCATTAAAGAGAAAAGTCCATTGAAGGTATTTAATTAGTGGACGAAGGGAAAGGTGGAGAAAATCATTTCCAGGTCGCCAGTCCTGATCTTCATGCTAGGAGAAAGTTAATCACGAGGCTGATTGGAAAAATTTACAGCCTTTCAGTTCAACCTCGAAAACGTTCATTAATGCAAGGTCAATTCCTGGGGCTTAGAAAGTTCTCTGGCACCAGGTAAAGTATACTATTTCTGAGCCTTAGAATGTTCTTGAACACCCAGTAAAGCATACAATTCCAGAGCCTTTAAGAGTTTTCTGGCACTAAGTGAAGCATTAAATTCCTGAGGCTAGAAAAGTTCTCTACCATTAGTTGCGGCACACTATTCCAGAGCCTTAGAGAGTTCTGTGGCACTAGTTGAAGCAAAAATTTCTTGAGGCTAAGAAAGTTACCTATCATTATCTGTGGCACACAATTCCTGAGGCTTAGAGAGTTCTTTATAGTGGGAGAGATATAACTTGTCACCTAGGGAAAGCGTAGAGGGGGCTCGACATTGCCAGTTCTGCAATAATCCCAGCCCCCCACTCTCCGTAGGAGTGAGAGGTTTGGCATCCCAGCAAAACCGTTATTTACCATTTGAACGAAATTTTTATACTTTAGTAACCTAATGATTTATCCCAGCGTTTCAATTGTTTTTATAATTATTAATTAAATTACCTAAATCCGATTTTTTTTTTCAATAGTTTGAAATGTTTTGCGGTTCACATATTTTAGGGACAACTACTTTTCGTTAACTTATTAGAAAATAGAATTCATCAAAAAACCTGGTCAAAACTATCTCTTTTGAAGCAAATGTGGTTTAGAATCATATGATGATGAATTCCCTATTTTCATCATTTTCTTGAAACCGACTTTTTAATTTTTCTTGCGTACAACCTCAAAAGCTCCATTTATTCAGAATATGCTACTATGATCTAATACGTAATTGAATAATACCGTTCCTTGTAATTACAGCTTGCGAACGGTAAACGAAAAGACAGATGGGAGAACTAAAGAGGATCAAACCCAGTGGTATCTTCAAAGTCCAATCTATTCAATTGAAGGAGGAAAGGATTTTTAAATAGGTCTTTTCCCATTCTCGATTCAAGCTCTACCACTTAGATCTTTCAATTACCTCTACACCTTCTTCATTTTTCCTTAATCGGAAGTAATACATTAACGACCATCGTACAGTAAAATAAATTTTAAAAAAGGTTAAAGCATTGGGATCTTTACACCTGAAAAATACTAACTAATAAAATACGTACACACATCTACGGTTCAGAAATCTATTTACAACTATATCCATATGTCTCATATATATATATATATATATATATATATATATATATATATATATATTTATGTGTGTATGTATGTATGTATGTATATATGTATATAACATTTTACATAACTTGTGAACTTGCACAACTTGAAAAGTTATTAAATTAAAAAGGTTTGGGGAATTTCGCTATTTCCAGATATTTCAATAAAGGTTTTATTAATTTTGAACTGTTTGTATATCAAACATTCCCTTCTTACAGGATATTGGACGCCAATTACAATGCGGAAATCGAAGCGAATTTTTCAGAAGTAATAACTGCTCTTCATTGAAAAAATGAAATGATTTTTGAATGAATGAATGTAAATTTATTATTTCATATTTACATATACATATATACAAATATAAAAAGAAAATAATAAAACAATTTACTTAGGCTTGGACATTGTCCATCAGCCAGAGTGCATACCTATATACATAACTTAATTTCTTAAAATAACAATATAAATTTAGAAAGTTATGGACACCTCTAAAGAAGGCTTGATAAAAGAAGAAAAACAAAAATTTAAATAAATAATTAAACATAAAATGAGATAATAATTAATAAATACAGTTATAATAAAATATACAGAGAGAAAAATAAAATAAACAACTAAACATTTATGAAATATAAATCAATAATTAAATTGAAGAATTAAAAATCATCGGTATTTCTGTACGTTATTTAAATATTTATATAATGTGTCCCAGTTGTTTCCGTTAAGAATCTGCTTGATTTCTTCAAGGGTGAGTAGGTCCTTTCCGTAGTGCGCTCTCCTGAATTCCTTCATTATCGGACATCTCGCGAGAAAATGCAGAGTGTCTTCCTCCTCCTTGAGATTGCACATGGAGCAGTGGCAACGCCCGTCTGCTCGCCATGGCCTCTATCCTAGTCTTCATGATTAGGCGGACTGCATAGAGGGACCTGTCATCTGACATGTAGGAAACGGCTGCATCAGTATGGACTAAAGATCTATAAAGCAGATGATACTGAGAAGATCTACAAGGTTCAGTCCATCGTCTCTGCTCGAGATAAGCGAGTGACCCCAAGCAGGGGGCTCTTCATTAATGCAGGTTCACCGCTCGTCCAGCTGTCCATGTTCTCTCCAGCTCTGGCGAATTCTCTCCAGCTCCCATTCCTTGTACAACCAGGCCTTCTTCTCTATCATCTCGCGGAACAGTCTACCAGGCAGCCTATGTCTTGGTAATGTTACCAACCTGTGCATATATTCTAGATGTAGCTTTAAGGTGTGCAGGAAAATAGATCTTCTACCTGTTTTCAGATATATTGCATATGTGTTGGCAACCCGAAGAGCCACTTTATAAATGATCTCTGGACAGCCTCAACAGCCCCAAATTCCCCCCATCCCCAGACTTGGGTGCCATAACACAGATTTGATCGCGTGACTGCATCGAACACCTGGAATTTAGCAGAAGCGGAGACTTCATGCTTCATAATAAAGCGATTCCATAAGTATAAAGAGCATATTTTGCCACCCGAACCTTGTTCTCGAAATGGCTGCTCATTGACAGCTTGGGGGTGAGAAAAACTCCAAGATACTTATATTCGTTCACCACTTCTATCGCTTGGCCACCAAGCTTCCACTCTTCGTTCTTGGCTGGCCTCCCACCATTCCGAAATACCATTATCTTTGATTTATTAATATTGATAATCAGATTCCAAGTTCGACAGTAATCCTCCAGTTTATTTATCATGAGCTGTAGAGAGTTCTTGCATTCACTCAGAAGGACTATGTCATCCGCATACATAATGCATGGCACACGACCGTCTAGTATTCGCACTCCTCCGCTGAGCTCCTCAAGCAAATCATTTATTGAGGCAGAAAATAAAAGTGGACTCAATAAGCAGCATTGCTTCACTCCAGAATGAGTGCTGAAAAAGCTGGTAATGCCACCCTTTTTCCATACTGCAGACTCCGTATCCTTCTAGAGGTTTTCAAGAAGGCTGACTATCTTAGTGGATACTCCTAATCTATACATTTTAAAATATAAAGCAAGGCGAGCATTGAAGTCTACAAAGAAGCAATAAACCTTACTCCTTTTCTTTTGAAGTTTTAATTTAATTGTTGAGATCAAGTTAAATAAATTGTCAATAGTGGAATAATTTTTCCTAAACCCGGCTTGATATTCACTAATAGTATTGTTCTCCAAAAACCATCCCTCCAGTCTCAGAAGAAGAATTCCAGAAAATAATCTTGCAACCGTGTTAATGAATGATAGACCCAGATAGTTCTCTGTATTATTTACATCTCCTTTTTTATGAAGCGGGAATATTATCGCCTTAGCGAAGCTCTGTGGAACATCACCAGTCTCCAAGATCTCATTGAAGATTTTGATCAGCAACTCATGAAGCTTCCTAGGCCCATACTTGTAAAATTCATAAGGTATCCGATCCAAACCTGGCGCCTTGTTATTCTCGGCTTTGCACATGACAAGTTCTAGTCAGAGAGTTCAATAGGCCGATCAAGGCTGTGTACGTACTACTGTCAGTGGTCTAGGATAGGAAATAGATTCATAAGCCATAGGTGCATTGAGCATCCCCTGGAGATATTCCAGCCAATCTGTGTCTTTAATATCATTAGTAAGGGACATACTCTTATTCTGGAGAATCCTTACAAGGGCCCAAAAATCATTGCTATCTTTAATTTCTTTGAATTTTTCATTTTATTCCATAAAGTAACGAGCTTTCTTTATTTTACATAACTGTCTGTATTCTTTAATCACCTCCAGGTACAAAGCCTTTAAAAAAGCTACATTATGCTCTCTAAATAGGCGTAGAAGCGTGAAAGATTTTTTCCTCACTCGTCTACAGTCCCTGGCGAACCAAGGAGTGCTGGCCTTTCTGTGATAAGAGGTTATCTACTCGTATGCTGTGGTGGTGGCCTCTGTCGGCTGTTTCCCGAATCACTTGACATAAATAGGCAATAACCTCCTCATTGTTTCCTCCAATAATGTGATCTGTTAACAAAGTTTCAAGCTTGGATTTGTAATATTTCTCATCATTCTTTGTCCAACATAACTTAGGAACCAATGGTGCAGTAATGTTGGTTCTTTGTGGTACTTTATATTGCAATATAGTGTTAATTGGCATATGGTCTGAAAAAAGTAATGAGAGAAATTTAAAATCTTCTACTAAATGAAAGCTATCCCCAGTTCAGAGTTGGGCAAACGTTAGCGCGCGCTAAAAGCTGATACCTCTCCGCTAATTTAGCGAAAATGTAGAAAGCCAGCGCTAATAACTAGCGGTTAGCGGCGGCAGTGCGCTAACCGCTAATCTATTTATGAAATATCGTAATTGCTAATAGCTTAAGCTATAGTTACAACATTTTGTCGCCTCAAAGTCCGGTCTGTTTTGAGCAACCTCACTCCTGTTCCACTTCCGCTTCAATCTACAGGATTTACGATCACATCAATGTCAATTTCGGTTACTTCCGGTCGACTCATGCCTATCACTGGGTAACTCCTGTTCGATCTGGCTTACTTCCGGTCACTCACAGACTCTGACACTCCTTAATCTAGGTTACTTCCGGTCCTATATTCATCCCTGGGTCGTTTCCGGATGAATCTGGACAACTTTTGACCACTTCCGGTTTCACTTCCGGGTTCTCAAAATGGCTTCCGGGTCACCAAAATTACTCCTGGATAGTTTCCGGATGAATCTGGAAAACTTCGGACCACTTCCGGTTTCACTTCCGGTTGCTTACTATTACTTCCGGGTCACTGCCGGTTCACCTCCGGTCTATCACGAGTGCCTGGAAGGCCCTGGGGTACTTCCGGAAACGGCACAGGGATGAATATAGGACCGGAAGTAACCTATATTAAGGAGTGTCAGAGTGTGCCATTGTCTGTGAGTGACCGGAAGTGAGCCAGATCGAACAGGAGTTACCCAGTAATAGGAATGAGTCGACCGGAAGTAACCGAAATTGACATTCATGTGATCGGAAATCCTGTAGATCGAAGCGGAAGTGGAACAGGAGTGAGGTTGCTCAGAGCAGACCGGAAGTGAACTTTGAGGTGACAAAATGTTGTAACTATAGCTTAAGCTATTAGCAATTACGATATTTCATAAATAGATTAGCGGTTAGCGCACTCCCGCCGCTAACCGCTAATTATTAGCGCTGGCTTTCTACAGTTTCGCTAAATTAGCGGAGAGGTATCAGCTTTTAGCGCGCGCTAACGTTTGCCCAACTTTGCCCCAGTTATTACACTTATATCATTAACTGATACTTCCATAGCTCCTATAAAAACGCGCGATTTTTATAAACCGGCAGAAGATCGGGGACCCTAGCCAAGAGAACCTCTTCACAACATTCACTACCTTTGTAACTCTTTTGTTACAAATGTAGTGAACCGCCGACTTTTTTTCTATTATTGATTTATTTTTGAGAACCCGCAACAAAGGCGATTTACCTATATCTAATTATTACATACACTTCAAATTATAAAATTGAAATCATACATATTCATCCCGTTACAGAATAATTATAAATCCGATTACTCAATAATACAATTTCACATGTCCATATAATTATACAATTAATCATACTCATGAAAAACAAACAGCTACAAATTAAAATAACATAGAAAAAACAAAGAAACTTAAAAGAGGAGTATCAGCTGTCCTATATATAAATCATAGTATTTAATCAAAGCTCATATGGCCGATCTTGATACAACCTCTGCACACACACATTTATATATATATACATACGTAACTGCACTCACTGGAAGACGATTACAAAAGAGGAGAAGAACGCGACAATGGAAAGCTGGCAATGACATTGGGATAGGTCAACATCAGGAAGATGGACACACAGGCTAATACCCAACATCAAGACATGGTCAGACCGGAATCATGGATTATCTGACACAATTGCTCACCGGGCATGGTTGCTTCAGGGCATATCAATGTCGGTTTAAGCTAGATAATGAGGCTTCATGCCCTACATGTGCCCCGGCAGACGAAACAGCGCATCATGTATACTTCTAATGCCCAAGATTTTCCATAGAAAAGGCGAATTAGAAAGAAAACTAGGAGAGGCACTGAAACCGGAAAACCTAGTCAGCCTAATCCTAGCTAAAGTTGAGAACTGGAAGGATGTAGCGGAATACGCTGCTTTCATCGGCAAGAAGCTCCGAAAAGGCCAGACTGCGGCTTAAATATGTAGTCGAATAAGAAGAAGGCATAAGGCCAACACTCCCCCTATGAAGTAGTGCCTGAGGGCGGTTCCGTAGGGCGGTTGAGGTGAAAAGGTCTCACACTGAGGTGAAAGTAGGAATCTCACACTGTTGTGGTATAGCCCACTTCGTCTAATGAAAGATTTTCCCCCTGCCCTATAAAAAGAAAAAAAAAAACGTAACTGCATAGAACTGCCAAGGAAGGAAGATTGGCCGAGCAAAGACAAGCACAACAGAATAATAATTTATTAAATTATTCGTTTATTTATTCTACATTTTTTTTTTTTTTTTTTTTTTTTTTTTTTTTTTTTTTTTTTTTTTTTTTTTTTTTTTTTTTTTTTACGGCGCATCTACATCTAGCCCATTAGCGCCGACATCCAGGGTGCAGCGAGGAATTTTACCAGCGAGCCGTGGGATGAGAAAATTCCTGCCGCCGCACAGTGTAACGAAGTGGTGAGGATTATGGACAAAAATCATTAACCACGAGTTATTTTCAAATAAACATTTTTATCAATTGAAATCAACTCAAGACAAGGTAACAATAGTATAATAATGCATACTATACGGCTATAATAATATTAATTGTAATATTAATAGAAATAATATAGCAGGTAATAATATTATTAATAACAATATTATAAAATATATTATAACTGCAACATATAATGTAGTAATAGTATGGTAGTAAATTAAACTTATAGTAATATTGCCATAGAATAATAATGTTTTACCATTTTCTATGAAATTATCAAATAATTTCTTAATTACCAGTACTGGTAACTACAGTACTGGGGGTGAACACGTTCCCACATTTTTTACATATAATATAGGACTAAACTGGCAGTATTTCTAATATTGCTTAATATTTCTTTAGGATCATCCTGCAGATCAAATTGAATCATTTGCCCAAGGATTAATACCGTTTTCTTGGATTTATCCACATTTTTTTCAAATTTGGAAGAAAAAATTATGATGGATCTAAAAATAAAAATCTTTGGAATTGGAAAATTTCGGCAAACTAAATTACCCTCAGTACATTATACTTGAGGTAAACTTTAAGCTCTAAAAAACTTGGGATGTGTTCAGATGAAGTTTTTTTGCTATGGTCTATCAAAATGTTATACTTGAAAAAAAATTTCAAAGATCAATGAAGAATATTTCAGGATAAATAATAAGGGAGTAATTACCTATAATCAATTGTATCAAATAAAAAAGGAATAGTTTTGATGTAATTTCCTTCGGATGACATAATAAAAACACTGTCCTATCTTCAACGAGAGAGGCACAAACTGATTGTTGGTATGAAACAGGTTTTGGAGACTTTGCCTTGTTTATAATACTGCTAATGTGTTTGTTGATCAAAATAAAACAAATATTTATTGGTTTTATACGATTTTAATTCCTTGAATAGTTTCTAAACTTAGCTAGAGGATTAAAAATTAAATATAAGAAAACAAAAATTTAGATTTTTGTTCATTGGACGTTACACTGTGCGGCGGTGGGGATCGAACCCACCATCTCCCGCTTATGAATCCAAGGCGCTAGCCAATAGACCACGGGAGACCCCTCCCTAGATATTTTATTTTAGTTTGGTTTGCATATAACTCTGTAGGTTGTGCTAATGGCCTCGGCAGCAGATGCACAAAAAAAAAAAAAAAAAAAAAAAAAAAAAAAAAAAAAAAAAAAAAAAAAAATGTTTGACTGAACTACGTTAATACCCCCTTGACTTTAGTAGCTCTGGTCTCGTGGGTGAAGTGCAGGATTTCAGACTTGCAGAAAATTTGTAATGCATTGAACCACCTAACACCTTCCACTTAAAATGATTTTCCAACTGCTTTCGAGATATTTATGAAAATCCCAGAACTGTTTAGGTCTCTTAACCCCTTTTTTTTCTATTAGAATACTTCCTTAATTCCAAACGTAACCAACGTTTAAATATTCTAGTTCGGAAAAATGCCGAGCATCTGGAACAATCGCTTCTGAAGCCCAAACCGAAAATTAGTAATTAAAACTAATGGTATCAAGTTCCTCGTAAGCAGTTTCAGATATTGCATTGAAAATGCGGTTTCATTTGTTTCGCAACGATAGAAAATATTAGAGTTACCTGCATGCAAAAACATATACCGGTTGGTATTCTGCGGCTAATGAACGTGTCATTTCAAACCAAACAAAGTTTTTTTGATACCGCATTATATCTAAACTGGGCCATTTTGAAGAGAGTATATATATATATATATATATATATATATATATAGCCAGTTTCCTCTCCGGTTTCCACAGCCTGACTTCATCAGTGGCTCACCGCGCTCCAATTCCATTGGAAACATTGTAGTTGGAACTTCTGGATTGTGCCATCGGGTCGACGTCATTACGATGATTAAAGTTTAAAAGGGTGGGTAGGCAAACTTTGTATTTTTTTATAAAGGATTAGGTTCTTCGTACCTGCTATAGGCTCTTTCTTGCTACGGAGGCATACCGTTCCCACTGACTCTTTCTGTTAACATTTCCTCGTTCCTCCTATAGAGTCATTCTGTTCCCATAGACTTTCTCTATTTACATTTTCTCTTTCCTGCTATAGTCATTCTGTTCCCACCAGCTATTTCTCTGTACATTTTCCCCTTCCTGCTATAGTGTCATTCTGTTCCCACCGAATCTCTTTATTAAAATGTCCTCCTTCCTCCTATAGAGTCATTCTGTTGCCACAGACTTTCTCTATTTACATTTTCTCCTTCCTGCTATAGTCATTCTGTTCCCACCAGCTATTTCTCTGTACATTTTCCCCTTCCTGCTATAGTGTCATTCTGTTCCCACCGAATCTCTTTATTAAAATGTCCTCCTTCCTCCTATAGAGTCATTCTGTTGCCACAGACTTTCTCTATTTACATTTTCTCCTTCCTGCTATAGTCATTCTGTTCCCACCAGCTATTTCTCTGTACATTTTCTCCTTCTTGCTATAAGGTCATTCTGGTCCCACCGAATCTCTTTATTAAAATGTCCTCCTTCCTCCTATAGAGTCATTCTGTTCCCACAGACGCTCTCTATTTATTATTTGAATTTATTTATTAACATTTCCTAGTTCCTCCCTTCCGCAGGGCTCCTACTAGTTCCTTTCCTTGTGGCAGTATGTTCACGAATACTCCCTCAATTTGCATCTTTACGTTCCTCCTGTAGCGCCATTCCGTTCTATGCGCCTCCCTCTTTAGCAATCAGAACATATTCTCCTAATTGCTAATAACATAAAAACGTTCAGTAAAAAAGAGCAATGAAAATATTGTCCCCTTTAGTATATCTCAGTTAACAAATGCTTTATTAATCCGCTTTAAAAATCCCCATTCTAGGACTAATACAGTCCCTCTGTCTTTTCAGGAGCCAATTCCAGTTTGTTAGCAAAGAGTTGAAGAAAAAGGGCGCTGAAATGAGTTTTGTTTGCACAAAAGGACGAGACCACAACAAAACGTTTTAATGAAAAGGACGGCCCCTGCATAAAAGATGAAAGAAAAACGTATAAATACTTGACAGAAGAGGGAGTTTGTCCACATTCCTTCGAATGGAAGGGCTTAAGTAACCGTAGTAAGTCTTTTTCACGTCAGAATCATTACATTAGGCAAAACTTTACTTCATTATTTCGACTTCATAAATCTGTAATATTCTCATTCCTTTTAGCGCGTTTCCACCCTAGGAAACCCGTTTTTGAGGTTGACCTCCACACGTGCCGACTAAAACCATACATCTTGGAGGTTCAAATTTGTATTCATAAATATATTTGTCTATTTGCTCTCTTACTTACCCGAATGTAGTCAAAATTTGATGAAATTAGTAGATATAATTCTACCGGTGTCACTTCTCGCACAGAAAACAGCGTGGAGTAGGGATGAGAACGAAACCGGTCTCTCATTTTCTGTCTCCGATATTAATAATAGAGATATAATTTTACATATATTAGTTAAGCTAATAAAGTACAATGATTTTTTTTTAAAAATGGATGTTTGGTGTTTTGTTATTTTTATAGGCCGCCATCGTTCACAGCGCTCGATTCCTCTTTCAGTCACAAACCAATTCCCCACACACTTACAATAAGTTAGTTATTTTTTATTTGACTTGAAAAATAATCACTAGAAATAATTTATAGGGCAAATAAAATATATATATATATATATATATATATATATATATATATATATATATATATATATATACATACAGGGTGTCCCACATTGAGATATCAGAACTTCAAGGGTTTATTCTGCACCTGATTTTTAGTTCAGGGACGCAGAAATGAGCATCCTATCTCAACATGTAGCAGAGCTATTCAAACTTTTGTCAATTTTCAAAACTATTGGGTTTTCTTATGAAAATCTGTGTTTTCCGGATTTGTGGTCTATGTACCGTAAATGACGACAACATTTTTAGAATCTACATTAAATTTCCAATAAGAAACACCAGTTATTGAAATGTTGTCATGCAAATTAGGAGCTACAATAAGAGCCATATAGATGTGAGCTATTGTTATTAGGGTTTTCGTAACTCATTCAATATTTTCTTAATCAGCTATTTGTAGACTTAGCGGTTTGCCTCCGCCTCAAAAGTTGCCTTAATTAATAAGCTTTAAAATGGTACCCTTTTGTTTTAAAAACAAAAATTATTTAAGTCTGTTTTTTTCTGATTTGTATGTCAAAACCAATACATTTGCTTTAGTGTGAAGAAACCATTCTGAACACATTATTTAATTTCACGCAAATATGGTGATGTACCATCCTTCCAACGTTAGGTATACACACTTTTTGCTCTGATTAAGGATTAGGGGACACCTTGGAAAGAGTGAAAGATGACAGAACATATTTGAATTATCACAATTATTGTTTACATAATAAATACAGATGTTATATTTTTATGCTTTGAGGGTCTTGTTTTATGAAATTTCTATTTTTAAGAGTAGTATAATAGTCAATCAATCAGCCTGGGGAAGGTTACACAAGTGTTGACAACATGTGTTTTGTACAGTAGTTAGAAATCATTTTGATTGTAGTATTGATGAATAATTTTTCGGAAAATGTGGTCCGGATTGTGGAAAAAGTGTTTTTCGAAGTAAGGAGCAAGTAAAAGTTGATTAATAATACCTGAAAATTTTAAATTTGCACTATAGTGTATTCTTATCCATATGTGGACTTTCTTACCTTGTTTTTGATACAGATGCTTTCCAGCTGCACCTCTGAATGACGTATCGATGGTAAGCTTCTACGCACATTATATTGGAAAAAGGAAAATATCGAAAACATTTTATTTTTAAACTTTTCGTAGAAGGTAGAAAAATAATGTCTCTCCACTGTTTTTCAAAGTATTTATTAGCAAAAGCTTTTCGAGAACATGGTTCTCATCGTCAGTGCATCTACAATTTTCACAAAAACACGCATATATTAATTACAGAAATATTTATAAGTATTCTTATTACTAAAGCTATGACAAATAATGTTACCTATTACTCCACCGGTAGTACTGCTAACAGCCTCTCCGAACAGGTGTGAGGTAATGAGACTATTCCGGGTGAGCACAGTATATATATTGACGTTGGATATTGGAGATCACAAGAATCAAGGTTGTTGAACCAGAGACCACTGAACTTTCTGTTGGAGACAGTGTATGGTACCATGACTCCTATGGGAATACTTTGAAAAACAGTGGAGAGACATTATTTTTCTACCTTCTACGAAATCGAGAACTCCACAAATAACGCTGCATACATCACAGATTTAAACTTTTGTCTACCACAAAGAATGAAACGTGGTGATTGAAGATCCGTCGCCATCTTTCTAGATGACGTCATTGTTATAGCGTCTTTTGTTTCTACACCCGCGATTTTGATTAAATTGAAAAGTTTCGTTTGCTATTTCGTCACTATCTAAATAGAACAACACAGCATTGCCTCCTGCCCGAGAGATACTGGCTTATCCTATCTCTTATCTAGTACATCCTCTAATCCTAAACTACTTATCTCATTCTCAGATTTACTATTCCTCCTCAAAATAAATACTACCGAAATGGATAACGAGTTTGAGAGTAAACCAGGCCCTTCACTGGACGATGTTTTCAACATGTTAACACTGATCCACAAGGACGTAAAAAAGAGCAATGAGGAAGCAAAAATATATAAAGAGGAACTAGAAAAAACCAAACAACGAGTCCAGGCTCTAGAATCAGCTCAAAAAGATTTAGTAGCGGAGCTTCAAAATCTTCATAAAATAATCGAGGAACAGGACACCCTGAGACGAAGAAAAAATTTAATTTTGCATAATTTTTCTGAAAGCAGGGACGAATCTTCTTTCAGCCTTGTTGATGGTTTTGTCCAGCTCATCGAGGAAAAACTTCAAATCCCCCTACAAAAAATTGAAGTGGATTGTGCCAATAGACTGGGGCGTAGGGTTGAAGGTAAAACTAGGCCAGTTCTTGTTAGATTTAATACAATTTGGAAAAAATATGAAATACTTCGTTCGAATAACAACATTAAGGAATATGGTTTAAGTTTTTCATACGACCTACCGAAAGAGATAAGATTCAAACGAAGAGAACTTATACCATATCTGGCGGAGGCCAGAGAGAAAAATATGCAAGCAGTGTTGAGAAGAGATAAACGGAAGAGATAAGATGAATGGTCAGCTGTACTCCCTTGAAGACCTAAAGAGGAATAAACATTTAATGAAAACCAGGGGAGCAGCGAAGGCTAGCGAGGAGATGGAGAAAGCATCATGAGCCGACGATACGAGTAGTCCCATGAAGAAGGCCTATCAGAAGATTGAGGAGAATATCCTAGCGGAACGGACTTCATCTAAGCTGGAAAAGCTGGCGTTTAGACGTTACACAATATCTCTCAAGAGTCCGCGCAGGAAGATGTTGATGCCATAACCGAAGCATGCTCTACTGCCTCAACGGAACCCGACCCAGCAACCAATAGGAATAAACTACTGCTCCTGAAATGTGGAGAATTTAAGAATTTTGTTTGCCGACTTCTCAATTTCAGCTATTACGCTTTATGAAAGTAGAGATATATATATATGCTTCTTGGAAACATAGCCAACTGATAACAAAGATTAATTACAAAAAAAAGGAAAAAAAATAAATAAAAAGAAATTCAACAACATTGAGTTAAAAAGTTCTCAAATATCAAGAAGGATCCAAAAGTATTTAGATGAAATCTTGAAAAACAAAGGAAATTGTTCTTTGTATATAGGAAATTATAGACTCAATCAGTGAGCTGTAACATTATAACACATCTTTATCAACATGAACATCATTATAACACGTCTTTATCAACATGAACATCATTATAACACGTCTTTATCAACATGAACATCATTATAACACGTCTTTATCAACATGAACATCAATAAATGCAGTGCATATTCAACCTCATCAGTGAATGTAATTAGTGATGTGAAAAGTGAAGTTTTTTTTATTTTTATGATTTAAGCGTAAAAATTTAAAATATGTACATATATTTTTTTCATTAGATATTATTTACATAATATCCATTTAAGCCACTGAAAATTTTCCCTTTATTATAGCTATTATTTTATTTCATTTTACAAAAGGTTTTGTAATGTTGAATAGGCATTTGATGATTTTCTCTTATTATTATTTTTTAATTACTGTTTATATATAATATAACCAGACTCCCTGTAAATTGTAATTGTAATTTACAAAATACAGTAATTATTGATTATTGATAAGTCTTTTCATTTAAATCTATTTTTTTTCGCTTTATATTTGCAGGAGAGAATTTTTCAATACAATTTCTAATTTTTTTTTTTTATTGAAAAAATATTAACAGATTAAAATAAATATTACTTAAAACAGTGCACCTACAGATCACTACACTATAATATTGGTGCTATACTGAGGGAAAAAACAAGATTGTTTATACGGGAGATAAAATAGTTCTGTTTGCCCGTCCACTGGAGTGTGTTCCCTGTTATTACAATTTCTAATGATTGTAATGAATAACCCAGTTACTTATAAGCAATAACTTATAAACAGAAATTGTAGTGTCTAATTTTATTAAATAGAATAGAATTAAAAATAGAAAATTAGTAAAACAAGACCCTCAAAGTATAAAAATATAAGATCTGTATTTATTGTGTTAAAATAATAACAATAATTGTGATTATTTCAAATATGTTCTTCTGTCATTTTTCACTCTTTCCAAAGTGTCCCCTAATCCTTAATCAGGGCAAAAAATGTGTGTACCGAGTGTGGGAAGGATGGGACATCACAATAACCGTGTAAAATTAAGTAATGTGTTCAGAATGGCTTATTCACGCTAAAGCAAATTTATTGGTTTTGACTTAGAAATCAGAAAAAAATAGACTTACATAATTTTGTTTCTAAAACAACGAGGTACCATTTCAAAGCTTATTAAATAAGGAAACTTTTGAGGCGGAGGCAAACCTCTAAGTCTACAAAAAGCTGAATACGAAAATATTGAATGAGTTAAGAAAACCCTAATAACAATAGCTCACTTCTATATGGCTCTTAGTGTAGCTCCTAATTTACATGACAACATTTCAATAACGGGTGTTTCTTATTGGAAATTTAATGTAGATTCTAAAAATGTGGTCGTCATTTATGATAAATAGACCACAAATCCGGAAAACACAGTTTTTCATAAGAAAACCCAATAGTTTTGAAAATAGACAAAAGTTTGAATAGCTCTGCTACATGTTGAGATAGGACACTCATTTCTGCGTCCCTTAACTACAAATGAGATGCAGAATAAACCCTCAAAGTTATGACATCTCAATGTGGGACACCCTGTATATATATATATATATATATATATATATATATATATATATATATATATATATGTATATCTTATTTGCCCTATAAATTATTTCTAGTGATTATTTTTCAAGTCAAATAAAAAATAACTAACATATTGTAAATGTGTGGGGAATGGGTTTGTGACTGAAAATCAGTCCCGTATCACGCCACGAGGGCCCTGAGGGGCAGATACTATAGAGGTATCTGATTCATGATCATAAGGCACACTAGGCAGCACTATGCTCCGGCCGCCTGATTTTCCTGTTGGCCGCTTCGGCTTCTCGAGTCATTAGCACCCAAGGTACCCATTATTAAATTAATGAAAGGTTGGGTTGGCCCAGGGACTGTCAGGGTGGCCGAATTCAACCCATGAACGAAGACACTAGGAGAACAAATCTTAAGTGCTTGCTCGGGATTTGAACTCAGGCCTCCAGCTTATTAGTCCAGTCGCTCTACTACTGAGCTAACCTCGCCCCCATATATATATATATATATATATATATATATATATATATATATATATATATATATATAATATGGTCTTGATTATTTTAAAATGTCTCATAGGAAGTTGATGAATGATTTATCCAAGCATTTCGAAGGTTATGGAAGGAAAAGTTTTAGCTGGCACCTCGTCAAAGTGGGGATTCTAGGCAGGATTTTATCCTATCAAAACTTCCCTCCAGCCTTCAGCGGCGGTCTTAATAAACTTTATAAGTGCATTAGCAAATTTACCGCCTGTTTTTGCGAATTAGCGTCAGAACGGTAAAGGCACGAGGCTTCGTAAGAAGGAAGTCATCGGGAAGAAGCATGTACTTATTATACTTATCGCTAATACTCTTCAGTTTGGTCTAGGCTTTCTCGGGATAAATTTTGGAATTTTGAAAGCTGACAGCGGCATAGAGAAATAATTTAATATTCAACGTTAAGAAATATCCCCCAGATAAGTAATGATAATTCCTTATCTTATAAATTAATGGGTCTTCTGGTTGGATCCAATTATAGGACAATGAAAAAAAGGCACTTATGCGCTGTAGAATGGAACACTTACAGGCCTGGAGCGTATATACGAAATAATTTCGGGCGGGGCTGGAACCAGGTGGGTTATAGAAACCATCTTGGAGGGAAGGTGGAGTGTCTAGGAAAATTTAAAAATATTTTAGTGTAAAGTGGGTTCTAGGGTCTCCTGACGCCTAGTAAACCAGGGTAAATGTTGACATTTTTAGTTTTTAAAGGGTTTTGTTATTTACAGAAAATATTTTTACCAAAACGGCAACATGAACTTATAATATGTTATTTTTAACTAAATAATTGCTCGTTTTTGTTCCATTTCCCAGATTTGTAAAATATTTTTTCTCACAAACACAAAAACTAAAAATATTTTTACCGATTAATATACCCCCATGTTAGGGGAATGGTTGTTTGGAAAAATTATACTTTAGGAAGTGGGGATTTGAGGATAGACCATACTCCCTGTATCCAACGGCAAAATAACTCTTGAGTTCCAGCGAGAGGGACCTCTTAGAATGGGCTATGAGAACTGTGGACACGGCAAAGCCAGGAGCTTCTACATACTTTCTTATTGCTGTAATATATATATATATATATATATATATATATATATATATATATATATATGCATGTTTGAAATTCAGAAAAACAAGGATGTTTAAATTTTGGTTACGTTTAAAGTTAAGGAAGAATTAGAATAAAATATTTTATTAATAGACATGAAACGTTTTGGGAACTATTTAATATTTTCCTTAATATCTCGAAAACGGTTGATAAATCGTGGTACGTGGAAGGTAATCATTCGAAAGCTTTTTCGAAGAAAAAGGGTTCTAAAGCAATTTTCGATTAGGCGATGTCAATCGGAGAAATAAGTGCTTAAAATTTCAAACGTGTTTGTTTCGTTCATTTAAACCGGTTTTTGTACTTGTTTAGCTCACTTTTTAATTGGTTGTTTTTTTTTCTAAATTACTTTTATTTGTAGAATTAGTAATATAGTAGAATAACACAAAAAAATGTAAAATATTTTGATATTTTTTCAATGCATTTAGGTCTGCAATAAGTATCTCTAGAAATGGATGGTGGCGGCTGGCCGACCCTGCCATGTAAGGGTTATACATCTGTGGACATAAAATCATTTTAGGATAATAACTGTTTCTATTTTAATCATTCCGAATAATGTATGTATGACATAACCAAATATCACTAGGGATAAGAACGGAACCGCGCTAAGATGACGCAGCTCCTGCGAGTGGGACTTTTTTGAAACACGATATGTCGTGGGCCCACTGTGCGTCGGCAGTTCCGGATTTCGTCATGCGGTTGGCATCATAAGCGGGGTTCCTCCCTATGGAGGGAGGGTGAAACGAGCTGAAAAATTACTTTGTAATTTCATAACAACCTTTCCTCTCGGTGGGAAAAATAAAGTTCAGATGAACCCATAGGCGTGTTTCCTTCCAACGGGAAGGAGGAATAGTCTTTTTAAATAAAGAATGACATAACATTTGTCCAAAACATTAACTATTAACAGAAGAAGGATGAAAATAAATGAGTATGGAATAAGAGCTGTGGGCCAGTAAGCAGAAGGAATACTGGGTATAATTCAAGCTTGAAGAGAGCGTGTAGTTGTTAGAGATAAGCTTCTGTGATGTATCTTGGGATCTGGAGAAAAACTGCTTCTATATCGTGACAAACAGCAGGAGCTACGGGCAAAATAATCTATTTCCTCGGGATACAGCCTATTTCCGGCGTGTATTTCTCTTCAACTTACTTTCGCTTCTTCGACGCAGCCCATCAAGAAATACTTAGTAAAAAAACTTGCAGGAATTGCCTCAGTACAGCGCGTTTCCGTATCGTTTAGTGCGCTTTCTCCGTCCCCTCATAGGGAAGAAACCGGAATCCGCAAGTACTGACTTGAAAATTTTATGACGGACAAAAACTGTGGTTCAAATTTGTGTGTATATATATATATATATATATATATATATATATATATATATATCTGTATATATATGTATATATATATATATATATATATATATATATATATATGTATATATATATATATATATATATATATATATATATACAGAGAGAGAGAGAAAGAGTGTGTTTATTAACTCACTGTCAGGCTGAGAAACGGTTAGATTTTGATAAACTTTGGTACAAAAATATCTTGGGCCGGGTGAATAAAAACGAGTAGGACGAGTATTTACTTCCAAGTAAAGTGTACCAAGTATTTATAGGGCAAGTAAACCGATGTGAATAAAGTGAAGAGCTTACCGTTTACTTCCCAGATCGAGGGTATACTTGCAAGCATTTACTCTCGAGTCAACCGAGTTCACTAGAAACGCTGGTAAATACTTGCAGCGGCGCACGGCTACACATCTTTCCTGTTGTGCCTTGCCGTGCATTTTATCTTCTTAAGGGTAAAGAGTAAATTTTGAAATCCTCTTATCCTTAAAGTTCTGTTTTATCCTCTTGTCAACTCGACTCGTATCCTTTTTTTTTCTGAGTAATCAGCAGTTGTGCCTGATTGTGTTTGTATTTTTGCAGCTATGAACGAAAGCGATGCGTTTTCTAGTTGTGACAGTAGGGTATTGAAAGACTATACCGTTGTATTAAAGAAATCAATGTTGCCGAAAATTACATCGGATAAAGAAAAGGCATGGACATTAGTTTAGCCGATCAGTTTTTGAAAAACGTTGGGAAACAACTCAGTGTTTCTTTTCGCCCCGATATTGTTGGCAACACCACTTTGATGTCCTGGATCACTGGTATCTGAGAAAAAGTTCCTTTTTTTTTCTTCCTTAATAAGACCTGATCTTATCACCGCTAAAATCCTTCGGCACCTCCCCCATAAAGCCATCATGTTCCTCATCCTTATATATAACAGTGTACGGCGAACCTCTCACTTCCCTTCCTCCTGGAAACACTCCTCTGTAATCCTTATTCCCTAACCAAACAAACCAGCTACCAAAACATCATCCTACCGCCCAATCAGTTTGTTACCCATCCTCTCTAAAATCCTTGAAAAACTTCTTCACAAACGTATCCTTCCCATAGTTGAATTCACTGGTATCATTCCAACTCACCAGTTTGGCTTCCGATCACTCCACTCTACCACTCAACAAGCTTTCCGAGTTGTAGACACAATTTCCTCAACACTTGAGCGTAAGGAATTCTGTTCATCCGGGCATCCGGGCCTCCTTTATAAGCTCACGCGTTTTCTCCCCATCACCTACTACTTAATCCTAAAATCCTTTCTTTCATCCCGCCTGTTTCATGTCCAGTACAATGCCTCAAATTCTTCATCCCGCCACGTGTCTGCTGGAGTACCCCAAGGCAGCATCCTAGCCCCTCTCCTCTACTCTATCTTCACCTCTGATATCCCCACTAATCCCAGTACCATGACCACACCCTTTGCAGATGATACTGCAGTGCTTTCCTGTTCTGCCAACCCGCAGCAAGCCTCAGAAGCGCTCCAAAATCATCTCTTGGAAATCGAGAAATGGCTAAGGAAGTGGCGAATTAAATTCCCACTGCGGCGCAGTGAGTGCCCATCTGTTACCCTAAACGAATCCCTCATTCCCAAATCTGATGTTGTTCGATACCTAGGCTTCCAGCTCGACAAAAGACTTACTTGGAACACACACACAAAAACAAAACGACAAGAGCTAAACAGACGCTACGGCCTACTTAGACGACTAATAGGTCCCAAATCTAAACTCAGTACTGAAAACAAACTAAAAATCTACAAAACGATTATTAAACCGATTTGGACATACGGCATTGAACTATGGGGTACAGCAAAACCTTCCAACATAAACCGAATCAAAACCTTCCAGTCCAAAGTCCTTCGCCGGATCCTTAAGGCTCCCTTTTACGTCAACAATAATATCATCCACCGAGACCTCGAAATTCCTTTTGTCGCTGAATTAGCTAAAACCCGCTTCTCCACTTTTCATTCCAAGCTATCCTTTCATCCCAATCCCCTTGCTCAATACCTTTCCACACATGCGATCCCTTCCAATCCCCCGAGTCGCCTGAAAAGAAAGTGGCCTAGGGACCAACTGTAACACTTAAAAAAAATTATTAAGAGCCTTCTCCCCCCTGTTCTTCCTTGTGTATAGCTTATGAGATATGTATTTACTGATTGTATTTTATGTATACAGATTGTAAATATTCAATAAAAAAAAAAAAAAAAAAAAAAAAAAAAAAAAAAAAAAAAAAAAAATTCTAACGCTCTACCTCGAGCATCGGTGTTTCATCGAGAAAGTAGGTTGTAATAAAATTTACACTTTCGCTCTCGAACTGTAATAGTCTCTTAGATAGATCGGGACTTATATTTCGCCGGTCTCCGTAATGTTTGACACCACGCAGCTCAGTGGGACGGAATGCCAAAAAGCGGCCAAAAGTCGAAAAAATTTCTAGTTAAGGGTTTTTCATCATTGGGTTGGGATTTTTGATAAATTTGTAATCACAGACCCTAATAATCACATGACAATAAGTCTAAGATCAATAACTAAATTTTTATTTCATTTTTACCAAATTTTTTCGTATAACACGACAACATATTGCATTCCGCAATTTTGATTTTTTTCATTTTTGAGAAATTTGTAATCACAGACCCTAATAACCACAATACAATACGTTTTAGACCACTTTTTCATTTTTTACACGTTTTTTAGTATAAAAAGACGCCATATTAGATCCGCCATTTTGTTTTTTTTTAATTCTGATAAAGGATTCGTAATCAGCGACCCCAAAAACCCCTGAATACGTAATTGTAGATCGTCCCCTTAACTATGCAGCCATCTCGATATAGCAAGTACGACTGGCAAGTCTGGGGTTAGGTGAACTTGCAAATCTACAAGTATTTACTTGCCATGGAAGTATTAATTTCGCTTATTTACAGAAATTTAGGCGTTATTTGGGATATACTTGCCTCACAATTATTTACTAGCATGTAATAGTAAATACTTGTTTTATTCACTTCAATTTTTGTGTTTACTTGTTTTTTGAGACTGCACGAGTATTTACTTGTCCTACTTGTTTTTATTCACCCGCCCCCTTGTCTAATTTAAAAGGTCAAGTTCGTTACCATATTCCAAAGTTCGTTGTTGTACCAAACTTCATAAAATTGGACCATTTTTGAGCCTGTGAGACTAAATAGATTTACAAATATATATATATATATATATATATATATATATATATATATATATATATATATATATATATATATAGCTGAACCGCGGTTTATTTTATGATCTATGATTTCTCAAACATGAACTTTTTCCCTCTTCATGAGGATTCTTCCCTCTAGAGAGAGTAAGGAAACGCGCTAAAAAATGGCGTACCTTCTATAACCTAATCATTTCACCACTAGGTAAGTTTCCCGAACTTTCTCCCAGTCTATTCTGCACCAACTGCACATAACTACCAAAGTCTGCTGGAGACATAACTTAGGCGAAGTCTATTCTGCCCCTCTCTTCGATAAAATCCTCTGATTTAATATACAGGGTTGCCCGCATTGAGATATCATAACTTTATGGGTTTATTCTGCACCCCATTTGTAGTTTAGTGGCGCAAAAATGAGCGTTCTATCTGAAAATGTAGAGGAGCTACTCAAACTTTTGTCTATTTTATAAACTACTGTGTTTTTGTTTTTTTAAGGAAAACTATGTTTTAGATTTTTTTCTAAAACTACGAGGTACTATTTTGAAGCTTATTGAATAATGCAACTTTTGAGAGGGAGGCAAACCTCTGTCTAAAAATACCTGATAAAGAAAATATTGAATAATTTAATAAAACTCTAACATTAAACATTCTCATCTACATGCCTTTTAATATAACTCTTAATTTACATGGTCATATTTCAATAATGGGTGCTTCTTATTGGAAATTTAATGTAGATTCTAAAAATGTGGTCGTTATTTACGATACATAGATCAAAAATCCCGAAAGCACAGTTTTTCTTTAAAAAAAAACAGTATTTTTTAAAATAGACGAAAGTTTGAGTAGCGCCTCTACATTTTAAGATAGAAAGCTCATTTTTGTGCCATAACCCCTAAAGTTATGACATCTCAATGCGGGACGCCCTGTATAGTCTGCTTTATGTTGAAGTGTAAACGGAATATTTAATCTAATTATCGCGGCTATTCCATCCTATTCCATTCCTATTCCATCCTATTCCATATTACTCTAATATATTATTACACTAGTAATATTTAGTATTAGTATGTAGCATTGTATTAGTAGTAGTAGTATAATTTACAAATAGTTTAGCAGTATTATTATGTAGAATGGTATTAGTAGTAGCCTTATAATCTACTATTAGTATATTAGTATTTGTATGTAGCATTGTATTAGCAGTATTAGTAGAATCTACTATTAGTATAGCAGTATTAGTATGTACTGTTTTCAAAATATTAGTAGTGTTAGTATCAAGGTTTATCAGCATATTAGTAAAAGAGAGAGAGAGAGAGAGAGAGAGAGAGAGAGAGAGAGAGAGAGAGAGAGAGAGAGAGAGAGGAGAAAGAGAGAGAGAGAGAGAGAGAGAGAGAGAGAGAGATTCATTAAAATAAGGAGAATTCGTCCATTAGGAATGGCGGTGCCCCTCCAGACATTACTTAGGGTTTTGTTTTTTTCCAACTAAATGCAAATCTAGAAATAAACTAAATGCACAGCGTCGGCTAGAGAAATCGGACCAGTCTGAGTATTTTCCTCAATGCACATTTCATAGAAATATTTAAAATACAACGCTTCAGCAAGCAGAATGTATTTCAGGTTTTTTTCTAATTGTTTCAGCTATTTTTTAAAACATAGTAGAGCTTGAAATTTTATATTTTTTATAACCATTGAGAAGAAGAACACTTTATTAATAAATTTAAAGTGAGGCTACCCAAATTAATAGGGTTGCTAAACCACACAGCTCTTCAATCAGGCTTTCGATAAATGTTTATATGAATCTTTTTGGTTTGATCTTTAAGGCTACATGTCCTGTTTCAAAGATTCAGTTGCTTCTGGGGACTTGGAGGTTGTTATGATGATCACTTTGTACACTTGATTGTGATTTTTCCTTCATTATTTTTGTTTTTAACCATAAATATGATGATTGATGATCCCAAGGGAGTCTATGAATATTTGTTCGGGTAAGAGGGGGAGGCTATTTACATCTAGGCCGAGTTCTTGTAAGAATGTACTTGTCTCCTTTGGTATGGTTCCTCGAGCTCCGAACCATAACCCTTTAACGGTGTATTTCCTTTTGCCGAATTGTACTTCAAACTTTTCAGAAAAGAACGTTAGGCATTTATCGTAAATTGATCTCTTTTCTCGATCGATTGCATTAGCTTGCTCGCTGTCGTTTGTTTCGAACCTCACAGTGGGGTTAATAATATACAATACAATGCAATATAAAGGGACCTGGGCCAAATTCACCCTTGCTCACTGCGACCCTGTTGGATCTATTGTGATTTGCGTCTCTAACTCACTCCCTTTCCACCTTGCAGCTCCTCACAAATAGCTTGATCTCCTTGGGAGTAGCCTCGGCTATGTCCTTGGGCGTAGCAATTGCCTTCCCTATATGAACTACCCTGTTGTAGGCCAGCGCCTCACATTCGCAGAGGACATGGGTTAATAATATAAGCGAGTTCATTTATTCTCGGAATGGCTATGAAAACTTTTTTTTCACTAAGCTCTAATTTTTGGCCAACTCGAATTAAGTACTAGTCACTAGGAAATATCGTTTAATGAGTTTTCAATTATACCCCTGAAATATTAATATATTATGTCAACATTTCGTTATATTATTTTTTCTTAATATATTTTAATTATTTTATATTGTGGGGTGTTTTAGGGTAAATGAAACAATAGTTGACACTTTAAGGAAGAATTATTTTACTTAAAGTAATTCTTCGCTTAGTTTTTGGAAATAATAAATTTTGAATACATCAAATTATTCGTCAGATCAATCTCTGTGAAATTCACATGAACCAATTTTAGATACATTAAGTATTTTAAGTAAAATAAATCAATAAAGGCTGTCTTACTCTGGTCCTAATGTTGACACGTCTGCAGTAGGTCGGTGCCTAAGTTTGACTTTTCTGTTCCTAAGGATGACAGTGAAGGAAAATGAAAATAGTACAACTTTATTCTTTAAACAAACAACCAAATGGGATTGAAAACAGCAGGAACAATGAAAAATGTAATGAATTCGAAAGAGATCCTTTTCGAAAAACAAACAATTAGGCAAAACAATTATTTTTAAATGAAAATCATAACTAGGGCGAATAGCAATGTGCCTCCGAATTTTTCTATGTAGAGTCAGTGGTTCTGGAAATTAATGTATTTTATCCAAATACCAGAGGATTGGTAAGTTTACAAGTAATTTGGCTAGTAGATATTAGAAAATCATGCATTCGGCGGAAAAAACAGTTTTTAGTCTATTCCTAGCAACAAGGGACAACTGCATTGGCGGAAACCCAACTCACCACTTGTCAAACGACCACTTGTACTGTTTTTCCTTCAACTAGAACTATACAATAATCACCTACTCTTATAATGTTCACTTTCTTTATAACTTGCTTATTACAGCCATTTTCATCTTTCATCCCTTGGTCATTTTTGAACAATGGCTCTTCTTCTTTAACTTTTTGTGTAAACTTTGATCTGCATTCTTCTCATGCTCGTTATTTGTGGTTTTGACTTGCCTCAATTGTTGACATTGATGATGGTTTTTAGCGCGGTTCCTCCCTCCCCCATAGGGAGGAACCCCGCTTATAAGGTTGATACAATGAAACAATCCGGACGTGCCGACCAAAAAATTTCGCGTTTCAGAACCCCTAGAGACCGAAAATAACGGTGGTTCAAATTTGTATATATATATATATATATATATATATATATATATTATATATATATATATATATATATATATATATATGTATATATTTATATATATATATATATATATATATTTGTCTGTTCGCTCATTTCTGGCTTCCCTGATGGTTCGATTTTGATGAAATTTGGTACAAAAATCCATCGTCCAATTTGAAAGGTCAAGTTCGTTAACCAGCAAAATCCGCCCACTGGAAGATGGCGTTTGGGGCGAAATTCGCGCAGAAAAAATCGTAACGCTTACGTTTTTGAGTTCATAAGCTTGTAAGTACTCGTTTTATAGGCTTCTTGGGCTAGGAAAACGAATGAAACCATTTTCAAGGCGATAGCTTTAACCGTTTTCGAGAAAATTGGAAAAATAGTTTTTGAATACCGTTTTTGGTTTAGGTACTTAGAATCATGGGATTCAGTTGAAAAATTTTCTGCATGTTCTACTTTCATTAAAACTAATATGTTGAAATTTACGTTACGTTTGGAGTTAAGGAAGGGTCAGAATAAAATATTTTATTAACAGACATAAAAAGTTTTGGTAACTTGGTATACTTTCCTTAATATCTCGAAAAAGGTTGAGAATCTTTGTAAACGGAAGAATACCATTAGAAAGCTTACTAAATTCTCTAAAAAAAAGGTTCTAATAAAAGTTTTGATTAGACGATGTCAATCGGAGAAATAAGTGCTTAAAACTTTAAAGTAATTGATTTCGCTTATTCGAACTTTTCTTTTTGTCTGTTTTTATTCCTTGTTATTTTTTAACTGCTTGTAGTTGGATAATGTATTTGATAATAAATCAGGTTAAGAAAAATAAGAAAAACAATTTAATCTTAGAGATATGGATTTCCAAGATAGCTTTTCAAATGCCTAGCTGGGTCCTTCCTAGGGCTGGATACCCTGGATGGGTATCCAGGTAAGATCGTAAATAAGACCTTTCTTGAAAGTAAAGATGGAACTGTCAACGTTGGTCCTCCTCTGCCTCCCGGCACTTTCATTGCTGACGAAGGCTACCAATGAGTAGCCAAAACGTCCTAAATATAGATTTTTTAACAAAAATCGTATTGAGGTTTCTTTAGCCGAATCCCAGCCATTCCATCTTTACTTATCACCTCGACGGCTAACTATCTAATCTTCATGCTTTCTAGAAATGTGGACCCAAAATAATAACAGCTTCTATTTTAATAATTTTAAATGTGTCTAGAGATAAGAACGAAACCGCGCTAAGATTATGCAGTTCCTGCGAGTCGGACTTTATTTTTTTTAATACAGGACTTGCCATATGGTTGACGCTCCGTTCATGAACTTTTAGCTTCCAACCTTCTTTAAATGTTCGGAAACCTGACACATCCATAGATTGGATAATGTGAGAAGCATTTGGAGGTACCGCCACTAATAACTATTGTACCACAAATAGATTAAGAAGTTGTGTGACCATTTCAAATTGCATAAGACTACTATAAAAACTTGTCTGTCAACATTAGGAACAGAATATCCTAATGCTGACAACTTAGGAAAATATGTTGTCAACTTAAGGTTCCAGTCATAAGAAATTAATAAAATCAGGATACATGAATTTCTAATGAAAATCTCAACTAAATGTTTTAGTATTCATCACTGGAAACCGTTTTCCTAAAGTTGACATTAGTGTCAAGAAAAGGAGCCCTGGTTGTTTATTGTGTTCCCAATGTTGACACTGCCATAATCATAAGATTTGTTTATTTAACTTGAGTCAAACCTTTTACAGTGCATAATTTAAGTATCATAGAGTTCATGGAGACCACAAAAAAACAATTTAATGCACGCATTACAAAAAAAAAGTCTTAAGAAATATTCTTAATCTCTTATCAAATTCACTAAGCAAAGAGAGCAGCAGGAGTTGACTCGAGGATTTTTCATACTAAAATGGCTGCAGATGTTATTATCGGAGTTGCATAGTTGATCGGGTTAGTCAACATTATTCTTCGACAACTGTTCTTTCATTTGGATGCAAACTTATTAAATTCTCTTGAACCTAATTGTTTTTTTTTAAATTTAAATTTGAAGTGTCAACTTAAGGAGTAGTGTCAACGATCGGGTCATTTACCCTAATATATGCAAAAAAAAATTTTTTAAAGAAACAAATGTCAGTATAAAATCTCCAAGTGCTAATTGCCTCGGCAGCAGATGCACAAAAAAAAAAAAAAAAAAAAAAAAAAAAAAAAAAAAAAAAAAAAAAAAAAAAATCTCCAAATAAGATAAATCCACTCCAAAGAAATTAAACGCGAGACACAAGGATAAAAAGTCGATACAAGGATAATTTTACAAGGAATTACAATCTGGTAATACGCACGTGGAGAAGATGGCCAAGAGGATGGATTATGGTAATGATAGAAAGACGGGAAGGAAGGCCATAACCCCTGTCTTATATTGCACGTTATATAATGATGAGTGAGTCTCAGCGGGAAGGTCCCAGTATCTCTAGTCTGATCTAGATAAAGCCGTCGATTACATAGGCACACACAAAAAAAATTGGTCTGTTCTTAAGACACCAGACACATATTCTTATGTATTTCGACATGCTGAACCCGGAATCCGGTGTCTGTTTGATCCCAGCACGTCAGGTTGAAGAGCCAAATTTCGAAGGAAGTCTTTTAAAAAGAAATAACAAGAGCTTCCATAATTTTGAAGGACACTGAATTCGAATCCGGGGTCTGTTCCGCCCTATCGGCGCAAAATCAAGGCCATTTCATGGAAAAATATGTTCATTATGCAAAAAATTATCCCAAGAAAATTTAGCTTTTTTTCATTTTACTCGACAACGATTATGTATATGGCATTGAGAATGGTTTTATTAGATTCATCGTTTCTTCTTTTTTTTTGCGTTTTCTCTAAAACGAAGCAAAAACGAGCAAATTTCTAAATGCCTTTTGTCTTAGTTTTTGATCCCCTATACGCTCCTGAAGATTTGCCATTTAAATTCGGGGCACTCTGTGTATATACAAACTCAAAACACCGTTATTTTCGAGATCAATGAATTCTGAAAGGAGAAAGTTTCTTAACGCTAAAAACATGCCCTCCTCTTCCAAGAAATTACACAAAATGTAGTCTCCTTCATATTATCTTAATAATACCCTGAGAAAGTAGATAAAATTTATGTATCATTCTATTTTCTAGGACGAGGAAAGGAACCTACTGAAAATCAAATCGACCAAGCTAACGAAAAGAACAGGTCGACGTTGGAATCGGGAGAGGAAGTTAAAATTCCGAAGTTACCAAGCTCTGCCTCCTGAATTATTTGTTATAACGGAACGTTCCTGGCAGAAGTTCCTACCGCTTCAGAGCAGGTATACCCCCCACCTCCTACAGCTTCAGAGCAGGTATACCCCCCACCCCTATCGCTTCGGAGCAGGTTTACCCCCCACCCCTACACCCTCCATCGCTTCGGAGCAGGTATACTCCCCTCCCTACCTCCCTAGCGTGTGAGAGTGGAGAGACCTACTGTAATATTCACGAGCCTTCTCGCCCAACTATATACCTGTATGCACATTTGGCCAACACTGGCCCTTTAGGAACGTAATGGACTACGAAAGTTCCCACAAAAGTCTTCGCTCGGGGAACTTTACGGAAAGTGTGTTAAAAAATTACTGAACTTTCAGAGAGCTCTAAATTAAACTGTCCACTAAACAGCTAGGCAAGATAAACCCGACGTAGTCTTCAAATATTCAATTCAACTTGATTTGAAACTTAAAAATTAGGTAATTTTTTAGTTAAAACAAAACATTTTCATTAAAATAAAAATATTCTGACACTGACGAGATGCAATACTCAGTTCATACGTCATAAACGTTTTAGTGAACGGTGCATTCCTGAATAATTTGCTTAAAATAACCTATACAAATGTTATAAACATGAACGGTTTTCGTTTTTCATATTTTTATTTACTTTCGTACAGGAGTGAACCCCAACTTTTTATGGACTGATTTGTTTTTTATAACAAATCTCCCACGTGGTTGGACACATGGGCGTATATAAGGAGGGGGCTGCACCCCCCCCCCCCCGAAATTTTGAGTTGATCGGTAACAATGTTTCATAAACCCTTAAAAATAAATTGAATAAGATCACTTAGTTCATAAAAAATATTTTATTTTGGGTGTAATAGCGTTTTAGTTGGTTAAAACTATTCCAAGAACTAAATTCTTAGTATTCCATACCACGGAAATGGTCTCAGTCCCCCCGACATTTTTCCAGCCCCCCCCCGAAATTATTTTCTATATACGCCCATGGTTGGACATCATTTCTACCGAGTTTCAATGCGAAGAAGTAATAACGACAGATGTGGAGAATAATTTTGTTCTCAAATAAACCCCCACTCCAAATGATCGGATTTGATTTACTTGTACAACATATAACTAGCGGATTCAGATGCCCGCTAGAAATACTGTACTTCATTACAATGCAACAAAAATGTAGCCGGTATGGGAAGATTAGTTACACCGCACAAATGGCAAAATAACAGGAAAATATGATATACCTGAGTATGCCTACACCAATTGTGTTCACGTTTTCAAGGCGCAAAAACCAATTAAGGGTATGTGACACGAAAATTCGTAGCTATTGTAGAAATTTCTACATTTAACTCTTCACAATTAAACTTGATTTAAAAGAATCCAGGTTTTATTTATCGAAGATAAACATAATGTTAACTATTTTGGGAGAAGACAAAAGATAAATAAAACTAATGTCATGTTTATTTTTTGTGATCTTATTAGAAATAAATGAAAATTATTCTTGATGAAATTGATATTTAATGATTATAGAAGGCTCACATTAAAATTGAATAAAAAAGTAAAAGAATTAATTCGAAAATTATAAAAGTAGTTGTAGCAACATGAACAGGGATAAGTGGTAGAATAAGGATTTTTTTTAGCATAAATATTCTTTAGCGGTGACTAAACTGGAAAAAACGTTACAAAAAGGTGTAAAAAAAAAAGTGTCCGCTGGTGTTCGCACATGCGCAGTGGCGTACGGTCATTTGCAGTGGCGTTCGCGCATGCGCAGTGGCGTTTGCTCATGTGCAGTGGCGTTCGCTCATGCGCAGTGGCGTTCACGCATTCGCAGTAGCCATGCACGAAAAAGATGACTGTATGTTATATAGTACATTACATAGGTTTATCGGGTGGACCTAGTGTTACAAAAAAGTGTCAAAGGAGTCGTCAGTTGGCGTTCGCGCATGTGCAGTGGCCATGTAAGAAAAAGAAGACTATATGTTATACAGCAACATAGTTTAGCAACAGTTTACATAGGTTTGTCGGGTGGACCTAGGCTTTCCACAAAGGTGTCACAAAAATGTGTCCGCTGGCGTTCCCGCATGTGCAGTGGCGTTTTTTTAATCGAAACATCACTCAAAAAATTCAACCTGTTTCATGAGGGACTGTAATAGATCGTGGCGTAATGCTTCTTGAAGACAAGCCCAATCAAATGTTAAACTGACCCATAAAAAGTCCGTCTCGCAGAACTGCATCATCTTAGCGCGGTTCCGTTCATATCCCTAGTCTAATTTGGAAAGATTAAAATAGAAGCAGTTATTATTTTGGTTCCACCAGTCTTTTTTTTTAAATTAATTATTATAATGGCGTGTCAACCCTTAAGGTCACTAACAACATTCCTGTGAGTAGTGAAGTCTTGAAAGGTCATGATTTACAATCTTACCTGGAAGGGTCCGCTACACTAGAAACAGACCCGCTAGTGACAAGGTCTTGGAATCTTGGAAATCTATATTTCTAACAATAAATTGTTTTTGTTATTTTACTTAACAAGTTTTATTGTCAAATACATTTGATACATAATCTTCCGCTTCACAAGATTGTCAACGGTTTTCGAGATACTAACGAAATTATACAAAACTTTTTTTGTCTGTTAATAAAATATTTTATTCTAACCCTTCCTTTACTCTAAACGTAACAAAAATTTCAACATATTAGTGTTGATGAAACTCGAACATGCAGAAAATGTTTCAACTGTATCCCATAATTCTAAGTACCAAAATCAAAGACAAAGAACCCTCCCTAGGAAGGACGCTAGGCAGTTGAAAAGCTATATATCTTGGAAATCCATATCTCTAACATTAAATTGTTTTTCTTATTTTTCTTAACCTGTTTTATTTTCAAATACATTATCCAACAATAAGCAATTAAAAAATAACAAGGAATAAAAAACAGACAAAAAGAACAGTTCGAATAAGCGAAATCAATTACTTTAAAGTTTTAAGCTCTTATTTCTCCGATTGACATCGCCTAATCAAAACTTTTATTAGAACCTTTTTTTTAGAGCATTTAATAAGCTTTCTAATGGTATTCTTCCGTTTCCCAAGATTTTCAACCTTTTTCGAGATATTAAGGAAAGTAAACAAAGTTACTAAAACTTTTTATGTCTGTTAATAAAATATTTTATTCTAACCCTTCCTTAACTCCAAACGTAACCAAAATTTCAACATATTAGTTTTGATGAAAGTAGAACATACAGAAAATGTTTCAACTGAATCCCATGATTCTAAGTACCCAAACCAAAAACGGTATTCAAAAACTATTTTTCCAATTTTCTCGAAAACGGTTAAAGCTATCGCCTTGAAAATGGTTTCATTCGTTTTCCTAGCCCAGGAATCATATAAAACGAGTACTTAGAAGCTTATGAACTAAAAAACGTAAGCGTTACGATTTTTTTTTGCGCGAATTTCACCCCAAACGCCATCTTCCAGTAGGCGGATTTTGCTGGTTAACGAACTTGACCTTTCAAATTGGACGAAGGATTTTTGTACCAAATTTCATCAAAATCGGGCCATTCGTCTTCTATCTAGAGAGCGAACAGACAAATATATATATATATATATATATATATATATATATATATATATATATATATATATAAATATATATATATATACAAATTTGAACCACCGTTATTTTCGGTCTCTAGGGGTTCTGAAACGCGAAATTTTCTAGTCGGCACTTCCGGATTGTTTCATTGTATCAACCCTATAAGCGGGGTTCCTCCCTATGGGGGAGGGAGGAACCGCGCTAAAAATGAAAAGGAATGAATAAAGTAGAGAAGGAGATTCAAGAAAAAGAATATGAGAGAGGAGGAAGGAGAGAAGATTGGAGTGGAAAAAGGTTAGTATGATATACAACAAGAAAGGGTGTGATGGATATGTCTGAGGGGGGGGGGGGGAATTATAAAGATACAAAGATAGATAAGACATCAGGGAAGAGTGAAAGGGTTGAGAGGGAAAAAGAGAACGAAGTTAGAGATGGAGGGGAGAGAAATAGAAATGGGAAAGAGAGACAGAAAGAAAAGACAGAGGAATGAGATATAGATGAGAGAAAGTGAGAGAACGAGAGGAAGAAAGAGAAGATAAAGAGAGAAAGTAGAGAGAGGGAGATAGAATGAGAAGAGTGCGCTAGAAAGATAGAGGTTAGAGAGAGAAAGAGAGAAGAGATTAGGAGTGGGCTAGAGATAGATAGAGTAAGGGAGAAAGCCCGTTGTCTGGCCGACGAGAGATAAGGACACTCCTTGAGCCTGCTCTCATATTACACCTCAAATTTAGTGGAAATAGAAAACATCATCACCACATCCTCAAACCTAATTTTAGAGAAAAAGATAAATTTTCCATCATTTATTTGATTTATATTTAATAAGAGTCCAAGAGCTGGTAACGCACGTTTCACGAAGTATTTTATGCATCTTGAAATTTTGCTATAGTTCACCTCATGGGAAGATTAGGAAGGTAGATATGTGATGGCTGGACCTACGGTGGAACTCTAGGTACTGCGCATAGGGGAAAGGTGCAAAAAAAATATTGCCCAAAAATAGAGTTTTATTCAGAAGTCAACAATCTTTACTGAACAATTAAGACAATTTTACAACGAATAATAAATAAGGCAGACACTTTTAAGGGGGTTAACATGTAAAAGAAAATCGAATTTGTTTTTATTCTAATATTAAATTAGTGTTTTGTTCACGCTACCATTTAAACCGGTACAGCTGTACAAAATCATGTGAGCAAGAACCAATGAAAGCTCGGAGAACAACCACAACTGCCCAGATGATAGATGCTCTCACACACTCTGATGGTTACACGCAGCATATTGCAGTCTATCATAGGTAACATTTATTTTCATGTTTCCTGATAATTAAACCCCATAAAAAATGTCTGCCCTTATGTAATTATTTTCAATTGTATTCATTGAAGCCGCTGTTTAAATCGCAGCGTGAATAAAGCATTTCACTTAATATTAAAAAAAAACTAGGTATTTTGGGTTTTTTTATTTACATTATAACCCCTCTCAAAGTGTCTGCCTTATTTATTATTCATTGTAAAATTTCCTTAATTTTTCATTAAAGATAGTTAGCTTCTGAATAAAACACCATTTTTGGGCAATATTTTGTTGCATTTTCCCCTATGTGCAGTACCTGGTATTCAACGGTTAGGGGGCTGTGTGAAATATGTGTTTAGTCCGCATTCCTGTTAAGAAACAGTCTGAGGTATGTGTTTAATTCGCTTTCCTGTTCAGAAACAGTCTGAGGTATGTGTTTAATCCACTTTCCAGTCAATAAATGGCCCGAGGTATGTGTTTAATTCGCCTTCCTGTTCAGAAACAGTCTGAGGTATGTGTTTAATCCGCTTTCCAGTCAATAAATGGCCCGAGGTATGTGTTTAATTCGCATTCCTATTAGGAGACAGTGAGATGCATATGTTTAATCAGCTTTCCTGTTTATGAACGGCCTGCGGTATCTGTTTAAATCCCTTTCCTGTTAGGTAACAGCCAAAGGCGAGTGTGTTAATTCACTTTCCTATTATTAGACTATGAAATGTATATGTTCAATCCGCTTTCCTGTTGAAAAACGGCCTGAGGTATTTCTTTCCTGTTACCTCTTTGACTGCGGGAGCGGTAAAACCCAAATCATCGAAAACATTGTAGTTTTTTTTCATTTTATGATTTTATGTGTTTTTTTAATGCGAAAAGATAACTTATCCATTGGAAATTTTGGATAATTTCCTCCAGAAACATGTTTTTTACCATGACGCACATGTGGTGAAGAAACTCACAGAAAGGTCTGAGCCCGAAATGATTCCAAAATAAGGCACTTGAAACACTACCTGAGACGACGGAGGAACGAATAAACCAGCCTACAGGTTTGTAGCCGATACCCAAATCTTTCACTTTTTCCCCCAGCTTGCGAATTAGCCCCCATGACGCACATGCGGAGTCATGCCGCCACAGCGATTGATTCGTGATGACGCACATGCGGCGTTATGCCGCAGTCAAGGTGTTAAGAAACAGTTTCAGGTATGTGTGTTAATTCGCTTTCCTGTTAGGAGACAGTGAGAGGCATATGTTTAATCCGCTTAAACATAATGACGTTTGGCTATATTGTGTTTTTCATTGGGATCTTCATTGAAGACCGAGGGAACTCAAGTAATAATGTCTTGAAACATAATAAATATCTTTCTTCTTTATCCTCGAAAAGATTGTTTTGTTTTTTTACGCCGTTTTCTATTACGTTTGGCTAGATTGTGTTTTTTACTGGTATCTTTATTGAAGGCCGATAAATGACTTAAAACACAATACATATCTAGTTTTTATCCTGAATAAGATTGTTTTGTTTTTTTACGCCGTTTTCTATTACGTTTGGCTAGATTGTGTTTTTTACTGGTATCTTTATTGAAGGCCGATAAATGACTTAAAACACAATACATATCTAGTTTTTATCCTGAATAAGATTGTTTTGTTTTTTTACGCCGTTTTCTATTACGTTTGGCTTGATTGTGTTTTTTACTGGTATCTTTATTGAAGGCCGAGAAATGAATTAAAAGACAATACATATCTAGTTTTTATCCTGAATAAGATTGTTTTGTTTTTTTACGCCGTTTTCTATTACGTTTGGCTAGATTGTGTTTTTTACTGGTATCTTT
Organism: Gonocerus acuteangulatus; assembly: GCA_946811695.1. NCBI lineage: Eukaryota > Metazoa > Arthropoda > Insecta > Hemiptera > Coreidae > Gonocerus > Gonocerus acuteangulatus. The sequence goes on along the minus strand of OX328132.1, from coordinate 116,940,110 downwards.
ATTGAAGGCCGAGAAATGACTTAAAACACAATACATATCTAGTTTTTATCCTGAATAAGATTGTTTTGTTTTTTAAGCCTTTTTGTATTACGTGTGGCTAGATAGTGTTTTTCTCTGCCTAATTGAAGCCAGAATTAACTCGGGTAATGTTATGAACCACAATAAATATCTTGGTTATTTTTTGTTTGCCTTACAAAGCTACATCAATTGAGATATATCTGTAAGCAATAACAATAGTAAAAAAAAACAACAGGGCATTAAATTCTATAAATTCGGTCATTAAGCGGTTAATGATTCATATAGAGCATTAGATGAAAATATTAGGATGCACCAAATGTGTTCATTGAAGCAAAAATAATTGTTTAATATTTTTGTTTCTTTATATCTGCTTCGTGTTGGCTCTTAAATGCCAATGGAAAGTCAAGGCGGAATTGGCAGCCGTAACCAATATTGATGGGTTCTCGTTTTGATGGATGTCACTTTGACAGCTCTAACCGTCACGGGATTTTGGTTTGGAGCCAATATTCCTTCAAGTATATTTGGCTTGTGACATAATACACGTCTTCTTTTATCAGGTAACATTCTCGTCAAAGTGAGGTCCATTTTAAAAATGGTATTTATGGAGTAATTGCATATTCTCCAGAACATTGTTTCAGTTCTATGTATTGGTTGTATTTACAGGTCATTAGCAGATCCGTTCTTCATGTTTATTGTAATGACTGTCTCTCCAAGTCATCAGCAGACCTGTTGATATAATTTCTGGTAATGACTGATTTACATGTCATTAGCATATCCCTTGCTTCTTCAAGTAACTAGCCGATTTGTTGTTCTAGTTTCATGAAATGTTTCTCCAAGCAATTAGCACACCTTTTCTTCTTCCTTAATGTAATGCATTTTTTTTTACAGGTCATTGGAAGATCAGTTGTTCTAGTTTAATGTACTGACTAACTTTACAAGTGATTAGCATACATGTTGATATAGTTTAATGTAATGACTGATTCTCCAAATCCCTAGCAGATTTGCTGTTCTAGTTGATTAAAATGACTGTTTCTCCAAGCAATGTAAGCATACCTGATGAACTAATTTAATTTAATGCCTGATTTTACAGGTAATTAGCATATCCGCTCTTCTTGTTCGATGTAATGTCTGTTTATCCAAATTATTAGCATACCTGATGATCTACTTTAATTGAACGCCTGATTTTACAGGTCATTAGCATATCCGCTCTTCATTTTGTTCAATGTAGTGTCTGTTTCTCTAAATCATTAGCATACCTGATGATCTGCTTTAATGTAATGCCTGATTTTACAGGATATTTGCATATCCGTTCTCCTTGTTCAATGTAACGTCTGCTTATACAGACCCGTCCTTATAGCTTAATCCAATGACTTGTTACAAAGATCATTGGCAGACCCATTTTACAAGTTTAATGTTATCTCTGCTTCTTTATGTCTTTCACACACCTGTCAAATACGTGTTTTTCGTTTAGCATTTAAATTATTACCTAAATCCCACTGGGACATAAAACCATCTATAATCCTTTAACGCGAATCAGTTACCGTAGTATCCTATAGAGACATGAATATTCCACCGTAGGCAGATAATTCAAGTAACTTCTGACTCATACTGACTTACCTAGGATGCAAATGCAAAAAGACTGATATACAAACATAATGTAAATAAACTCAAAATAATTTAAAATCATGTAATCTTATATTATATATGTACATATGTATGCATGTGTGTAAATAATAAAAAGTCCGACTCGCAGGAACTGCATCATCTTAGCGCGGTTCCATTCACACAAAAACAGTAATTACTTTGTTTAGATCATTCTTAATGTAAACACATATTCCAAAGAAAAGCAAGATTGTCGGCAAGGCACAAGAAACTATCCTAAGCGGAAATTACTCTTTCCGCCGTTCCAAGTTTCGCTCTACGAAGACTCTACTAGGAATATGTTTTTAATTGGCTGAACTTGCTTTACTAACCTATCCATTTTAGTGTTAAATGCAATTAAAAACACTTACCTACTCATTTTACTGTTAAATGCAATTAAACAAAATAAAATTGAACAAGAAAATTAGAACGTAGTGTTATATTTTAATGTGCTATGCCACATACAACCAGAAAATATAATTATATTTCTACTATAGCATTTGGCTGCATGACTTACTACAGGTAAAATATCTGTCAACTCTTGATTTATGAAGTGCAATAAAAGCCTACCTGCCTGGTAGCTCGACCCGGGCAAGTGTCTGACCCTACACAGAGTGTTCTCTTTCACATTCTCTTTCAGCAGGAACTGCGTCATCTTAAGACGTATCCGGTGTCATCCATAACTTAAAATAGAACTAAAATTTTTTTGTTTTATTTTATGAAAATTGCTAACCCCCACAGGTTAGAAGCGGAAATTCCTCAATCTAAAGCAACTCAAAATACACTCAAAGTGGACTCTCAAAGTCAATTCAAAATACAAACACGCTTTTCAATTACTTATCATGTTTTATTGAAACAAATGCAATCAAAATAACAGCAAGCAATTAAAAACTAAGGCAAACCGAGAAAAACAAAAAGCAATTAAAAACGAAGGTAAACAGAGACAAAAAAAGAGGAGTAGATACAATTATTAGTTTGTTTTGATCTTTCGTTAAAAATTATAAATATCTTTTCCATTTTCTTATCTTGTTTTACTCCTACTAGAAGCAATAATAAAATAACAAGAAATAAAAACAGACAAAAAGAACCGTTCAAATAAACGAACGTTTTATGCACTTATTTCTCCGATTGACATCGCTTCATCAAAAAATTCTTCACAATCTTTTTTGTGGAGCATTTAGTAAGCTTTCTAATGGTAACCTTCCACTTACCTAGATTCTCAACCGTTTTCGACATATTAAGGAAAATATAGGAAGGGGGCCTAATACATATTCATACGGCATCTGAGAATCTCAAGATTCCGTAAAAACAAAATATTGTTTCTACTTATACGTATCCTGTTTTATTGACAAATACATTTGACATAATCAATTACAAAAATAAAGAGCAGTAAAAAAAGACTGCGGGAAGCACACAAATAGATCCGTTTATATAAACGAATACAACTAACTAAGTTTTGAGCACTTATGTCTCCTAATATGAACATCCCATCAAAAATTCCTTCAAAACATTTTTTGTAGAAAATTTAGCAAGCTTTCGAACTGTTACATTTCACTTTCCACAATTTCCAAACCGTTTTCGAGATATTAATGAATGTATACGAAGTTCCCAAAACTTTTCATGTCTGTTAATAAAATATTTTATTCTAACCCTTCCTTTACTCCAAACGTAACCGAAATTTCAACATATTAGTGATGATGAAATTTGAACATGCAGAAAATGTTTCAACTGAATCCCATAATTCTAAGTACCAAAATCAAAGACAAAAGAACAGTTCGAATAAGCGAAATCAATTACTTTAAAGTTTTAAGCACTTATTTCTCCGATTGACATCGCCTAGTCATAACTTTCATCAGAACCATTTTTGTCGAGCATTTAGTAAGCGTTCTAATGGTAACTTTCCGTTTACCAAGATTCTCAACCTTTTTCGAGATATTAAGGAAAGTATACAAAGTTACCAAATTTTTTTATGTCTGTTAATAAAATATTTTATTCTAACCCTTCCTTAACTCCAAACGTAACAAAAATTTCAACATATTAGTTTTAATGAAAGCAGAACAAGCAGAAAATGTTTGAACTGAATCCCATGATTCTAAGTACCCAAAACAAAAACGGTATTCAAAAACTATTTTTCCAGTTTTCTCGAAAACGGTTAAAGCTATCGCCTTGATAGCATTCATTTTACAAAAAAATAGCTTTCATTTTAAAAAAATCATTGAAATCGGTTAAGATTTGGAGGCTGTAGTCCTTTTTTGAAACACGAAAAGTAGTTTGGCCCCACTGTCCGGCGGCAGGAATTTTTCATCCCATGGCTCGTTGGGGAAATTCCTCGCTCCACTCTGGATGTCGGCACTAATGGCCTAGATGTCAAGACGCCGTAAAAAACAAAATAACTAAAAAAAAAATCGTTCAACAAAAATAATTACCTACTACGAAATTCTAATGATTAGGTGAGTTCTGTTGCTTTAAATTTATTATTTTAATGCCTTTATAAAGTAATTGAATTTGATTTTTAGGTGGAGCAAAAAGTTTATTAAGTTTTATGGAAGCGTAGACCACGTTGATCATAAACTTTTCTGAAAACTTCAAAAACAAAAGTGTGTTTTGCTCCATTCCTATTAACTTTTTAGGCATTTAAAGGTACTTTTTGGAAAGAAAATTTAATCCTCTACAACGTTTATATCATCTACGTTTTTCATTACGGACATACTTTCCGCGTTATTGGCAGAAAAGTGACAAAAACAAGGGTTTTAACGGTTTTTGGCAATTTGTTACTCATTGGTGCGCTTTAGCAAAAAAATGACCGATATAAAATCGACCTAAAATTCAATTCTCTACAATAATCCTGAAAGGTGAGGGGTCGTGCACTAGGTCTTGTGAATGTACATTCTACCACGTTAAGATCCACCAAGTTTCTTTTTTAAATTTCAAAAATTGTGGAAAAAAAAGGGGGGTGTCAATCGAGTTTTGAACACCCTGTATATATAAAGTAAGGTAATATAATGCAATGTAATAATATATAAATATATAGGCAATAAGGTACCATAATGTTCTGTAATAACTATATAAAAGTAAGGTGTACATCGCCATAAAGGCGAACACCAACAAATAAATATATCATGAGAATCAGTCCCCAAGTTCAGAAAGCAACTTCTAACTTTAATTGTATTACTTCAGATTTTTTTGATATTAATAAAATTTTGAATTTCGGCCGGCATACATGAGCCACCTTGACGGGGGTAAGGTGACACGGATAAGAAAGTATTTTTCGAATAAGGCAAAACGGCGGGAGAAAATATTAAGTTCAGGGAAGGAGAAATGGACTTGTTATCGCCCAGATTTCCAAGATCGGCCAATATCCAACAGGTGCTGCTCAAATCTACCTCAGAATCCTAATTTGCTAGATATGTTAGGAAGATGTATCTGTGTATTTTGTACACAAGGAGATACAACTCGACCCTATTTGTCTTGCCCGAGATCTAGAGCTGTCTAGGCTGCCTTGTTTATAGCTACGCTCGAAGCAGCAAAGCCTGGAACACGTCCTTGAATCAAACGGAATTAATTTCTTCAGACGTTAACTCTTCGTCGGTCGCTATTATTTAGCGCCTTCTGTCAGTAAATGCCAAAAAAATACACCTTTTAGCGCGGTTCCTCCCTCCCTCCATAGGGAGGAACCCCGCTTATAAGGTTGACCTCATGACGCAATCCGGAAGTGCCGACTAGAAAATTTTGCGTTTAAAATATATATATATATATATATATATATATATATATATATATATATATATATATATATATATCTGTTCGCTCTCTGTAGCCTCAAAATGGGCCCGATTTTTATGAAATTTGGTACATAAATCTTTCGCCTAATTTAAAACGTCAGGTTCGTTATCCAGCAAAATCCGCCCACAGGAACATGGGTTTTAAAGCGAAATTCGTGCGAAAAAAATCGTTGCGCTTACTTCATTTGCTTGCTTCATCTATTTGGGATCATCAATTATTTCATGAAAGGTCTAACCAAAATTATAACTGTTTGTATGTCAACCTTTCCAACATGAGGGATAAGAACGGAACCGCGCTAAGATGATGCAGTTCCTGCAAGTCGGACTTTTTTCAGGGTCAATATTACACAGTAAAAATATGCAAAAATAAATGTATTTATTACTTAATTTATATGTACATTATTTGTTCCGTCACGAGTTATGTCATTTATATGTTAAAATAAAACTTAAAAACCATATGGTCACTTAATATAGAAGTAACTAAATCTAGTCCTCTAAAAATAAGTTGGAAGATGACGCGTCATCAAAAGTTTGATGAAATACTGAATTCACACCAGGAGTCATCGGACTGCCATTTCTAGATATATTTCTACAACGCGTAGATTGGTTATGTCCATGATTACTCTAAATCACGTTAAAATCCGGTTTAAAAACATCGTTTTATAGATTAGAATAGACAATGTGTATACAGCGTATCTAAGAATATGCGTATGATAAAATATGACATTCCATAGAACATTTTTATAGGGCGTAGCATGAAACATGTTTATAGAACATGATTATGGAGTGTTGCCTAGAATATTTTTATGGAGTTTAGTACATAGAATAGGAGCGTAGTCTAGAACCTGTTAATAGAGCGTATCATTAATTAATGCCATATATAACATTTTTATAGATATGCTCTATAAACATGTTTATAGAGCGTAGCTTAGAACATGTTTATAGATCGCACATAAAACATATTTATGGAGGGTTGCATACATTATGCTACTGGAACCTAGTATAAAAAATGATTATTGAGCGCAGCATAGAACATGTTTATAATGCGTAGTATAGAACATGTTTATAAATCGTAGCATGGTATGGAAGGTTGTATAGAGCAAGTTTATAGAGCTTAACATAGAACATGTTTATGGAGAGTTCCATAGTATATGCTTATGGAATCTAGTATAGATCATTTTAATAGAGCGTAGTTTGTTTATGGAAAGTTGCATCGAAATTTTGTATAGGGTGTAGCATGAAACTTATTTATGGAGCGTAGCATACGACATGTTTATGAAGCGTAGTGCATAACATGTTTATAGAGCGAAGTATAGACCATATTTATAAATTGTAGCATAGAATATGCTTATGGAACTTTGTATAGAACATGTTTATAGAGCGTAACACAGAACATATATATGGAGAGTTGCATAAAATATGCTATTGTAACCTAGTATAGAACATGTTTATAGAGCGTAGTATAGAACATGTTCATAGAGTGTAGTCTAGAACCTGTTTATAGAGCGTAGCATAGAACATGTTTATAGAGCGTAACATTGAACATATTTATGGAGTTTTGCATAAGATATGCTATTGGAACCTTGTATAGAACCTTTTTATGGAACGCAGTTTAGAACATGTTTATAGAGCGTAACATAGAACGTGTTTATATTGTGTAGTATAGAACCTGTTTATAGAGCGTAGCATACAATGTGTTTATAAAGCGTAACATAGAAATGGTTATACCCGGATGTTACAAGTAGTTGTGGTGAATCCTTCTATTAGATATTCTCTTCGAATCTGCTTCATTTCTTCGATATTTTCCACCTCTCTGATTTTTCCTTCCCTCGGCTTTTCCAAAGGGCTGCCTCTCTATTTTCCCCCACACAATTCCGAGGCTTTCACAATCTCTCACAATTCCCACGCTCTCGACCAAGGATACTTCAATCTAGCCGTGCCTTAAAATACGCATCAGATATTTTTGAAGGGATCACTTGTCAGGATAAACAGGAACCAAGAGGTCGTCATCGCCATTGAACGTATGGGCGTTTACACATGACGAAGATTCATTGCCCATTGGTTTTGATAACATGTTAGATCAAATTTATCGTTTGAACGCATTGGGAAAACGTTTCTGCGATAAAATGGACGTTAAAAAGCAGACAAGAAATTATTTTTTCAAAGGCAGCGCAATTATGAAGTTTTCTTGTTGTGGTTTGCAGAAGGGATGATGATTTGACTGTTTTCTGCCACAATATTCAAGTTCTATGCTGTTATCAGGCATAACACAAAGCCTGATGAGAAGATCATGAAACAACAACTTTATTTATTATGTGTGGCTTAAGGCACAGAATCAAACATAAACATAAAATTTAAGTGGCTATCTGTACACACAAACGTCTTTGGAAATAGTAACGCAGACAAAGAAGCGAAAAAGATTAAGAACTGAGGATCCCATACTACATCAAAACCCAAATAAGCCGATGGCAAAAGACATGGATGTCAACCGTAGACAATAAATAACTCCAAATAAAAATGTACGTACCTGCCTGGCCGGGTATGTACTAAGTTATTAGGCTCAGACTTGACTATTCCTTGCTAATGACTACATCAAAACCCAAATAAGCCGATGGCAAAAGACATGGATGTCAACCGTAGACAATAAATAACTCCAAATAAAAATGTACGTACCTGCCTGGCCGGGTATGTACTAAGTTATTAGGCTCAGACTTGACTATTCCTTGCTAATGACTACATCAAAACCCAAATAAGCGGATGGCAAAAGACATGGAAGTCAACCGTAGACAATAAATAACTCCAAATAAAAATGTACGTACCTGCCTGGCCGGGTATGTACTAAGTTATTAGGCTCAGACTTGACTATTCCTTGCTAATGACACGACAAGACGAACCACTCTGTAATATAATGTTGACAATAACGCTATAGGATAAAGAAATAGCAAAACAAAGACTTGATGCCCTGGTGAGCTCAGTAAAAGCGGAGGACGAAAAAATAATGGACTATGGATACAGCAAATAGAAAAATCAGCCTTAACTTTAGGGCATTCGCCACCGAGAATATGGCTTTGTAGGGTGAGAAGAAAGGAAGAGGTCGAAGGACAGGTGTGAGGGAATTATGGAAAAATCTCACCGATTTCCGAGAGGGCAGGCTGCAGAATAAAAGTTGGAACCGGGAATAAAACTGCACCGAGGGACAACTTCGTAACGCCAAGGGAAGCGGGCTGCCATAGACCGTGAGAGAAGCTACTGGCTTAAGGAACACCGAATGTAGTGTGACGGGAGCACTCAGCACATGGGCACAGCGGCAAGCTAGAACTTGTCTCATGGCAGTGAGTCATAGGAAGTGCGGGCTGTCATAGGCCGTGAGAGAAGCTACTGGCTTAAGGAACACCGAATGTAGTGTGTCGATAGCACTCGGCACATGGGCACAGCGGCAAGCTAGAACTTGTCTCATGGCAGTGAGTCATAGGAAGTGCGGGCTTTCATAGGCCGTGAGAGAAGCTAATGGCTTAAGGAACACCGAATGTAGTGTGTCGATAGCACTCGGCACATGGGCACAGCGGCAAACTAGAACTTGTCTCATGGCAGTGAGTCATAGGAAGTGCGGGCTTTCATAGGCCGTGAGAGAAGCTAATGGCTTAAGGAACACCGAATGTAGTGTGTCGATAGCACTCGGCACATGGGCACAGCGGCAAACTAGAACTTGTCTCATGGCAGTCAGTCATAGGAAGTGCGGCCTAAAACGTCTCTCATAGATTAGAGGACTGGTGGGTGATAAATAAAAATACCCACGACTCGTATAATGAGTGACGCAAAAATTAAAATATTTGAATGCCTCTAACAAAATAATATGAATTCTAATAACAATTAATTCTAACCAAAATAACAAACAAACACATACCGACAGATTGCAAAGAACGTGATATATATATGCATATATATATATATATATATATATATATATATATATATATATATATATATACAGGGTTGTCCCGAAGGAAATCGCCATACATGAGTGGTGTACTAAAGTGTAGTTGAATGCCACCAAGGGGAAATTTTTACATGCATTATTTCCCTAGAATTAGGTGATTCCGTGTATTTTTTTCAAATTTTACTTCAAATTTTCTATAAGATCTCATGTACGTTGTGCAAACATTTCTCAAACCAAATTCACAGCAGCCAACCAAACAAATAACCTATCGCGAAATAAAGGTTTCTTTTCTTTACTGTTCCACTGTTAGGTAGATGGGCCTCTCAGAAAAGTTGCATTATTTCATTACCATAGCTAATTTGTTAGTAAGCGTTGAAGACCAAAAAAGGATGATTTGCGTGGGTAAATTGTGGACAATTAAAATAAAACAAAAAAATTTATACTGAAAGCATTTTGTCTTTCAATAATTATCTCATTGGAACATTGAAAAATAACCTTTATTTCGTTATAAGTTATTTTTTTGGGTGGCTTGAATTTGGTTTGAGAAAGTTTTGCACGAGGAACATGAGATCTTATAAGAAATTTGATGGAGATTTTCAAAATGTCGTGAGAATTAAATTTTCCATATGACGTAAACGACAAATAGCGCACAAATGGTCAAAGACTAGCGAATAGACAAAAAAAAAAAAAAGTCCGATTCGCAGGAACTGCATCATCTTAGCGCGGTTCCGTTCTTATCCGAAGTGCGATTAGTAAAGGAATAGTAGCAGCTATCGGTAGGTTTTCATCTTTCGTTAAAAATATAAAATAAAATCTCAAAAAGAAGGAAGCTTAAAGAGCCACATATGGAAACTGACAGTTTCCTAAGCGGATGGGACTCTCCCGTCATCGCGACGCTCACTCTAGGAAAACTCTATTACCAATATGATTCTTATTTTCTCAGCTTTAATGAAATACTCATTCCACCGTTAAATAAACTTAAAAAACAAAAGTGAGGTAAACAGTGACAAAAACCCGTTTAAAATAACAAAACTAACACTTTCGTAGTTTTAAGCACTTACTTCTCCGACTGATATTGCCCCATGGAAATTTGCTTCAGAATCTTTTTTGTAGAAAATACTCATTCCACCGTTAAATAAACTTAAAAAACAAAAGTGAGGTAAACAGTGACAAAAACCCGTTTAAAATAACAAAACTAACACTTTCGTAGTTTTAAGCACTTACTTCTCCGACTGATATTGCCCCATGGAAATTTGCTTCAGAATCTTTTTTGTAGAGAATTTAGTAAGCTTTTGAATGGTTATATCGTACTTCCCACGATTTCTTAACTGTTGCTAATACCTACCAATAGCTGCTATATTCCTTCACCAATCGCACTTGAGATAAGAACGGAACCGCGCTAAGATGATGCAGTTCCTGCGGGTCGGACTTTTTTTTTGTCAGACAAATTAATGTATTACGTTTATATTATAATAAAAATATTATGTTTATGAGAAGAGCAAGTCACTTTAATTGCGGTGTAAAATATTGTTGCTAGCTAAATCTAAGTATTATATAAGCTCATAAGGAAAAAATTGTGCTAATGGCTCAGATTTCGATGCACCATAAAAGAAAAAATAAGGACAATATACGAAGATTCCGAACCATTTCATGTCTGTTAATAAAATATTTTATTCTAATCCCAATAACGCTACACTTATACACAATTAATTTTTTTTAGGTATCTATGTAATACGAATAAAATAAGGTTATAATGAGCGATCTGCTGTGGCATACACCAAGTACTACCACCGTGTGGAGTGCAACTAGTATAGCCCGGTACGCCAGTACAACTGTGGTATGTAAAGAGCGGCTGTTCTGATACTGGCAAAAATTAGAAATCCTACATTCCTAAAGTTGTTTGGAGGCTTATCTTTATGACTCCAGAAAGGGACTTACAGATGACGAGGGTACACTGGGAGGTACCTGGGGACAGGGAAAATGCCCCCCACCCTAAGCCTCCTAGCTCCTCACCTTCGAATTCCTATGATTTTGTTCAATGAATTTAAACAAAAAAATTAATAAATAGATAAAAACTGCTGAAAATAGGGAATACCCAAAACAATTCTAAAGAACGAAATCAACACCAGTACAGTAATCTAGATATTCATAGGGCATCTTCGAATTCCAAGATGCCGTTAAAACAAAATATTGTTTCTATTTATACGTATCCTGTTTTATTGACTAATACATTTGACTACTATAAGCAATCACAAAAATAACGAGCAGTGAAAAACACTGTAGGAAACACACAAAAAGATTCGTTCAAATAAACGAAATTACCTATGTTTTAAGCACTTATTTCTCCAAATATGACCATCCCATCGCAAATGTCTTCAAAACATTTTTTGTAGAGAATTTAGTAACCTTTCGAATGGTAATCTTTTGCTTGCCAAGATTCTGAACCGTTTACGTGATATTAATGAAAATATACGAAGTTCCCAAAACTTTTCATGACTAAAAATGAAATATTTTATTTTAATCCTTTCTTTACTCCAAACGTAACCAAATTTTCAACATATTAGTTTTGATAAAATTCAAACATGCAAAAAATGTTTCAACTGAATCCCATGATTCTAAGTACCCAAACCAAAAACGGTATTCAAAAACTATTTTTCCAATTTTCTCGAAAACGGTTAAAGCTATCGCCTTGAAAATGGTTTCATTCGTTTTCCTAGCCCAAGAAGCCTATAAAACGAGTACTTACAAGCTTATAAACTCAAAAACGTAAGCGTTACGATTTTTTGTCCCACGAATTTCGCCCCAAACGCCATCTTCCAGTGGGCGGATTCTGCTGGTTAACGAACTTGGCCTTTCAAATTGGACGACGGATTTTTGTACCAAATTTCATCACAATCGGACCATTAGGGAAGCCAGAAATGAGCGAACAGACAAATATATATATATATATATATATATATATATACAAATTTGAACCACCGTTATTTTCGGTTTCTAGGGGTTCTGAAACGCGAAATTTTCTAGTCGGCACTTCGAGATTGTTTCATTGTATCAACCCTATAAGCGGGGTTCCTCCCTATGGGGGAGGGAGGAACCGCGCTAAAAAGACGGAAACGCCTATATGAAGGGAAATAATGCAAGTAAAAATTTTTCTTTAACTGTAGATTTTATTTCTCTTAATTTGTTGTTTTCTATGATTTGCCATGTAGATTGCCAGTTTTGCCAGACTATTTCCTTCAGGTAATTAATGATATCGTTCCTTGGAACCCTATGATAGGGAATGCCTTCGTTTACAGCTCTTTTCGCTAAGGAATCGGCCACCTCATTCAGTTAAAGCTTGGAAGACCCCAACGTGTGTCAATAGAAAACATGAAGTTGCCTTAAGTCGATTGCGGATTGGGAATACAAGATTAACGCATTCATTCCTTTTTTCTAAAGAACCACCCCCAATCTGTGAATCAAACAACGTACAAATATCAGTGAAACATTTACTTACAGAATGCCGAATATATCAGTCAATTAGAGAAGAGCTAATGTTATCAGACATTATGGATGAAATACTTGGAGATGATGCTGATAACGTTAGAAAGGTATTAAACTTTATAGACAAATCGGAATTAATAAATAAAATCTAAATAAATAACGACATAGGATTAATTAAATAAGCAGGATACAGCATTGTGTGTGTGTGTGTGTGTGTTAGAGAATATGTGCGTGAGGTTGCATGGATATGGGTTGGTATATGCGTATGGGTGAGTGCATATGTCTGTGTGTGAGTGCGTTTATTTACATTTGTTCTATGTACAGAAACGCAAATAAATATTGCTTGGAAAATATACTACAAGTAATATAAGTAAGCAAAAATGCCAGGATCAGTGATAAATAATGACAATGATAAGTAATTCAATAAAAACCAAAAGCTGACTCAATAAATTATTAAATTCAAAAGAAATGAGGAAAAATTTCACATCCAAATATAATGAAAGATTCATTCAATGGCGTTCATGACCCTAAGGTTGACACGCCTTAAAAAAAAAAAAAAAAAAAAAAAAAAAAAAAAAAAAAAAAAAAAAAAAAAAAAATATATATATATATAAATGTATATATATATATATATATATATATATATATATATATATATATATATATAAATGTAAAATAAACAATTCGTTTTTAAGGAGTAATTTTTTCTTAAAGCACAAGAGAAAGCGCACTAATAAACAAAAGAAATTGAATTCCCCTTCTGGAATAGAATATGTTCTGATTATGAAAGTTTCAGCTATAAATTCATGAAATATATTACGGAAAGTTATTTGGAGGTAGATAGTGAGTTGGAAGTTTAACGGGAAGTTTTTAGGGGTTAAAGTGCTGCTTTCACGGGCTCAGCTTGTGAATTGCAAATAGACAAGAAATATAAACGGAAGGAAAGGAGGGAACAATTCTAGCATCTAGTTCCAGCCATCTACCCACGCCTTCTGGCGCAGTAAACACCTGCTCCACAGCCATCTACCCACGCCTTCTGGCGCAGTAAACACCTGCTCCACAGGAATCTACCCACGCCTTCTAGCGCAGTAAACACCTGCTCCACAGGCATCTACCAACGCCTTCTGGCGCAGTAAACACCTGCTCCACAGCCATCTACCCACGCTTTCTGGCGCAGTAAACACCTGCTCCACGGCCATCTACCCACGCTTTCTGGCGCAGTAAACACCTGCTCCACAGCCATCTACCCACGCCTTCTGGCGCAGTAAACACCTGCTCCACAGCCATCTACCCACGCCTTCTGGCGCAGTAAACACCTTCTCCACAGGCATCTACGTCGATATAGTGCACTGCTCGCACCTCATGGTAACTAACAAGTGGAGTATACAGCGATGGGGTCACCGATCTGGACCAAATTTTTTCTGGTGATTGTACATCGAAAAATAGTCAACACATGTCCGAGCGTTCCGCCCAATTCACCTTAGGAGCCGAGAAATAAAATAAAATAGGTTAAAAGTACTTTATTTTTTATATCGTGTTTAGAAAATGATATCGACATGGTTCTTTCACCAATTCATTTGTTTTATAGAGTAGATTAAAAGAAAAATATAATCGTTAAACCATAATTTATATTTCGTCAAATATATTCAAAAATATGCTTACATTTTCAAGTAAACTAGTATTAAACATTTTTTTACATTAAAAAAAATTAAAAAATTAATTTAATTAAAATTAAAATCAGCACCCCAAGAAACCCTAATGTGGCGAATATCATTGAAAACAAAAAATAATGATTTTTCCCAGTCTGGAAGAGGCTAAAAATTTGGAAGCGAAAAAGTAATGTGACGTTTTGAAATTCAATATCTCCCCTTGAGAAAATCCGATATTTACGTCATTGAAATCTTTCAAAAGAAGAAAGACTCCTTTTTCTAACCATATAAATGACTATTGTATTATCTCAAAAGATAATACGTCAATTTCAGAACACATAGAAACACCCCGATTGGAAGGGAATGTGTCACATTAGGGCCTTTATCGACTCTCCAAGTTTGGTTTAAATCGGGTAAATATTATTTTAAATATGGCCAAATTGTTGAATCTTTAACAAAATTTTAAGGGTCCAGAAATTTTATGGCGAAATTTAAAATACATTTATTTTTTATTTTTTAATATTCCAAATATTTGAATTTAGGGGGTTTTCAATGTGCTAAAAACGAATCTGACATCCGTTTTTAAATGAAAAATTGTTTTACATACTCGACTCTATAGCAGTCATTTTTCTTCCAAAATATTCCATATACTTACATTTAAAAAGTTATCGATTATAAAAAAAAAATGTATTAAAAAAAGGATGTCAGATTCGTTTTTAGCAAATTGAAGGCCCCCTAAATTCAAATTTTGGGAATATTAAAAAAAAAAAAAAAAAAAATGTATTTTAAATTTCGCTAAGGGGGACCCTTAAACTTCTATTAAATATTCAACAATCCGGCCATATTTAAAAGAATATTTACCCGATTTAAACCAAACTTGGAGGGTCGATAAAGGCCCTAATGTGACACATTTCCAATCGGGGTGTTTCTACGAGATCTGGGATTGACGTTATATGCAAAAAAGTTTACATTTTATTTTTATTTTGACAACCAATTTTTGCTAGTAGCATTTGAGGTCATACAATAGTCATTTATATGGTTAGAAAAAGGAGTCTTTCTTCTTTTGAAAGATTTCAATGACGTAAAAATCGGATTTTCTCAAGAGGAGATATTGAATTTCAAAACGTCACATTACTTTTTCGCTTCCAAATTTTTAGCCTCTTCCAGACTGCAAGGTGGTGGGTTAGTATCTGCAAGGGGGAGGGATAGTATCTGCAAGGGGGAGGGATAGTATCTGCAAGGGGATGGGTTAGTATCTGCAAGGGAGTGGGTTAGTATCTGCAAGGGGGTGGGTTAGTATCTGCAAGGGGGTGGGTTAGTATCTGCAAGGTGGTGGGTTAGTGTGTGCAAGGGGGAGGGATAGTATCTGCAAGGGGGTGGGTTAGTATCTGCAAGGGGTTGGGTTAGTATCTGCAAGGGGGTGGCTTAGTGTCTGCAAGGGGGAGGGCTAGTATCTGCAAGGGGGTGGGATAGTATCTGCAAGGGGGAGGGATAGTATCTGCAAGGGGGAGGAATAATATCTGCAAGGGAGAGGGATTGTATCTGCAAGGGGGATGGATAGTTTCTGCAAGGGGGAGGGATAGTATCTGCAAGGGGGAGGGATAGTATCTGCAAGGGGGAGGAATAGTATCTGCAAGGGGGAGGGATTATATCTGCAAGGGGGAGGGATAGTTTCTGCAAGGGGGAGGGATAGTATCTGCAAGAGGGAGGGATAGTTTCTGCAAGGGGGAGGGATTGTATCTGCAAGGGGGAGGGATAGTTTCTGCAAGAGGGAGGGATAGTTTCTGCAAGGGGGTGGGTTAGTATCTGCAAGGAAGTGGGTTAGTATCTGCAAGGGAGTGGGTTAGTATCTGCAAGGGGGTAGGTTAGAATCCCCAATGGGGTGCGGGAATATCCCCAAGGAGGTCCGTTAACGAGTATGTGTAAATGCATATAATTCTGAATTATTTCTATTCCTATCATACACATCAGTAAATAAGCGTAACGATTTTTTTCACGCGAATTTCTCTCTAAAAACCATGTTCCAGTGGATGGATTCTGCTGGTTAACGAATTTGACCTTTCAAATTAGACGAAAGATTTTTGTACCAATTTTCATCAAAATCGGGGTTTTTTGAGACGGTGGGAGCGCGAATATATATATATATATAAATTTGAATCACCGCTATATTCGTGATTTTCGATATACAATATATATATATATATACTAATTTGAACCACTGTTATTTTCGTTTTCTAGGGATTCAGAAACGTAAAATATTCTACTCGGCACTTCCGGATTGCGTCATGAGGTCAACATTATAAGCGGGGTTATAGAAGGAGGGAGGAACCGCGCTAAAACAGAAAGTAAGTGATAAATAAAAAAAAACGGAAATACAGCATCTTAATAATATTTTTATTAATTTATTTGATAAAAAATAGGGGGAAGGGAGGGTTCTTTTTGTAAAGATTATTTTTTTTTAAATATATATGATTATATTTCATCTGGAAATAAAAATTTAATTTTAAAGATATGACATATTTGTTATCGATCAGCTGACTATTTTACACCATATTGGATTCGTTCAGTCTAGGCGTGGCCCTGCTCGTGGAAGGTTCTCCTCCTTAAATCGAGGCTGAAGTTTTGTTTTGATTATTCCCCTGAATAGGCGCCAAAGTGGTGCGAAACATGTAGGGAAGTTCAATAAAAAGAGTGAAAATTAGTGATGTTTTGTCGTAGTTATTTATGTTTGCTATGAATGGATTACTGGAACGTGTTACTTGTCTAAAAAACTTGACGGTAAGTTTGTACAATATATGTAGTCTGTTATTCTGTCTATTTCTAGTTCTTCTTGCATGTGAGTGATCATGGATTGTGTGTATCTTTGATATTTGTTGATTATTCGGAGGCAGCAGTTTTGTATAGTTTGTAATTGCTTGTAGTTTTTAGTTGATGTGCAAGCATAACAAAACACTGAGCGGATGACACTTTTGTAGATGATAATTTTAATTTCTTGTGAAATAGGGATACATATTATAAAACAAATTCTTAGCAGCTTCGGCTTAAAGGATGTAAATTTCCGTTTCATTTCATTGAATGAGTGTAAATGAGTAGGGAGTGGATTGGACAGGCTGGACTTGAAAGCATCAACCTTCCTTTATCTCAAAGGAAACCTAATCCTATTCTAATGTAAGTATTCATAGGGAATCAAGGAGGAGTTTGGGAAGGGTGAGGGGGAGGGTAGTGGGGGAAGGGTGAGGGGGAGAGTAGTGGGGGAAGGGTAGTGGGGGATGGGGAGTGGGGGAAGGGGAGTGGGGGAAGAACAGTCGAGAGGAATAATAATAGTAGGTTTTGCTAGCCTTATATCAGAGGTGGGCATAATTTCAATTATAAATAAAAATACGAATTTATTCATACTTCATGTATTTGTGAATACGAATATAAATTAATTCGTACTTCATATATTTGTGAATACGAATATAAATAATTTCGTATTCTTAAGTGTGAATAAGAATTTATTTTTATTTACATATATTAAATATAAAAATAAAAATAAAATTTTATTCGTAAATTTTTCTGCGAATACAAATAAATTCACAGAAAAAAATGTAAATAATCACAAAAAAATGTGAATACTTACAAAAAATCAAGTGATTACAAAAAAAAATCACATTAAAATATACGAATAAAAATGTATTCACATTATAATTTGTGAATAAAAATTTATTCACAATAAAATTCGCAAATAAATTATGAATTTATTCGTATTAAGATGATATTACGAAAGTTATTGAAGGTTTTTTTTTGTAATCACTTGATTCTTTGTAAATATTCACATTTTTTGTGATTATTTGCAATTTTTTCTGTGAATTTATTCTTATTCGCAGAAAATTTTGCGAATAAAATTTTATTTGTATTTTTATATTTAATATATGTGAATAAAAATAATTTCGTATTCACACTTATGAATACGAATTTATTTATATTCGTATTCACAAATATATGAAGTACGAATAAATTCGTATTTTTTATTTATCAATAAAATTATGCCCATCTCTGCCTTATATCCTCATTCTTCTCACAGTCTTCTCATTTGTCGGACCTGCTTAAGATGAGCATTATCCGTCCTGTAGCATCTGTGTAAACGAAGCATTATCCATCTAGCAGTAGCTGTGTAAAAGGATAAAGTCCTTCCTGCAGGAGCTATGAAAAAAAGAAAGCCCACTGCAAGAGCTGTTGCAGGAGCTGTGTAAAAAGATGAAGCCGATCCTGCGGGAGCGCCCTGAACAATCTCTGTAAATAAAGAAAGTCCTTCCATCGAGGGCTGTGTAAAACTAGTGTGACCTGCAATAGCTGTGTAATCAGAGAATGTCCATCCTGCTGGGGCCGTACCATAGGATCTGTTTAATCAGGGTCGTATATAGGAAATAATTTTGGTGCAACACCACAAACATAACCTGACTCCTAACAACGGAAATGTTACAACTAGTGAGTCGTTGTTGCCAGTGCCGAAATAATTTAGTTTCAACATTTTTTTTTTATTTATATATATATATTTTGTGCTGAGGTAACCCAACAATTACCTGACCGGAGTTCGTTTTCAGTAGTGCGACCACGTGGTGCCTGTTTCGGTGTAAATTTGTTTGCGACAGTTACAAAATTATTATTTTATTGTCTAGCAGTAGATTGGTTATTAATTTATTAATTTCCAAAGAATTTATTTATATTTTCCTTTACAATGTAATTTATTTTCTATTATAGACATTTTTATTTACACTTTTCATGAATATACTCTTCTTCTGATGACCATTTTCCGGTTTTTCATGTATATACTCTTCATCTGGAGCCTATTTTCCAGCTTTTCGTGTTTATATGTTTTCCAAAGATCCTGCTCTACCCGCTTTTCGCGTAGACACTCTTCTTCTGGAACCCATTTTCCAGCTTTTCAGGTTTATATGTTTTCCAAAGATCCTGCTTTACCGGCTTTTCACGTAGACACTCTTCCGCCGTAGAAACCTTAGAACCTTATTCGCCGGATTTCATTTCAGTTTTCTAAGAGTTCTATAGCGTGTTTTAAAGCGCGAATAAAATTGTAGCAGGTTGGGTCAAATTTAAATAATCGCTAATTCCTACCTGCGGAATAAGGGGTACATTTTAGCAAGTCACAATTAAAATTAAGGTGACTTGCTGATCCTTTTTTTTATATTGTTAGCTCAAAAATTCAAAAGACAAAAACTGACACTTTTAAAGAAATTTTCAGTGTAGATTTCTTATATAATAAATGTACGTAGAATTACCTACAAAGGTAATGTAACGTAGAATCACCTACAAATAAATATATGCAGAATTACCTCAGGTAATGAGCCTGATAGAATTACCTACAAAGGTAATGTAACGTAGAATTACCTACAAATAAATGTACGTAGAATTACCTAAGAATGAGCCTGATAGAATAACCTATAAAGGTAAATCTATCAGGCTTGTATAATATGAGCCTGATAGAAGGCGAACGGAAAAATTTGAACTAAAGGTTTTTTGGTGACCCATAAGGTCTGAAACATGGACATTTCTCATCGGCTCCTCCTGAATGTGTGGAGGAAACGCTCTATAACCGAACCTCTTGAAAATCTCCATCTGAAATTTCATGAAGACTTCGAGATTCCTCATCGCCCAAACATGCTGTAAAGTATTGTAATTACAGACACAATATGTAGATCCCTTATCAGTACTTACTTATAGAATTTTTAAAAACGTTCACAAAAATAGCTCGTATATGCTCTATTACTGTCTCCAACGATTTACAAGTCACTGTCTCCAACGATTTACAAGGTACTGACTCCAACGTACTGACTCCAACGATTTCCAAGGTACTCTCTTAGGGGGGCACCTACATTGGACCCGATCAGATCCGATCAGATAGCCACCGACTGACGAAAAAAAACAAACACATCCATCTCAATGGAGGTGCCTACATGGCAAACAAACTTGTTTGTTTCTAAACCGATTTTGGACCGACGAAGCAAAATGGTGGCAAACGACGTATTGTGTTTTAAAAAGGTCTACACATCTTAAGCGATTTCAATGCATTTTTGTTTTAATGAAAGCTAATAAAATTTAGAACAACTTTGTCGATTCACGTTTTTTGTTTCCCTTGTTTATTAAACGTGGAAAGATGTTTATAACCATCCAATGTGTATAACCTTCCAATGTTTATAACTTTCCAATGTATATAATTTTCTAGCTACCTTTCTTATAAATACGTTTAAAATATGAATACTAATACTTCTCTTATCGTACTGTAACAGTTAAAAATTAACTGTTACACTAAGATTTATTTCTTGGGACTGATATACTTCCGGAAGATTGATTGGCCTCTCAACTTCTCCTTCAGACTTCAAACATTCAACTTAAGGTTTCTATTATTACGTAGTATTTCTTAAATTAATCACTCATTTTCACTTCACTACGAGGTTATTACTGACGAGCTGTGACTAAATCCGATCGGATCGGAACTAATGTAGGCACTCACGTCGGCCGTTGACGGTCAAACAAAATCGGATCGGGAGAAATACGGGTCCAAAGTAGGTGATTTTTTTTTTTTCTTTAATGAAAGCTAATAAAATGTAGAACAACTTTGTCAATGACCAATATAATTATTTTTTTTTTAAGTGACTTGCTAAGTTGTGAAATTCTACCTTCTATCTAAGCTTACTTACTTTAGGTTGCAGTGTTTACCTGGAAAATGATTTTTTGAGCAGTAGTTCTTCTTGTTCCGGAAATCCGAGAGGACTTTAATGTCATCCTCATACGGCAGAAGAGGAACATCTGTGTCGCTGTCAATTTGAATACCAGCTGCTTCTGAGTGCTTCATATGCGATTCTAAGTTATTGATAAATATGGAGAACAGAGTAGGGGAAAGATTATCTCCTTGAATGACTCCGCTGGTAACTTCCAACGCGTTAGGTAAAGCAGCCTGAATTAAATTAGGAAGTTCTGCTTTTTCCTAAAAGTCCTCCATAATTTCAAAACCTGTCGGTGTATTCTGGTTTTGGTATGCTTCCTCCCTCCCTTCATAGAAAGGATACTCGGGTATGACGTCAACCCGATAACCCAATACGGAAGTACTGACTAGAAACTTGTTTTATAACACATAAATCACGAAAATAACTGTGGTTCCATTATTACAGTTGCAGAATGGTTAGTGCTAACAATTAAGGAAGAGAAAGAGCGAATCACGAATTCCGGATGTGTAGAAATCGAACTCAAAGTTCTTGAAGTGCTTTAGGATAGGAAGGACAAATGTTTACTCTATGGAATGCTGATTCATAAACCGATTGAAAAAGTATGCAATTGAAATTCAATGTTTTAATTATAATTAGTACAAGTGATTTATGGGAGTCAGAGAATACAATAAAAAAAGTTAATTTTCCAGATTCGCTCTTCCAAGTTCCTGAATTTAGCTAATTCGAAAGGGATAAAACTACTTCCACGGAGGTACATAGATGCAGCTCAAATCCTCCTTGAGCGTGAAAAATTTATCGAGTGCTGGGTTAATTGAAAATACTCTAATGGATTTTTAGAAACGACCACAACATTTAGAGTTGCTAATCAAATTTGATAAGGTTTAGGGAAAAAAAATGATTCCTGTAAAATGGTTGATAACGCCACAGAAAACTATAGCACATTTTCAATATACAGTCAACTCCTCCCGAGATATTTCTCGGAAATTTCAGACCAAAATCGTGGAAAAATATGTAACTAAGGGGGCACTTACATTGGACCCGATCCGATAGCCACCGACTGTCGGACGAAAAACAAACACATGCATCTCAATGCAGATGCCTACATTGGTCCCGACCCAACCCGATCCGATGGCCACCGATTCTCGGCCGTTCAAACTTGTTTGTTTCTACACCGATTTCGGACCGACGACAAAAAATGGCACCAAACGACGTATTGTGTTTCAAAAAGGTCTATAAATATAACTTTCCAACGTTTATAATTTTCTAGCTACCTTCTTAAAAATAATTTTAAAATATGAATACTAATACTTCTCTCATCGTAGTGTAACAGTTAAAAATTAACTGTTACACTAAGATTTGTTTTTTGGGTTTGATATACTTCCGGAAGATTGATTGGCATCTCAACTCCTCCTTCAGACTTCAAACATTCAATCTAATCGAAGGTTTCTATGCTTTTTTGGCCGTTGACGGTCAAACAAAATCAGATCGGATCGGGAAAAATACGGGTCCAAAGTAGGTGCAGCCTAAGTCGAACTGAAACTAAGCTTCCTGGGAGAGGACTTCTAGGACTTCCAACTCTATAAGACGAAACCTTATAATTCCACCTCCAATCGACAAAAATGATTCCCCAATCACTTTTAGTTATTTAGTCATCTTCACAAGGGGTGTATCAGCTAACATAGACTTCGTTCAACTCGTGGAGGTTAACTGTGACGTTCCTGTGTGTGATCCTTCTTCTCAAGGGAGTATTAGTATATCTAGCCAAAATTAGATAACAATGAATTCAAAAGATATGATGATACCGAGGAATAATTGGTAACAAAAGAATCCCCTGAAATTAGTGAAGCCACATATGCAGTTAATACAATTTGGACTTCTTGGAGGCCTGTGAAAACGTCGATCATCACTCATCATGTCATTTCAAAATCTCGACTCGCAGATACTGCGTTATCTTAGCTTCTTTACAATCTCGACTCGCAGATACTGCGTTATCTTAGCTTCTTTACAATCTCGACTCGCAGATACTGCGTTATCTTAGCTTCTTTACAATCTCGACTCGCAGATACTGCGTTATCTTAGCTCTTTACAATCTCGACTCGCAGATACTGCGTTATCATAGCTTCTTTACAATCTCGACTCGCAGATACTGCGTTATCTTAGCTTCTTTACAATCTCGACTCGCAGATACTGCGTTATCTTAGCTTCTTTACAATCTCGACTCGCAGATACTGCGTTATCTTAGCTTCTTTACAATCTCGACTCGCAGATACTGCTTTATCTTAGCTTCTTTACAATCTCGACTCGCAGATACTGCGTTATCTTAGCTTCTTTACAATCTCGACTCGCAGATACTGCGTTATCTTAGCTTCTTTACAATCTCGACTCGCAGATACTGCGTTATCTTAGCTCTTTACAATCTCGACTCGCAGATACTGCGTTATCATAGCTTCTTTACAATCTCGACTCGCAGATACTGCGTTATCTTAGCTTCTTTACAATCTCGACTCGCAGATACTGCGTTATCTTAGCTTCTTTACAATCTCGACTCGCAGATACTGCGTTATCTTAGCTTCTTTACAATCTCGACTCGCAGATACTGCTTTATCTTAGCTTCTTTACAATCTCGACTCGCAGATACTGCGTTATCTTAGCTTCTTTACAATCTTATCCCTAGTGACATTTGTAAAGGAATGAGAACAGTTATTAGTTTCTTTCGATATTTCGTGAAAAATTAGAAAATGTTTTCTTCTTTTCATACCTCGTTTCACTGAAATACGTAATTTACTGTTAAATGCAATTTAAAAAAACACTTACAAAAGTTAGATAAATAGAGAAAAAAAAACACGTTCTAAAAACTAAACCCCTCGGAAAGGTTTATTTCTACCAACGAAAAATTGTTTCGCATTTTACGTATGCTGATTTACTGAGAAATACGTTTTATTTACTACAAGCAATTACAAAAATAACGAGCAATTAAAAACTAAGTTAAACGGACAAAAATAACCGTTTAAACAAACGAAACAAACAACATCAAAGTTTTAATCATTTATTTCTCCGAATGACATGGTACCATCGAAAATTGCTTCAGAACCTTTTTTTAGAGAACTGAGCAAGCTTTTTAATGGTCCTTTCAGGTTCTACGATTTCCCAACCGTTTTAGAGATATTTAAGAAAATTCCAAAATCAACTCAGAATGTAAACAAAATTAAATTTAGTTTGGATGAATTTCAACTTCAATTTTAAGTACCCAAAACGAAATTAATGAGAAAAACTAATTTTATCTACCTTTTCCAAAAATGGTTACTGATATCACCTTGAAAATACCTTAATTTCTTTCCCTACGTTACACAACCGATAAAAAGTGTACCTGGAAGGCTACAAATGAAAATCCATAAGCGCAGCAATTTCTCTAGCATGAATGTCGCCAATAAAAAAATGTCTAGTCGGCACTTGCAGGTTGTGTCAA
This sequence comes from Gonocerus acuteangulatus, assembly GCA_946811695.1. NCBI lineage: Eukaryota > Metazoa > Arthropoda > Insecta > Hemiptera > Coreidae > Gonocerus > Gonocerus acuteangulatus. The sequence goes on along the minus strand of OX328132.1, from coordinate 116,915,412 downwards.
CAGGCCAACCTCATAAGTGGGTTTCGTTTCCTCCCCAAGGAGGGAAGGAAAAACGCGCTAAAATGGGAAAACAATTGTCACTGAACAGTGAGGTGCACATATGTATGTACTAACCGAATTAAAGTTCACCCGTTTCCAAGCCAATTGGCTTTATATGAACTTACAAACAACAAGTATTTGATTAAACTTCACGTATTTAGTATTAATTGTTTTTCTTTCTTTTTTATTAGCATTCCCATTTGTATCATGCTATAAAAAATAGCCAAACTTTCAATTTTGACACAGTAAAGGTACTAGATAAAGAGAAAAAACCCATAAAACAAAAAATACAGGACAATATACACATAATTAAAAGTAGGAAAAACGCAGTTAAGATATATAAAAAAAAACAGATATTAAATACTTAGATAATTTTTTTTTTTATTTTATAAATAGGACGACATAAAATGAATTATTTTGTAATATTACAAAGACTTTTGGGAAAATCTACATTTACCCTAAAACTATAGATTTTAATAAGCTAATACCTAGTAGACATGAAGTATCTTATCAGTCTAGACGTGCGGAAGGTGTAGGTTGTAACGATATTTTATTTTATACTAGCCGATCCCCGGCGTGCCATGATACACCAGTGTGGAATTGTAAAGAAACAAACATACAGCTGATAGACAATTTTGACTTAGCCTATAAAGATCTACCTGTGTACCACGTTACTTCAAAATCGGTCAAACTGTGTGAATTACAAAGGTGCAAACAGACAGACAGACAGCTGGTAGACGTTTTTGACCTAGCCTATGACAATCCCCGTATCAAGACCTACCTGTGTGCCAAGCTTGATCAAAATTGGTCGAACGGTGTGGATTTGCATAAGGAACAAACAGATAAACAGACACGTGATTTACATACATATATAGATTAGTTTAAGTGTTCCTAAAGAAACGTCAAAGACACATGAAAGATGTAGAGCGAAGTAAAAGAGTGGCGAAGAAAGTGAGCGTATTTTTTTTAATTTTCACCTTCTGTCACATATAAATATATTGAAAAATGGGATAACCATTTTATAGTAATAACTAGAGCCCGGAAGTTAGGCATTTATTTTTGCTTAAAATAGGCAGGCAAAAAGGCACTTGAAATTCTGAAAATAGGCAGTACTTTAATTAAAATAGGCATTTATTAGAAGTGAAGGCAAAGAAGAATCTTACTCATTATTAGTGAAAATATGTATTTTAAATACTCATTCATTTCTTTATTACCAATTTATCAGAGAATTAGTGTACTTACTCTTACTTTCCCTTGATACAAGCAACAAGATGCTCTTTCAAAGTATCAAATGTCATAGACCTTCTCAAAAAAAAAATGTTTTTCATCATGGAAAAACTTACTCTGCATTATCTAATCATTTCGAAATCTGGAATCCCAGGTAATTGCGGATTGTCACAGCGAAAGGGGTGTCAGGAAGGAGAAGTGACGTACTTCTCTCATCCTCTCTCTTTCCTGCTATTCATTAAGCTCGAGCATTCCTTCTACTAAGGAAGGTTCTGTTATTTTTAAACCTTCAATTCTATCCATGGGTTGGGAAAATAAGCTTTCCAATAGATATTTGTGACGGCAATATGTAATTTAATTTGTGCAACCTTTTTTGTCTTCGATGAACGGTGCTTTTTAAAATGTTTAAATCGCAGAAAAAATTGCAAAACGAGCAAAAAAGGCAACGGAAGCCAAAATAGGCAAAAAAGGCAAAATAAAAATTGTCTCTACACTTCCTAAATGCACGAGAACATACTTATTTCTATCTGATTCTTCAATATATCCATTCAGATAAAAAAGGCATTTTGCCTAACTTCCGGGCTCTAGTAATAACATTTGTAGGTAGATTAGTCGAAATTTAACATCAATGAATCGAATTTCGATAAATCGAACTGTAGTTCAGGCGAACAATTCTTCACGGCTCTTAAAGATCGACTTATTTAGATTTGTCTGTAAATCAATCACGGGAGTACGAATTAACGATCATTAAAACGAGCAATTTCGATTTTTAACATTTGTAATCCCTATTTGCGTATGCCTATATATTTGAGATGATGGAGCAGACAGCATCCTATTGAACACTTCCCATCTATATCACAACCATATATTCCTTCCGGGATTCGTTCTGGTATCAGGTCTCATGAGCAGCGGTATGTCCCATTCGACCGAACACCGACAGAGCACTTCACAGCTGACGTTTGATTCACAGTGGTGTCGACGTGAAGTGACACCAGTCACCATATATTCTTTGTGAGCTCAGCTTGGATATAACCTGGAATGCAGGCTTCCACTTTCTTCAAAAGGTCATTTCCTTGTCAGCTTCAGGGGTCACAGAAACAGTCCAATGCATGTAGTAATCTCCATTCTCAAACAATTTTACCGATATCAAAATTAATATACTCTTTTTCAAAAACAAGAAGAATGTCATATTTCTTTCTTTTTAGCGCGGTTCCTCCCCCCCCCCCCCCATAGGGAGGAACCCCGCTTATAAGGTTGATACAATGAAACAATCCGAAAGTGCCGACTAGAAAATTTCGCGTTTCACAACCCCTAGAGACCGAAAATAACGGTGGTTGAAATTTGTATATATATATATATACATATATATATATATATATATATATATATATGTATGTATATATTTATTTATATATATATATATATATATATATATATATATTTGTCTGTTCGCGGATTTCTGGCCTCCCTAATGGTCCGATTTTGATGAAATTTGGTACAAAAATCTGTCGCCCGATTTGAAAGATCAAGTTCGTTAACCAGCAAAATCCGCCCACTGGAAGATGGCGTTTGGGGCGAAAGTCGCGCAAAAAAAATCGTAACGCTTACGTTTTTGAGTTCATAAGCTTGTAAGTACTCGGTTTATAGGCTTCTTTAGCTAGGAAAACGAATGAAACCATTTTCAAGGCGATAGCTTTAACCGTTTTTGAGAAAATTGGAAAAATAGTTTTTGAATACCGTTTTTGGTTTGGGTACTTAGAATCATGGGATTCTGTTGAAACATTTTCTGCATGTTTTACTATCATTAAAACTAATATGTTGAAATTTTGGTTACGTTTGGAGTTAAGGAAGGGTTAGAATAAAATATTTTATTAACAGACATAAAAAGTTTTGGTAACTTTCTATATTTTCCTTAATATCTCGAAAAAGGTTGAGAATCGTGGTAAACGAAAGAATACCATTAGAAAGCTTACTAAATGCTCTACAAAAAAGGTTTTGATGAAAGTTTTGATTAGGCGATGTCAATCGGATGTGCTTAAAACATTAAAGTAATTGATTTTGCTTATTCGAACTGTTCTTTTTGTCTGTTTTTATTCCTTGTTGTTTTTTAATTTCTTATAGTTGGATAATGTATTTTACAATAAAACAGATTAGCCAAAATAAGAAAAACAATTCATTGTTAGAAATATAGCTTGCCAAGAGAAAAAGATTCGATGACGTCTTTTGAATATTTTCAATTGCCTTAATGCTGTTGGTTTTTTTATTTTATTTTTTAATTGATTTTATTTGTAGATTTATTACTATAGTAAAAGAACACAGGAATATGTGAAAATTTTTGATATTCTCCAATTCATTGAAACGTATGAAATGAAGTATCGGTAGAAGAGGTTTCTAGGGTCTTGCGGACCCGACCCCAGGTATAGCATTAAAACCCTTTGAACAAAGGGCAAGGAAAATATTATCTGTTTCTATTCTATGCTTTTCAAATGAGAATAGGGATATGAACAGGAACCGGGGTCTCCCGTGGTCTAATGGCTAGCGCCTAAAATTCATAAGCGGGAGATGGTGGGTTCGATTCCCAACCTCCGGCAGGAATTTTGTCATCCCACGGCTCGCTGGTAAAATTCCTCGCTGCACCCTGGATGTCGGCGCTAATGACCTAGATGTAGATGCGCCGTAAAAAAAAAAAAAAAAAAAAAAAAAAAAAAAAAAAAAAAAAAAAAAAAAAAAAAAACTATACGGAGAGGATAGCTAAGTACTGCTTTTAGGTATAACTATACGGAGAGGATAGCTAAGTACTGCTTTTAGGTATAACTATACGAAGAGGATAGCTAAGTACTGCTTTTAGGTAGACCTAGATGTAGATGAGCCGTAAAAAAAAAAAAAAAAAAAAAAAAAAAGAACTGGAACCGCGCTAAGATGACGCAGTTCCTGCGAGTCGGACTTTTTTTTACAGCGTATTAATCCTATAGTAATACCATATACATGCGGGTTTCTCTGGGACAGTGTTGGGCAAAAATCATTCAGAATAATGAATGATGAATAATGTATAAATTTGATATTTCATTCTGAATAATGAATAATTTTTCATTCATTATTCAGTCAATTCAATGAATAACGTAACTTTTTATTTTTATTCATTATTCAATAAATTTGATTTATTTAATAGAAAGGCTTTATTTAAATGATTTTTTTATTGAATAAAAGTGATTTATTTAAATGAAAATTTTTATTGAATGAAAGTTATTTATTCGAATGAAACAATCTTTTGAATGAAATTGATTTATTTGACTGACATTTTTCGTTAAATACAATTGATTTATTTTAACAATCTTTTCTAAAAAAAAATGACAATGTTCATTAATTTTTTTTTCATACTTTTAATGAAAATTATTTATTTGAGTGATATTGTTTACTAAACTTTGAAAGAATCTGAATTTCTTGCTCCATCAGCCATATTATTTTAAATGAATAAAGATAATGAATGAAGAATGAAAAGTAATTAATTATTCATTAAATAACAAAAAATCAGTCAATGAATAACTGAATAAATGAATAATTTTTTTTAATAAACATTTATTGAATAATGAGCCAACGCTATTATTCATAGAATAAAACTAAATCAGTTGATGAATAATTTATTCAATGAATAAATGTTTATTCAATAAGAATTTATTTGAATGATTATTGAAGAAAAACATTATTGAATAATGAGCCAACGCTATTATTCATAGAATAAAACTAAATCAGTTGATGAATAATTTATTCAATGAATAAATGCTTATTCAATAAGAATTTATTTGAATGATTATTGAAGAAAAAAAATATTGAATAATTCCCAAGTCTGCCCTGGCAAGTATTGGCTATTCCCGACACCAGATTTCGGGAAATAGCTCTGGGCACTTGAATCTGCCCTGGCAAGTATTGGCTCTTCCCGAGACCAGATTTCGGGAAATAGCACTTGGCACTTAAATCTGCCCTGGCAAGTATTGGCTCTTCCCGAGACCAGATTTCGGGAAATAGCTCTAGCCACTTGAATCTGCCCTGGCAAGTATTGGCCATTCCCGACACCAGATTTCGGGAAATAGCACTTGGCACTTGAATCTGCCCTGGCAAGTATTGGCCATTCCCGACACCAGATTTCGGGAAATAGCTCTAGGCACTTAAATCTGCCCTGGCAAGTATTGGCCATTCCCGACACCAGATTTCGGTAAATAGCTCTGGGCACTTGAATCTGCCCTGGCAAGTATTGGCTCTTCCTGAGACCAGATTTCGGGAAATAGCTCTAGCCACTTGAATCTGCCCTGGCAAGTATTGGCCATTCCCGACACCAGATTTCGGGAAATAGCTCTAGGCACTTGCATCTGCCCTGGCAAGTATTGGCTATTCCCGACGCCAGATTTCGGGAAATAGCTCTAGGCACTTGAATCTGCCCTGGCAAGTATTGGCTATTCCCGACGCCAGATTTCGGGAAATAGCTCTAGGCACTTGAATCTGCCCTGGCAAGTATTGGCCATTCCCGACACCAGATTTCGGGAAATAGCTCTTGGCACTTCAATCTGCCCTGGCAAGTATTGGCTAGTCCCGACACCAGATTTCGGGAAATAGCTCTAGGCACTTGAATCTGCCCTGGCAAGTATTGGCTATTCCGGGCACCAGATTTCGGGAAATAGCTCTAGGCACTTGAATCTGCCCTGGCAAGTATTGGCTATTCCCAACACCAGAATTCGGGAAATAGCTCTAGGCTCTTGAATTTGCCCTGGCAAGTATTGGCTCTTCCCGAGACCAGATTTCGGGAAATAGCTCTAGCCACTTGAATCTGCCCTGGCAAGTATTGGCTATTCCCGACACCAGATTTTGGGAATTAGCTCTAGGCACTTGAATCTTTCTGATTTTTGTATAATTTTTGAAGTATGTTTTTTTGCTGAGCCAAATGAGACCACTACCAATTTGACTGTATAATTATTTTGGAAGATAAACGGGTTTTATATTATGAAAAATAACAAGTATTCAAATTTAAAAAAAATATATTTTATACAATTGTTAGAGAGAGTCGAATAAATTAACAACCAATGTAATATGTTTAACTGTTCTCGTCGTATTCCTCATTCTTAAATTTTGAGCGTTAAATTAAATTTAACAGTTTCACGCGAGATATTAGAGGGATCTCACTGTTAGCGTTTAGTTACCAGCTAAAACAAAATATTTAACAACTCCCTTCAGAAAAAAATAATGTTAAAGTCGTTTTTAGTAAAATATTAGCATCGCTAATTGAGAGTTTCATTTTATTAGGCCGTGCACACATACGGCCGAGTACAGCGATGCAATGTATAGGAAAGCAACTTCAAAACATGACCTTTTAGGTATAACTATACGAAGAGGATAGCTAAGTACTGCTTTTAGGTATAACTATACGAAGAGGATAGCTAAGTACTGCTTTTCTTTTCTACACCAAATAAACTAAATATAATTGAGTTGACCTAAATGCATCAAGTTTATAGTACACTTTGACAAAATAAAAACTTATTTTAAAAGCTAAATATACTCATAAGACGTCCTGGGTAATACCAATTTTTCAGGAATTAAATGAGTGGTATAAAATATTGTTTTACTTTTCACTAAAAACTGTGAGATTTTTAAAAACTGTCAACAAAAAGGTTTTTTGTGATGACAAAATGTAAAATCCATATTGCAGTAGTTTTCCACGACTACTTACGTATACAAAAATGTTCAACGCGATTGAACACCCTTAATGTGGTTTTGGGGTTTTACCCTCTCGGCACCACTGTGCGACAGTGTATGCAACGTATGGCCTGGGGCGATTTCACATAACAGTAGAAGGACGTTTATGGCAGAGGAAGGGGGGACATTAGGGAAACGGATTATTGGGATTAATTTCAAATTACAAACCACTTAAACTCACATCAACCTCTATCGTGCCCTGAGTAAAATAGAAAGCCGCTTTTTCGCAGTTGTCAAATAGATTTCATTTACTTACTGTACGAAATTATCATTACAAACGCTATCTCCTCTATGTGCCCAATAATTAAAAAAAAAACAAGATATCTTACACTAACACTAATATTATAAATTACATATAGGCACACAAAAAAAAATGGTTTCATTCGTTTTCCTAGGCCAAGAAGCCTATAAAACGAGTACTTGCAAGCATATGAAGTAAGCAGAACGATTTTTTTCGCGCGACATTCGCTCCAAAAACCATGTTCCGGTGAGCAGATTCTGCTGGTTAACGAACTTGACCTTTCAAATTAGACGAAAGATTTTTGTACGAAATTTCATCAAAATCGGATCATTTTTGAGCTGTCAGGGCCGCGAACAGACAAATATATATACATATATATATATATATATATATATATATATATATATATATAAAAGTCCGACTCGCAGGAACTGCATCATCTTAGCGCGGTTCCGTTCTTATCCCTAGTCTAATTTGGAAAGATTAAAATATTTATTTATTGATAAGGCTTCGCAACTTTGGCGAATCGCCTGAAGATTAAAATAGAAGCAGTTATTATTTTGGTTCCACCAGTCTTGAAAGGTCTTGATTTACGATCTTACCTGGAAGGGTCGGTCAACACTAGAAAGGGTCCCGCTAGTTACAAGGTCTTGGAATCTAGGAAATCTATATTTCTAACAATAAATTGTTTTGTTATTTTACAAAACCAGTTTTATTGTAAAATACATTATCCAACTATAAGCAATTAAGAAATAACAAGGAATAAAAACAGACAAAAAAAAACGTTCGAATCAATTACGAAATCAATTACGAAATCAATTACTTTAATGATTTAAGCACTTATTTCTCCGATTGACATCACCTAATTAAAACTTTCGTCAGAACATTCTTTGTTGAGCATTTAGCGATTACGGATGTATAGCTTATTCTTCTGCCAGCCCAACCACCTTGAAACTACTTGACACAATACAGAACACAGCACTAAGAATTGTCAGCGGTGCATTTAGATCTAGCCCAGCAGAAAGCTTATGTGCCGAAACTGGTGAACCTCCACTGCAGTACAGACGTCGAATGATATGTAATAAATTCGTATTGAAATGTAAAGCTATTGGAACGCCATGCGTCACTGAGTTTTTATATAACCAATACTCCGAAAAATACACCGAAAGAAACGTTAAGCAAAAGCCACTCTCATTACGAACTAAAGACAATCACAGCGACCTAACTCTCTTCCAAACACCTGTTCACACAAATAACATTACTGAGATACCTCCATGGCGACTGAAAAACCTTAAACTAGACTTAACACTGACAAAATACAAAAAATCAGACCCAACTTCTTCGACACACTACAAAAACGTATTCAACTCCCTGTTCAGGCAAAATAACAACACTCAGTACATATTTACGGACGGATCAAAAACTAACTACGGGACTGGTGCTGCCGCCATCACAAGAAACGAATCCTATCACATAAGATTACCCGATCACACTACTGTTTACACAGCAGAATTACACGCAATCCTTTTAGCACTCAAAAACATTGAAGATACAGACACGAACGACATAACAATATGCACTGACTCATTAAGCTCCTTACACTCAATGACAAACATTTACAGCACACACCCTATTGTCATAGAGATTTTTACACAATTATTCCAACTACAAACAAAGAACAGACATATCACTATGTTTTGGTTACCTGGACATGAAAGGATTCCACAGAGCACTACAGTAGACTTACTAGCGAAAACTGCAACCCAAAGACCTACACCTGACCTGAACAAAATGACAGCAACTGACCTATGCAAACTAGCTGAAAATAAGACAGTAAACGACTGGCAGACAGAATGGACTAACTCTCAAAGCAAACTGCGGGAAATAAAAAATACAATAATACCCTGGTCAAGAGAAAGCCTAACAAGACGAGACCAAGTTATTATTACGAGACTTCGCTTAGGACACAGTTTACTAACGCACTCCTATCTAATGGAACGACAAGACAGACCTGTATGCGCATGTTGTAACGAGACATTAACAGTTAAACACATACTTACTGACTGCAGATTACGAGACTACCTAACAATTCCTCATGACTTACACGACTTACTTGCCGAAAATAGTCCACATATTAACACCATACTAACTCACTTAAAGACAATTAACCTATATTCAAAAATCTAGCCTTATCTCCAATTTACCTCCTAAAGTTAATTTAAAATAATGAACGAAATAGCCTTTATAAAATCATTTACATTTTTAAGAAATTAAGTTAATTAACCTACATTTAAATATAAAGCCCTATCTCCAATATAATCTTACCTCTTCTACCCTCCCCCCCCACCACTTTTTTTTTTTTTTTTTTTTTTTTTCCCCTCTTCACACTTTATTTAATATCTATCATATTACCGTATTGTTATTGTGAAATATATTATATAAAACATGTTATTGTTATTATTAATTATCTCACTAATGTACTAGCTATGCTCATAAAATGTACTGACTTGTTATATATACAATGTGCAAAAAGTATGTTGTAATATCTTGATGTATGTTAAAGAGCAAGTCGCCAAAAGTTGCGAAACTCTTAATAAATAAATATCTAAAATATCATTATTTCTAGCAATAGAAAATTGGTCTCATTTTACCTATCCTGTTTTACACACAAATACATTTTCCTAACATAAGAAATTACAAAAATAAAAATCAATAAAAAACTAAGGGAAAGAGACAAAAATTAAAAAAAGAACGACAAATACCCGTTCATAAGAACTAAGTGAAGTTTTAAGCATTTATTTCTTCGACTGACATCACCTAATCAAATTCTTGTTTCAGAATCTTTTCTGTAGAGAATTTAGAAAGCTTTCAAATAGTTTCTATCCACGTATGAAAATTTCCCAACCGTGTTCGAGATATTAATGAAAATATACGAAGTTCCCAAAACTTTTCATGTCTGTTCAAAAAATATTTTATTCTAACCCTTCCTTAACTCCAAACGTAACCAAAAGTTTAAGATATTAGTTTTCATAAAATTTTAACATGCAAAAAATGTTTCAACTGAATCCCATGATTTTATGTACCAAAACCAAAAACGTTATTCAGCAACTATGTTCCCAACTTTCTCCGAAACGGTTAAGGCTATCGCCTTAAAAATGGTTTCATTCGTTTTCCTAGGCCAAGAAGCCTACAAAACGAGTACTTACAAGCATATGAACTCAAAAATGTAAGCGTTGCGATTTTTTTTGTGCGAATTTCGCCCCAAACGCCATCTTCCAGTGAGCGGATTTTGCTGGTTAACGAACTTGACCTTTCAAATTGGACGACGGATTTTTGTACCAAATTTCATCAAAATCGGACCATCAGGGAAGCCAGAAATGAGCTAACAGACAAATATATATATATATATATATATATATATATATATATATATATATATATATACATATATCAAATATTCGCGAATATATTTCGCGTTTCAGAACCCCTAGAGACCGAAAATAACGGTGGTTCAAATTTGTATATATATATACATATATATATATATATATATATATATATATATATATGTATATATATATATGTATATATATATATATATACATATATCAAATATATATATATATATGTATATATATATATATATATATATATATATATATACAAATTTGAACCACCGTTATTTTCGGTCTCTAGGGGTTCTGAAACGCGAAATTTTCTAGTCGGCACTTCCGGATTGTTTCATTAGATCAATTTTATAAGCGGGGTTCCTCCCTATGAAGGGAGGGAGGAACCGCGCTAACAATATAAACATATCTAAGGTGTTACACGGTAGCTGGTGAAAGAAAGAATGAGAAGGTCTCGTATTGTAATTCTCTGTATGCAGGGTCTACTTCCAGGTAAAGTCATATACTTTTACTGCCCTTTACCGATACTCAGAAAGCTCTTTGTGTTTACAAACAAAGGACTCGGGATAGACCACCCGTATTAACCCAAAAGTGATTATATCAAGCTTGATAAACTTCCTGAAATAAATTAAGGAATTTAAGAGTGCTTAAAATAGGTTCTTGATCTAGTCAAAAAATTCAAGGAGAATTAGATCATGAATAGAAAATCTCGGCCAAACAGAAGGAAAATAACAATAACAAGGATAGTCAAACTTCGTTTTCAAAGATTGTTAGTTGTAAAACAAAAACGGTCACTAATGATTCTAATAAATTAACTGTGAAGGGTGATTACACAAATATTCCTGTTGAGGCTTTAAAGCTTCAATTTAAAAAACATATTAACCCGCAGGAATTATAGATTGGCCTAAAAACATAAAATCATTGAAAAAAGGATTTCTTATTATTGAATCAAACAAAAACGATATAGAGGTTATATCAACAGAGTTTTTAAATATATGCAAAGACCTGTTGATCAATAAAATTAAAATAAAAAATAGAGTTCTCTGTAAAAGGTTTAATGAGTTCTATTAATTACATATTTTCCAATGTAGTTATAATTTTAACTATTGGAATTATTATCCAAAGATTCATATAATTAATCAACAATAGATTCTAATTTGAAGCACAGCTATTTTCGATATCTACCTGTTCTAAAACGTGAAATCATTTATTAGGCACTTTGGATGACCTCATTGGGTCGACGTCAGAAGCGTGTATCCTATCTGTGGAGTGAAGCGGGAAACGAGTTAAAAACAGCAACCAATTAAAAGGTGAGGTAAATAGATGAAAACCCGTTCGTGGTGGTAGAAAATCATTTCGAATCATTTCGAAGGCATTTCGCTCAGAAATTTCCGAAATATTCTTACTAATTTTACGTATCCTGTTTTATAACCAAATAGATTTATATTCTATAATCAATAAGAAAAAACTACTAGCAATAAAAAACTATGGGTAACAGATGAAAATAGGGAATACCTAGAAAAATTCTAAAGAACGAAATCAACACCAGTACTGTAATCTAGATATTCATAAGGCATCTTCGAATTCTAACAAACAAAATATTGCTTCTAATTATATGTTTAAGCAAGTACAAAAATAACGAGCAGTGAAAAAAAAACTGCGGGAAACACACAAATAGATCCGTTTAAATAAACGAAACTAACTAAGTTTTAAGCACTTATTTCTCCTAATATGACGATCCCATCAAACATTTCTGCAAAACATTTTTTGTAGAGACTTTAGTAAGCTTTCGAACTGTTACATTTCACTTGCCACGATTTCCTAACCCTTTTCGAGATATTAAGGAAAAAATACGAAGGGGGCCTAATAGATATTCATACGGGATCTGAGAAACCCAAGATTCTGCAAAAATAAAATATTCTAATTATACGTATCCTGTTTTATTGGAAAATACATTTGACTACTTTAAGCAATTGCAAACAATAGGGAATATGCCAAAGAACTCGGATTAGGAGCCTCGACAGTTTCAAGATATTTGAAGGAAATCGGCAAATCCAAAACTGACATTTCATACGGTACAGCCTGAAATATTTCTAACAATGAATTGTTTTTCTTATTTTAATTAATCTATTTTATTGTCAAATACATTATCCAACTATAAGCAATGAAAAAATAGGAATAAAAACACACAAAAAGAACCGTTCGAATAAACGAAATCAATTACTTCAAAGTTTAAGCACTTATTTCTCCGATTTTTTTTTTTTTTTTAAACCTTTATTGATAATTACAACAATGTGTAAACATATTTCCAGTAATTTTGTTGGTATTGGAAATTAACAATGTAAGGCGTGATGTGGGAATATGTACAATTACAAAACCCACAATAAAATTTCTCCGATTGACATCGCTTATTCAAAACTTTCTTTAGAACCTTTTTTGTAGTCCATTTAGTAAGATTTCGAATGGTAACCTTTCGCTTCCCAAGATTTTCAACCGTTTTCCAAATATTAATGAAAGTATACGACGTTCCCAAACTTTTCATTATTTCTAGCAACAGAAAATTGGTCTCATTTTTCCTATCCTGTTTTACAAACAAATACATTTTCCTAACATAAGAAATTACAAAAATAAAAAGCAATAAAAAACCAAGGGAAAGAGACAAAATTTACAAAAAGAACGACAAAAACCCGTTCATAAGAACAAAACAGACGTATTTGAAGTTTTAAGCACTTATTTCTCCGGTTGACATAACCTAATCAAAAATAGTTTTAGAATCATTTTTGTAGAGAATTTAGTAAGCTTTCAAATAAATGAACGAATTTTCTATCCACTTACCACGATTTCCCGACCGTGTTCGAGATATTAATGAAAGTATACGAAGTTCCCAAAACTTTTCATGTCTGTTCATAAAATATTTTATTCTAACTCTTCCTTAACTCCAAACGTAACATAACTTTTAACATATTAGTTTTAATGAAAGTAGAACATGCAGATAATGTTTCAAATAAATCCCCTGATTCTAAGTACCCAAACCAAAAACGGTATTAAAAACTATTTTTCCAATTTTCTCGAAAACGGTTAAAGCTATCGCTTTAAAAATGGTTTCATTCGTTTTCCTAGCCCAACAAGCCTATAAAAAGAGTACTTACAAGCGTATGAACTCAAAAACGTAAGCGTTACGATTTTTTCTGCGCGAATTTCGCCCCAAACACCATCTTCCAGTGGGCGGATTTTGCTGGTTAACGAACTTGACCTTTCATATTGGACGACTGATTTTTGTACCAAATTTCATTAAAATCGGACCATCAGGGAAGCCAGAAATGAGCGAACAGACAAATATATATATATATATATATATATATATATATATATATACATATATATATACATATATATATATATATACATACATATATATATATATACAAATTTGAACCACCGTTATTTTCGGTCTCTAGGGGTTCTGAAACGCGAAATTTTCTTGTCGGCACTTCCGGATTGTTTCATTGTATCAACCTTATAAGCGGGGTTCCTCCCTATGGGGGAGGGAGGAACCGCGCTAATAAATATATACATATGTATATATACAAATTTGAACCACCGTCATTTTCGGTCTCGGGGGGTTCTGAAACGCAAAATTTTCTAGTCGGCACTTCCGGATTGTTTCATGTGATCAACCTTATAGCGGGGTTCCTCCCTATGAAGGGAGGGAGGAACCGCGCTAAAAGTGATCATTTCAAAAGACATTATACATATATTCTTATGTATTTTGACACGCTGAATCCGAATCCGGAGTCCGTTTTACCCCACCACGTCAAATTTGCTATGAAGTCGTTAAAGAAGAAATAACTAGAGCGTCCATGGTTTTGAGGGGCGCTGAATTCGAATCCAAGGTCTGTTTCATCACATCGGCGCAAAATCAAGGACAAATATGCCTATTTTGCAATAAATTATTCTGTAGTGAACATTCTTTTTTTTTGCAAAATTGACAAATTTGTCCTTGATTTTGCGCCGATGTGATGAAACAGACCTTGGATTCGAATTCAGCGCCCCTCAAAACCCTTGAAGCGCTAGTTATTTCATCTTTAACGACTTCATGCGAAATTTAACCTTTAAATGCTCTTAAACCTGACGTGATGGGGTGAAACGGACTCCGGATTTGGATTCAGCGTGCCGAAATACATATGAATATATGTATGGTGTCGTTAGAAAATACCACTTTTTTTTGTGTTCGCCTGTGTTAATGATTGAATTATTAGTCTGGAATACTGATATAATAAATTATTGATTGAACTGTTAGTCAGGCATATTGATATCATAATTTTGTGATTAACCTATTAGTCAGGAATATTGATATAATGAATTATTGATTGAACTGTTAATTACATAGTTCATCGAATCAATCTTTTCGATTTGGAGCGCAAAAATCAAATCCATGCAGGGTATGCCTTTGTGCTGGATTTGTCTAATGCTTTAATCTAAATGTTTACTATATAAAATCGCCAGTTTCTTGTGATTCAAGTTGAAATCAAAACTCAAAATTAAACGATGGATGGTTGATTTTATTCTCTATCAAACGATACATTAAAACTTTACCTGAAAGCCTTCTGAATCGTGGGTGTTATGATTCTTCCTCGAACGAATTTTACCGATGTTTGTTCCTGACATATTCCATTGAACAGATTCCACTCGCTTCATTTTTCGTTAAAAAAATCAAAAAAAAAATCGTGCCATATTTCCTGGAATCGAACAGTTTTGTTTGTGCTAGTTAATTCATTCATATACAAATCTATATTCAACAAAAAAAAAACAATATACACATATACATATATATATATATATATATATATATATATATATGTGTGTGTGTGTGTGTGCGGCGCACTGTGGGACCAAATTGCCAAAACCGGGAAAAAATCAATATCTTTTGAACGATCCATCGAATTAGCCCCATAATATGATTGTAGACTACAAGAGCGTGGAGGGGATGAGGGAGGGAGAAGAAATCTTGAAACTATATACAACGAGAAATAGACTAAAATACAAAAAATGTATCAAATGCTTCCCTATAACAAGAATAACACACACATACACACACACATATATATATATACATATAAATGTATATACTAATCTATACAGGGTGCTCAAAACTCGATTGACACCCCACTTTTTTCCTACAATTTTTGAAATTTAAAAACGAAACTTGGTGGGTCTTAACGTGGTTGAATGAACTTTCGTTGGACCTAATGCACGGCCCCTCAACTTTCTCCAGTTCTTCTCCAGAGACCCTAACTCTGGAATCTCCAATGGAAAGGGGTTATTTTTATGACGGATTATTGTAGAGAATTGAATTTTATGTAGATTTTATAGCTGTCATTTCTTCGCTAAAGCGCACCAATGAGTAAGAAATTGCCAAAAACCGAAAAATCCTTATTTGTTGTCACTTTTATGCCAATAACGTTGAAAGTATGCCCGTAATGAAAAAAATAGTTGGTATGAACGCAGTAGAGGATTAAATTTACTTCCCACAAAAGTACCTTTAAATGCCTAAAATGTTAACAGGAATAGAGCAAAAAACACTTATGTTTTTGAAGTTGTCGGAAAAGTGTATTATCAACGTGATCTACGATTCATTAAAACTTAATAAACATTTCGTTAAATATTTTTGCTCCACCTAGTTTGGGATTTAAGAACGTTGAAGAAAACAAATCAAATTCAATTACTTTATAAAGGCCTTAAAAAATAATATATTACGTTTAAAGGAATAGAACTCACCTAATGATTAGAATTTTGTAGTATTTTTTTGTGTTGAACGAATTTTTGTTGTTGTTTTTTTTTACGGCGCATCGACATCTAGACCATTACTGCCGACATCCAGGGTGCAGCGAGGAATTTTCCCAACGAGCCGTGAGATAAGAAAATTCCTGTCGCCGGTGGTAATCGAACCCACCATCACCCGCATATCACTCTAAGGCGTTAGCCACTAGACCACGGGGAGACCCCTCCGTTTAAATTTAATATTTTATTTTTTAATCCCTTTCAAAGTAATGGAACATGATTTTTGAAAATACAAGAAATAGCTGTAGTTTTGTCAGCATTTTTTGTTTTTTCGTTCTCTGTGGATTGGCTCAAGAGTAATGAGAAATGGTTCAATTGGGAAGGATAGAATAATTGGAGCAGAGAGCGTGGGAATGGTTTGGTGAAATTCAACTGAAAGATAATTGAAAATACAGCAACCAATTATTTCAGTAATTGGAAGACAGGATTTCCATATGACTCCTAAATGAGGTTTATAAATTCAAACATGGCTCACATATTAAATATGCACCACGTCAACTTCTCGACGTCATTTCCTGGATGAAGCTAAGGACATATTCTAGGGAGACCTAGAAATTATTATTCCATCGATTTTCTGTCTTCAGTGGAGGTGTTCAGGTGCCGTAGATAGATGTTATCGGTTAAGGAGATGTTTTAGACAGATGTTCTTATCAACAGGTCCTTATTCGGCAGATTTGGCCGTCTTGTCTAAAGGTATTGCCGGGTTAGTATTTCATCGGATAAGTAATAGCTGAGGGAGTCGTAATGGGCAGTATTTAGTCACACTGACAGGTAATGCTGGTTTAGTATTTCAGGAAAGAAAAGGCGAATGGGCAGGATTTAGTCTCACTAACAGGCAATGCTGGTTCAGTATTTTATCGGATAAGTAATAGCTGAGGGAGTCCTAATGGGCAGTATTTAGTCACACTGACAGGTAATGCTGGTTTAGTATTTCAGAAAAGAAAAGGCGAATGGGCAGGATTTAGTCTCACTGACAGGCAATGCTGGTTCAGTATTTTATCGGATAAGTAATAGCTGAGGGAGTCCTAATGGGCAGAATTTAGTCACACTGACAGGTAATGCTGGTTTAGTATTTCAGAAAAGAAAAGGCGAATGGGCAGGATTGAGTCACACTGACAGATAATGCTGGTTTATTATTTCAGGAAACAATGGAATAATGAGCAGGATTGAGCCACACTGCCAAGTATTGCTGGCTTAGTATTCCAGAGAGAACCGACATTGAGCAGCTCACACTGACATGTAATGATGGCGTAGTATCCCCGGAAAGAAAGGGTGAATAAGCAGAATTGGCCGTCACATTGACAGGTATTGCGGGTTTAGTATTGCAGGAAAGGGCACTAATGAGAGCAGTCATATATATATATATATATATATATATATATATATATATATATATATATATATATATATATATACATGGACGTTTCATAAAATATAAAAACTATATCAGTTAATATAAACATAATATCTGTTCTTGATATAATATATATATAAGTACTTAATCAAAATATTTGTCAATCTACTGAATAGGAATATATAAAATGATATATTGGAAGAAAAGTAGAACTCATTTTTATTATCTTCGTACATTTACTAATATTTTATTAGTTGGTTTACTGTCCTATAATATTTTCAAGGATTTGTTATTGCTCTAGCGCTTGTATTTAAATTGAGCTTTCCTCTAAATAATTTTAATAATTTAGTAGCGAAGCATTCCAGGAGTCACTTATTTACACCGACTAGGGAAGAGAAGAACATAACTTAGCAAATTCTAGGGCTTGTCGAAGTTGTGCTGTAGTTAGTGACTGCCTACCACTAAATGGGAGCAAGTTTCACTAATTACAAAGCTAGTGAATGCTCTGCTCCACTGGATCTATCTCAACACATCTTCTTCTACAATACACCTCGGAGAGGATTATCCTACGTCTTTTTCCACATCACAGCTCACAAAGGAAAATCCTACGTCTTCCTTTGTATCACAACTCACACAGGGTTATCTTACCCGACATCTTCTTCTTCATCACGCCTCGTAGAGGAATATCCTACATCTTCTTCTAGATCACTACTCACTTAAGATTATTCTACCCTACATCTTCTTCTAGATCACGCCTTGTAGAGGATTATCCTACATCTTCTTCTAGATCACGGCTCGCAGAGGATTATCCTATATCTTCTGTAACTTACCTCGTAAAGGGTTATCCTAAATCTTCTTCTGTGCCTTAGCTCGCAGAGGATTATCCTAAATCTTCTGTTCCGTAGCTCACAGAGGATTATCCTACATCTCCTACTACTATCTCCTTCTACATCACATCTCGCAAAGGATTATCCTACATCTCCTTCTACATCACATCTCGCAAAGGATTATCCTACAACTCCTTCTACAACAAACCTCGTTGAGGATTATCCTACATCTCCTTCTACAACAAACCTCGCTGAGGATTATCCTACATCTCCTTCCACATCACATCTTGCAGAGGATTATCCTGCATCTCCTTCTACATCACATCTTGCAGAGGATTATCCTGCATCTCCTTCCACATCACATCTTGCAGAGGATTATCCTGCATCTCCTTCTACATCACATCTTGCAGAGGATTATCCTGCATCTCCTTCTACATCACATCTTGCAGAGGATTATCCTGCATCTCCTTCTACATCACATCTTGCAGAGGATTATCCTGCATCTCCTTCTACATCACATCTTGCAGAGGATTATCCTGCATCTCCTTCTACATCACATCTTGCAGGGGATTATCCTACATCTCTTTAAACCAGAGGACTATCCCACAACACCTTCTGGAACACACCTCTCTGAGAATAATCTTACATCTACTTTTCCTGGTACCAACTTCTATCACCATGCGACCACACCAAGTTTCTCGTTTACTACCTCTTGCTTGTAACATCGAAGAGCATATCTGTACCACATTTTATTTCCCTGTGAACATACTAATATCCTGGGTCGCTCCCTTTTACTAGTAACGTTAAATAGTATAGTTTTACTACCTTCTGTCACTCTGAAATCATACCAATCCTCAGGTTGCCTCCCTTTTATAAAAAACTTAATTCTTAATTTTCTTTTCCTTCAGCTATCTGCAAGTACTCACATAGATGGTTCTTATACGAGCTATTTATTAATCAGGCTGATACTACGATGTTTTAATAAATGTCTACAGGTCAGTGTCCAAATCCAACTTATTTATAAATATATTTTCATTCATTAAGCCCTTTCATTAGCATGCAAGTACTTTGCATATTGACCATGAACAGGATTCCGCGAAGAGCTCATCAACTAACGGTTCATTCATTGAGAAATCGAATTTTTAATTAAGTGTTCATTGGAAAATCCTCAATTCTGCACACATACTCGTATTTACGTTTCTGTCATCGGATCGGAAGTGATTTATTTCAATCTACTATTCAAAGGTCTAATTGATTAGAACGCTGTGGCGAGCCTCGACTCCATTCTTTTTCACGGAATTGTTCATTGTTTACTTTCGGTGAAACCAATTTTGAGTTTGTGTACTTTTTAATTTTCCCTGTTTTCATAGAACGAAAAAAATGCAGTGGCCATTAACGTACATTGTATTTGAATTTCGAAATTACAGCATTCTTAGGAATTATTTTGCCGGGAAAAGCATATATTATTTTAAGAGGAACATTAGGATGAAGTGATAAACAAACACATAGGTATATATCGTATTATGTGCTATCTTAAGCTACACATTACTAATAACAAATTCACATACATCTGCAAAACCGAAAGCATACAATTGTAGCTCTTTATTGAGCAGAAATTGTAAATCAAATAATTTATGTCATTTAACTTATAAATTATTATTATTATTTTTCTACACGAATGAACGGTAGTTTCATAAAAAATTTCTGATAATTACTGGACAAAAAATATGATATTCCTTAAGGAATAATAAGTTTGTAGTGTGTCTTCCAATTTGAGGAAATTTAAGGAAAAAGAGGAAATTGGAGTATCTTATATAAACTAATTGTTTCCCCTATAATTTTGACAGGGAATCTTCTCTTCTCCTCTCTCGCTATACTCAATGTTTAATCTGACTTTTCCATGCCTTCAAAGTTGTTGAGAAGTTTGAAACTTAGGAAAACAGGGTGAAATAATTTTTCCAGTAGGCGTTTGGGTTCTGCAATAGACATTATTTCTACTTTCCCTGGGGATATATCGTTTTCTTGACATCTTCTCTAAGTTTCTCCGAAAGAACATCTCTCTCTCTCTCTCTCTCTCTCTCTCTCTCTCTCTCTCTCTCTCTCTTTCTCGGTTCATCCGGTTTTCTCTCTACTTACTCAACAAATCTTTTACTCACTTGGACAACTTGAATCTGTCCACTCTGAGAAATCACAAGTAATTCGTTCCCTACTGGTTTATGCCAAATATTATTATTCTTTGCGTAGGAACACGCTACATCCCATCAATTCATTATGATGTATAATATATTTTAATTAAAATAGCATTTCTGGGTCTCCCCGTGGTCTAGTGGCTAATGTCTTGGCTTCCCTGCGGGAAATAGGGGTTCGAGACCCACTTCCAGCAGGAATTTTTCTAATTTCAGGGCCCGTTGAGAAAATTCCCAGCTGCACCATGGATGTAGGCAATAATGGCCTAGACTTCGGTAAGCCGTAAAAACCAAAAATCAAAAACTTATAGCATTTCTATATCCTCGCTTCATTCCGGGGATTGGTCCGAACTGTGTGGGCGATCATAACAGATCCGGGGATTTGAGATTTCATGAGGAGCTTTATTACATAGTTAATATAATTTAATAAATTAAAATGAAATTGGAGCAACCGAGTTATAAAGAATTTTCAAGGTACCCATTGATAAATTTATTAAAGGCTGGGTTGGCCTAGGGACACTAGAAGAAAACATCTTTAGTTCTTGCTCGGGATTTGAACTCAGGTCCTCCAACTTATTTGTCCAATGCTCTACCACTGAGCTAACCTCGCTCCCACTCTGTGGTTAACAATGTTTGTAGGGTACCTCGAATTTCGGGCACACGTGCATTATGTATAAGGTTTCGTAATACGTCCGCAAAATTTAAGGTCAAGCTGATATGTGTAGTTAGGCTAAGGGACTGTTAACTTAACGCCCAATACCCCGTGATTCGAGGTACCATATAAGCAATCATAGGATCCAGCTGTGGTACAGCAGATATGGGTAGATAGGCAAAGGGATACTTCACTTAAAGCCCAATACCCTGAGATTCCAGGTACCACATAAGCAATCATAGGATCAAGCTGTGGTACAGCAGATATGGGTAGATAGGCAAAGGGATACTTCAGTTAAAGCCCAATACCCTGAGATTCCAGGTACCACATAAGCAATCATAGGATCAAGCTGTGGTACAGCTGATATGGGTAGATAGGCAAAGGGATACTTCACTTAAATCCCAATAACCTGAGATTCCAGGTACTATATAAGCAATCATAGGATCAAGCTGTGGTACAGCAGATATGGGTAGATAGGCAAAGGGATACTTCACTTAAAGCCCACTACCCTGAGATTCCAGGTAGCACATAAGCAATCATAGGATCAAGCTGTGGTACAGCTGATATGGGTAGATAGGCAAAGGGATACTTCACTTAAATCCCAATAACCTGAGATTCCAGGTACTATATAAGCAATCATAGGATCAAGCTGTGGTACAGCAGATATGGGTAGATAGGCAAAGGGATACTTCAGTTAAAGCCCAATACCCTGAGATTCCAGGTAACACATAAGAATCATAGGATCAAGCTGTGGTACAGCAGATATGGGTAGATAGGCAAAGGGATACTTCCCTTAAATCCCAATAACCTGAGATTCCAGGTACTATATAAGCAATCATAGGATCAAGCTGTGGTACAGCAGATATGGGTAGATAGGCAAAGGGATACTTCACTTAAAGCCCAATACCCTGAGATTCCAGGTACCACATAAGGAATCATAGGATCAAGCTGTGGTACAGCAGATATGGGTAGATAGGCAAAGGGATACTTCACTTAAAGCCCAATAACCTGAGATTCCAGGTAGCACATAAGGAATCATAGGATCAAGCTGTGGTACAGCAGATATGGGTAGATAGGCAAAGGGATACTTCACTTAAAGCCCAATACCCTGAGATTCCAGGTACCACATAAGGAATCATAGGATCAAGCTGTGGTACAGCAGATATGGGTAGATAGGCAAAGGGATACTTCACTTAAAGCCCAATACTCTGAGATTCCAGGTACCACATAAGCAATCATAAGATAAAGCTGTGGTACAGTAGATATGGGTAGATAGGCAAAGGGATACTTCACTTAAAGCCCAATACCCTGAGATTCCAGGTACCATATAAGCAATACTAGGATCAAGCTGTGGTAGAGCAGATATGGGTAGTAAGATAAAGGGACAGTTCACCCCTATAAGTAAAGCCCAATACCATTAGATTCGAAGCACCATAACAGCATCCCTTATATGAGAACAGTGATACAGCTTATATTCCTAGATAGGCAAAGCGAATACGCCTTAAGCATAAACTTCGAGATTCGATGTACCATTTAAGTATTCATAGGATTGAGCTCTGGTGCAGATGATATTTTGCATTGAAATAAACAAGACTATATGTGCAAATTTGGATTCAGAGCCAGCCTTGTCGCGTATTTTAAATGGGGAAGGGGTAATATATTCCTGAGAAAAAATACTTGATTGCAGCCTGCGATTTTCCAATCAAGGGCTGGTAACCATGATCAAATTCAATAGGCCTCCGAGTATAATTGTATTATGGAACGGGAAGGAAGAGTTTTTACTTGAGTGTTTGGTTTTGGTAAGAAAAAGAAGAAGAAGAAGAAGAAGAAATGAACTTAAAACTAACAAACTAGCAGCTTTTACAGATAAAACTTCTCGAGAATTCCACTTCTACTCAATTCGCCTATCCTTACGATTCTTGAGATGAGATTCATACTTACACTTAAAATATCTTATAGAACGAAATTTATTTTAGACTCATTAAAGGTTTTCAGAATTATTCCATGTTTAGCGCGATTCCTCCCTCCACCATAGGGAGGTACTAAATGCTCTACAAAAAAGATTCTGAAGCAATTTTCGATTAGGCGATGTCAATCGGAGAAATAACTTCTTAAAACTTCAAATGTGTTTGTTTTGTGCTTTGAACGGGTTTTTGTCTTTTTTTTTTTTTTTTTTTTTTTTTTTTTTTTTGCATTTGTCTGTTAAATTAGTATTATGGTAAAAGAAAATAAGAAACAGTAAGCAGTGTGTTTTTAGAGCGAACCTTGACCAGTCCAGGGAGTCATTTTTGTATCAGGTAGAGGCGAGGGTGCGGGCGGACCCTTACAACCATGACCTTTTTGAGGTCATAAATTATTTCATGAAAGGTCTAAACAAAATTATAACTGTTTCTATTTCAACCTTTCCAAATGACATTAGGGATAAGAACAGAACCGCGCTATGATGATGCAGTTCCTGCGATTCGGACTTTCTATATGACTTTGTGAGGCGTAGCAATAATATTTTAACGTGTTATCTATTATGCTGAACCATTGTGCTGTTGCTTCATCTAGGCAACATTGTAATTCTACAATTCTGTCTATAATTTAGAAGGCTGCCGTCCCGCATTGAATAGACACATAGGGTTGGTTACATAGTCTCCACTCCTCTCAAATACTAATATCCTTCGAAGTGTGCTGTCGGTAGGATCCTGTTAGAATTACTGCGATCTGGCTATCGCCTTGTTGTATCTAGGTAATCAATTGTCATAATGAGCCAGTTATGTTTTGTTTTTTTTTTCAAAATAAATAGATAATGTTTCAAACAATGAATTGATGTAATACATCCCTGAATAGAGATATTTCGACTGTGAGAATGACTGTTCTTTCTCTCACAGGCTTTTGAATCGACCGATTTTAATGACATTTCGCACACAAAGACTTTGATGTGATTTGAAAGGACAATTTCGTTAACCAGACGAATCCGTTCACCGGTATATGGTTTTTCGGGAAAAATTCAAGCGGAAAAGTCATAAGGTTACGTTTTCGCGTAATTAGGCTTCCAGGAACTTGTAATTGGACGTGGGAAATCTAAAAAAAGCCATTCCCAAAGGCATATCTATAAGCTTGGTAAAAGACAATTCAGAAATCCATATTCAAATTTTTCTAGGGATTTTCGGATATATTGTCGAAACCTGTATAAAAATCGTAATATGTGTAAAGTATCCACACGAGAGACTATAAAATGTCATACAATTACAGCCCTTTATGATTTTTAATAGAGCGATCTTATTCGGATGAAATGAAATAGCCTTTATTATAGAAACAAAAATAAACAAATAAACATCTTTGATATTTTCCTATAAAATCAAACTCATAACTAATTATTTACATTTTTCTAAAAACTTTTTTAAATAACTGATTAATAATTTTTGCTTGTAAAAGCCTTCCTCTTTTGAGGAGTAATGGTCTACACTTCCCAGGGGGCGGGCAGCCTTAACGGGAAGCGGGGATCGTGCGTTCCTTCCATGTTTCCCACCGGAGTTTCTTGTACCGTACTTTTCTCCACCATGTCGGGCCTGCTGTCTTCTTGAAAGAATCACTCCATCTCTCGACCTGTCTGCCTCTACCTCGAGTACAATCGTATGGAGTCCATTCAGTCACATAATATGACCATCTAACATCCCTACATCTCAAGAGGTGTCCTGCCCATTTCCATTTTGATTTTTTAATTAACTTGGTTAAGTCCTTCAACCCAGTTCTCTTCCTAATGTCAGCACACTTAACTCTATCTCTTCTTCTTATATGAGCGATGCTTCTTTCTAATGAATTTTGCCAAACCCTGATTTTGTTCTCCTGATACTTTGTGGGGGACCATGTTTGGCTTCCATAGGAAATTACAGGAAAGATGCAAGATTCAATTACTATATTCGCCTTCAAAATGTGTTTTAAAGCCCAGTAGCTTATTCGGATAAACTGGTGCTTAAATGAAGTAATCTTCGCTTAGGATATGGTCAGTTTCCTGTTGTGGCGCCTGAGATCCCATCGAGAATTCATTTCACATTTGGGTCTTTTTGCGAGGACCACTTCCAGTTTCTTTGAAGTATCTGTTGTGATTTTAAACGGTGATTTTGGTACTTATGGACTAGCTTACAGGTCCTTTGCAGGTTATCTATTTTCTTCTTTACAGGTTATCTAAGGTTAGAAAACATATTATATAAATATAGTAACTAAGCCTTAGATAACTTTTATTTCTGTGATGTATGCAGCGTTATTTGTGGAGTTCTCGATTTCGTAGAAGGTAGAAAAATGATGTCTCTCCACTGTTTTTGGAAAAATGATGTCTCTCCAAAAACAGTGGAGAGACATCATTTTTCTACCTTCTACGATAACTTTTATTTGTAAGTAATACTTTTAAGCTTGTAAAACATAAGTTAAAATAAGCAGAGTATATTTCAGCAAGCAATATTTATTATTAAAAAGGTTAAGATGATAAAAATAAATGGTGATTGTGAAGTTTAGGGGCATCCTCGCCTATTTTTTTCCCCCGGTGGTTCTATAACATATTTATATTTTATATTTATTTCGCATTATGGACATATGCGCTATGCGTTTCCGCTCGCTACGCTCGCTCAAGAAGATATCAAAACTTTAGTCAATCCAACTCGCTAAAATGAGTAGAATTCTATTAATTTTTGTGAGTTGGATTGACTTTAGTGTTAAACGTTACTTTACTACCAGCAACAACTAATAGAATTGCCCATAGGAATAGCCAATAGAAAAGCTAATGAGTTATGCGCGTGCGCTGAATCATTGTTATAATCACTAAAGATACTTCACAAGTAACTGGATGTGGTCTTCGCAAAAATACCCCATATTTTTACATGTTTTTGAATTTTTCATGAATGATTAAGACAAAACATTAACTGTTTCTAATATAAGCTTTCCAAATGACACTAGAGATAGTAAGGGAAAAGCGCTGAGCTGAATGGTGGTAGAGGAAGTGGTGTGGTAAGTAGTGAGGAGAAATCCATTCCTAGAACATCTTGTACACCTCCCGGTCCTTAGATATTTCCCCAGAGCAGATCAATAGTAGAGCAAGTTGAATGGTGTGTGTGAGTGTTGATGCCTGGTCAATCACTCCAAGACCTACTCTTCAATGGAAAGTATCCCTCATTTTCCATGAAGTCTCTAAGGTACCTACCTCTCTTTGAAGTTATATTCACATCTCTACATTGTCTCACAATATAAAAAGCTTAGTTTCTTAGAAGGCTTAGTTTCTTAAACCTTCATTTTTTTTTTGTATATATTTATTTACAGGTATATTACAAGCTACAATTCAACTGTATTATGTAATTAGATAATTGGAGTTTGACAACACCTCGGGTGGCTCCCAGTTGTGATCCGAATCCCCTCCTTGAAACCTCTTCTAGGTCATCAATCGAGGCGTTATAGTACTCACCTAAATCAAGCTCTAAATGAGCGTATTTTCCTATTATTTGAAAGAAATATTTCAATAATTCTAGAACCTAGTCCACTGTTAGATTAGATTTTGATACATTTTATTTATTGGTTGATAAGCCATTCGGCGTCGAGCCTCCCAATAGTGATCAGGTGTAGAAAGTTTGGGGTCCAGCTTGGAACAGATGGCGATTTGGTCTCCATTCCATAGTTACAGTGCGGGCACGTATCGTCTTCTGCCATGCCAAAGCGGTGTAGGTGAGCCTGGAGATAGTCGTGGTAAGTGATCAGTCAAAAATGTACCACGTTGGTTGCCCTATCGGTGGTTGACGGCAGGGGGCCGATGTGGTAAAATGAGGCCGATTTCTTTCCACTTCTAGCTTCCTCATGTGCTTGTTTGGTGTGAAGTTTGACGCCAACATTAACTAGGTGTTTGGCGCAGGCAAGACTGGTGTCCATGTTTGCTTGATGTATTTGGGCCCCCGTCTTAACGGGGTCTTGATCGTCGGGTTTGTTTGAAGTTTGAGATCCACTGAAGACTGACTGCTCAGTTGCTATGCTGGCGGAATGAGATTGCTTCTCGCCAGAGGAACATGTTCGCACAGCCAGTTGGGCAGTAGTCTGCTATTGACCCTAGCACTAGATAGAAACATCCAGCACTGATTGATCGACGCTTTTTCGTTAGTTTGAAAATAAGCCAAAAACAAGAAATGCAATTCTCAATAGAGTGATCTCAGTCGGACAAAAGGTCCAATTTTAATAACATTGGATACGAAACTAATGTATCTGATTTAAAAGGCCAAGGGGATACGCCTTCCGGAACACCATTTTACCGCTGAATTTACGGCTTTGCCTTTATAGACTTCTAGGTACACTTTGTATAGGAAATGTGGTGGAATCAAATGAAACCATAATCAAGGCAATAACCATTCTCAAGAATAATAATAAAAAAATAGATTTTCTCAGGGTTTTTGTGTATTTTCTTCAATATTTTGAAACCTGTTAGGAAATCGTGGTAAGTGTAATGTATCTATTCGAAAGCCTAATAAATTTGCTACATAAAGAGTTCGTAAATCATTTTTGATAGAGGGATCTCATTCAGAGAAATCGGTGCTTAAAATTCTAACGTGTCAGTTTTACTCTTTTAAACTAAACACTAGAGATAATAACGGAAAAGCGCTATGACGACTCAGTTCTTGCGAATCGGATTTGTTTTTTAAATAATGAAAGGTGGCAGGTGAAGTGGTAAGGGATTGAGCAGAAATCCATTGCTAGAACGTCTTGTACACATTCCTGCTCTTTGATATTTTGAAAAGTCTGGATAACGTGTGAGGTGAATGAGTGAGGAATGAATGTGTGCAGAGCGTGTGTGAAGAGAGTGTGAGGAGATTGTTTTGTGTAAACAAGGTGTGGAGTTTGGGTAAGTAATGTGTTTAAGGAGAGTACGTGAGCAGTTTGGGTGAGAAGTGAGTGCGTGGTAGGTTCGTGAGAATATTGTGCGTGGAGAGCGAATGCGTGAGCAGTGAGGGGGACGACTGTGTGTGTGGAGAGTGTCTTAAGACATTGAAATGTAGATCGATTAGGAAGTGTGAGTGTGAGTGTGTGTGGAGAAGTATGTTAGAGTGTGAGAGAAGATTGTTTATAGAGAGCGAGTAAGGAGTGTGGGTGAGGAATGTTTATGAGGCGAGCGAGTGAGGAGTGTGGATGAGGACTGTGTATGAGGAGAGCGATTGAGGAGTGTGTATGAGGATAGCGAGTAAGGAGTGTGGGTGAGGACTGTGTATGAGGAGAGCGATTGAGGAGTGTGTATGAGGATAGCGAGTAAGGAGTGTGGGTGAGGAGTGTGTATGAGGAGAGCGAGTAAGGAGTGTGGGTGAGGATTGTGTATGAGGAGAGCGAGTAAGGAGTGGGGGTGAGGAGTGTTTATGATGAGAGCGAGTAAGGAGTGTGGGTGGTGAGTGTATATGAGGAGAGCGAGTGAGGAGTGTGTATGAGGATAGCGAGTAAGGAGTGTGGGTGAGGAGTGTGGGTGAGGAGTGTGGGTGAGGACTGTGTATGAGGAGAGCGATTGAGGAGTGTGTATGAGGATAGCGAGTAAGGAGTGTGGGTGAGGAGTTTGTATGAGGAGAACGAGTAAGGAGTGTGGGTGAGGATTGTATATGAGGAGAGCGAGTGAGGAGTATGGGTGATAAGTGTGTTTGAGGAGAGCGAGTAAGGAGTGTGGGTGAGGAGTGTTTATGAGGAGAGCGAGTGAGGAGTATGGGTGAAAAGTGTGTATTAGGAGAGCGAGTGAGGATTGTGGGGGAGGACTATTTATGAGGAGAGCGAGTAAGGACTGTGGGTGAGGAGTGTATATGAGTAGAGCGAGTGAGGAGTATGGGTGAGGAGTGTGTACCAGGAGAGCGAGTAAGGAGTGTGGCTGAGGAGGTTGTATGAGGAGAGCGAGTGAGTAATGTGGGTGAGGAGTGTGTGAGGAGAGTATGCGAGGAGTGTGTGTTTGAGGAGAGTGTGTATGAGGATAGCGAGTGAGGAGTGTGGATGAGGAGTATGTGAGGAGAGTGAGCGAGGAGTGTGTGTTTGAGGAGAGTGTGTATGAGGATAGCGAGGGAGGAGCTTGGTTAGAGAACTAATTAAAGTGTAGGTGCAGCTGAACCTTACCTTTAGCCTAGTAATTACTGTGCTATAGAAAGGGTTGCAGGAGACAAGGTCCGATTCACTCCACACTTCTCTGCTTTATTACAAACACATTTAGGGTTTAAATTTAAACCATACTAGTTTCGAACAAACCATTGCTTTATCTTAACAATTATTCATTTCAATTAATTTCACTGCATTATTGAGATTCTTCTTTGATAAGACTCTGATTACATAATGATCTGATAGGAGGAGGATTATTATTAGGTGGAGCACTGATTATATGAGGCTCTGGTTAGGTGTGACTCTGATTAGACGAGACACGAATTAGATGTTGCTCTGATTTGGGAAGACTCGGATAAGTTGAGATGCTGATTATGAGATGATCTGATTTGACGAGACTCTGCTTAGATGAGGCTTTGATGAGGTTTGGCTCCAATTAGGAGAGATTCTGATTATGCGATAAGCTGATTTGGCGACACTCTCATTAGATGAGGCTCTCATGAGGTTAGACTCCGATTAAGTGAGATTGTGATTAAGTGATGATCTGATTTGGCGAGACTCTGATAAGATGAGGCTCTAATGAGGTTAGACTGCGATTTATTTAAATTCTGATTATGCGATGATCTGCTTTGGTGAGACTCTGATTAGATAAGGCTCTGATTAGGCGGGGCTCAGAACAGGTTAGATTCTGATTAGAAGAGATTTTTCTCTGATACCCCCTTTCTGTATTTATTCAAATATAAATTTAAATAAAGTCTGTTTACAGAGCATACCGAAGTACTCCAGAAATGAAAATATTGAAGGCATCATTTGAATTATTTTATATGTAAACTCACGTATAAGATGAATAAAGTTTTCCTTGGTAGCAGTTATCAGCTGGAGCCTACATCGGAAGAGGTGAATAGAAGTTTCCTTAAAGCAGTTTTCAGCTAGTCACTACATCGGAAGAGGTGAATAGGGTTTTCCTTGAAACGATTTTCAGCTAGTGACTACATCGGATGAGGTGAATAGGGTTTTCCTTGAAACGGTTTTCAGCTAGTGACTACATCGGATGCGATGAATAGGGGTTTCCTTGAAGCAGTTTTCAGCTAGTGACTACATCGGATGCGGTGAATAGGGGTTTCCTTGGAGCAGTTTTCAGCTAGTGACTACATCGGAAGAGCTGAATAGGGTTTCTCTTGAAAGAATTTACAGCCAGTGACTACATCGGAAGAGGTGAATAGGGGGTTGCTATATACTTCCACTGTCACATGAGGTCTGTAACTCCATAAAGCTTAATATATGTTTATATTATAGCTAAAATAATAAACTCAGAATCAATGAAAATAAAACATAAATATTTTTTCTTCAGAATATGACTACGAATGAAGAGGAGTCCGTCTATTATGGCTAAGGATCAACCAATTGACTATGTCGGTGACCATTTTAATCTGGGAGTTTCACATGGCGGCATCGGAATATTTAATGAAGCTACTGATCATGTTGTGCCAAATAGATCCAAAGCCATCGGCAAGGTGAAGGAAATTTTGATACGCGGAAAGGGCAACTCATGGAAAGCTGTTAAAATAATCCATTGGAGCTACTCCTCAGAGTTATGGTCCTTCAGTTATCTCTAGACGATTGGTAGAATACAAATTAATTTCTATAGCATTTGCTCTACCTGCCTTATAGGCCTTCTAACTGCATGGTGAGATTGGAAACAGAATTTCCGGACTCACAAGGGCAGTGTACGAAGTGCCCCTCATCGATCCAAACGAGAATTTCTGTATGTGCAGTACATGACTAGAAAACGGTCCTGTTAAAGCGAGAGAACGCACTTCTCAAGCATTCAGCTGAAAACAAATGTTGAAAATTTACCTGAAGTCCTAAATATTTGTAAACGAAAAATTTAGATTACGTTTTAAAACTCAATATCTCGCCTTGAAATAACCCGACATTTACGTCTTCGGGCATTTTGAGAAGAAGAAAGACTTCTTTCTCGAACCACATAAATGACTACTGTATTATCTCGAAAAGTACTAGTGAGATTGTCTCAGGCATTGGCCATTCTTTGCATTATTATGCATAGGAAGTAACCGAGGGACAAGGGACGGCACTTGTCCGATGATGTATAAAGTTTTCCTGCTCTGGGAATGGGTTTGTTTATGGATTCACCCCAAGCTTTA
The DNA here is from genome assembly GCA_946811695.1 of Gonocerus acuteangulatus. Lineage (NCBI taxonomy): Eukaryota > Metazoa > Arthropoda > Insecta > Hemiptera > Coreidae > Gonocerus > Gonocerus acuteangulatus. The sequence continues at coordinate 116,883,655 of OX328132.1, read as the reverse complement.
GGAAATATTCCAGTATCCCAGATGAGTTTGTATAGTTGCCGGACTATGGTTAGTGCATGCTCGAATAGGCTTCGGATCATAGGGGAAGTTATTCCATCAGGACCTGGGGATTCGCCAGTCAATATATTCACTTCCATCTGTAAATTTTACTCCTGGGTTGTGGTCATAAGGTTTGTTCGGAGATTCATGATTGTTGGTTTTCATGAGGAAAACAGGGCTTTCTGTCGGGAACTCGGCCTTGATATGAATAGCCGAACAAATATTTGTAGACTCGCAAGGAATAATTAACCACCGTATTTACTGCTAAACAATTAAGATGAAGAATTATCATCACCATGTAGGATCATTTTATCAATACCAAAGGAATGTGAATAACTTTCAAATCCCCAGACGTAACCCACTCTCTAAAATCAAGAAACTTGTGAGCCATGGATTGATTGTCCGGCTGTGTTGCATAGCAATCCCATTAAATTTGGCAGCTTCGCTTTAATTTTAATAAAGTGTTATTTCTTTTTAAGAATTTTTTGAACTAATATTTGTAAATTTAAACATGGATTTAGAAACGGGTGCCCACGGGTAAAGCAGAATTGTGCACCCGATATGCCGGATTTTTAGAACACCAAACCCATGTCAGCTGTGAAGCTTAGAAGTGTAGTGAAGATTGGCTCAGGTATCTTCCATCAATGAGGTCCTTTTCCAGTATGTTTATATCTCTCGACTGCAAGCGCCGAACATGCACAATGATATGGTACGGAGTTTCATTATGCACAACGGGGCAAATGACCGATTTAGGAGAGCAAAAGTCTCATTTAGAGATGAATACTATAAGCAATGTAAACACAAGTATCTTGTGGCTCAAAAACAGTACGCTCAATGTTGACAAGCGAAGAGGTCAAAGTCCACAGTTTTCGCTACAAATAAGGCCAGTTTATTAATAATCTTCTAAACAGTTGTTTGTGCGATAGTGAAGGGCTACAAGGTAATCTCCAAGCATGAGCATCGATTTGAACAGTAAGGGTTAATAATATTTCTACTATTTAAGTAATAATTAAGAATTTAAAGATAAGAAAATAGTACATGCCTTGCACGCGTCAAATTTAAAAGTATAGAAGTGTACATAATTTGCAAGATTGGGCTAGATTAAGGACGAATTCAAACAAAACATGTTCTCTGGAATAATGGGAGTTGATACATAATTATTTTGAAACCTACCTTATCCAACTTTTTAAACAACATAAATTTTTAGGTACATGCGTGATTCCACGAAAAAACTGTTTGACGTTTGGCGGATAAAAGTAAATTGTCAGACAAAACCGCCGGCGTCGTGCAATATTTTTTTAACAAATTGACTGTGGATGATGAAGAGGGAGGTGATTTTGATCAAATTGCTAAAGTTAAAGCTAAGGTTAAAGTTTTGCTCGTCCAAATTAATCTTTAATGGCTCAAAATGTTCACTACTTATACCTTTTTGATGTTTCCATTCGATTAAAAAAGTGACCATGAGCGATCGGAATTTTGCTCTCCTAAATCGGTCATTTGCCCCACTGTCCTACGTAATCCTAGTCAGTCCCATAGAATAAAGACGCCGATGCAGTCTGTAGTGACTGTAAGGAGAGCTTTTAGTAGTCTTACCTGAGTCCTGCACAGATTAAGAAGGGTCTCCGTTCAATTCCTGTCAACGAAAATCCACTTCCTCAGCTTCAACCGATCTCCTAATACTTAGCCTGGCTTTTCCGCATAGGCGTTCCGGTGATATAAATACTGAAGATGCCCTGAAATTAGCCAACTCATTAGCATTTTCATTACCCTGGATGCCAGAATGTCCCGGAACCCCCTTTACTGCCTTAATGGGAGTACTGTCATAGCCTCCCTCCTCATCAAGAAATGCGCCCAGAAAACCCTCCTAGTACTGCAGTGCTTGCTCCCGTCTACACACGAGAAGATGAAGCGCTAGTTCACATGATTTACCTGCCTAGTTAGCACATTGAATATTCGTAGAATATAAGCACGTATTTGCGGTTTTATTAGGCATGCACAACTCTTAAGAGACAGCCTGGAGGAATGGCCCTCTTGAGCTACTCATATGTGGGTTTTTGGGCATAGATTTCTGGGACTAGAATTGATTTATTCATTATTTTTATTCAGGAACTATGTTAAAGAAAGGAACTCCAAGTAAATGACGCCCTCTCTTCCTCGTGAAGGAGAACGAAGCCCTATAGATATCTGCCCTTAGTGTGACATAATTTTTAGTTGCAATTACCGGTGTGGGGTTTGAGATAAACCGCACCGGTCTGTTTACCTCCCTTGGTTGACTCGATACTCTGCTGAAAATCCCGATACCCGAAGTCTGCACCGACCGATCAATATAATTCATGGAACTGCCTTGAGGCGAGTTTCAACTCTCTCCCAGAGGACAATAGGCATTAGATTTGGCAAAATTTTTGGGGGGGGGGGCGAGGTTAGCTCAGTGGTAGAGCACTGGACTAATAAGTTGGAGGACCTGAGTTCAAATCCCGAGCAAGCACCAAAGATTTTTTCGTCTAGTGTCCACGTTCATGAGTTGAATTCGGCCTCCCTGACCGTCCCTAGGCCAACCCAGCCTTTAATTAATTTAATAATGGGTACCTAGGGCCACCTGGGGGGGGGTCAATGACTCTAGCAGTCGAAGCAGCCAAGGGGAAAATCAGGCGGCCGGAGCATAGTACTAACCAGACTATCTCCTTAATGTGCCGTATGGTCATGAATCAGGTACCTCTATATTATCTGCCCCTCAGGGCCCTCTTGGCCTGTTATGGGACTGATTTTTCTTCTTCTTTTTTTTGGCAAAATTTTAGCACATTTTTCTTTTGGTTTTCAAATCCCACGGAAATTTGAATATAAGGGTGTTTTAATGCGCTTAAATCAAGACTGCCATCCGTTTTGAAATGTTAAGTTGTTTTACACATTAAACATGAAATTTCCGGACGATTCCGAAACAAAAAAAATAATTTTGAAATTTTGCTAAGGGGCTATTTTTTCCATATTCTCTCAAACTAAACTAAGAAATGACGCCAGATTTTTTATTAACTCCTAAAAACACCTCTATATTTAAATTTCCGGGCGATTCTGAAACAATTGTTTTTTTTGTTTTTTTTAATTTTGCTAAGAAGCAATTTTTTCCACATTCATTGAGTGATGGAGAAAAAAAATGGAGAGTTCCTATGCTTTCCTAATCGCGTGAACATTTATTGAAAACACGCTAAGAAGCGGTTTCTGAGAGAAATATATATGTGTGTATATGTATGCAGTAGACTCTCCCTTATCCGGCGTTCTCTTATCCGTCGCTTTCTCTAATCCGGCGCACAGTAGGGCATGTGACAGACTAGGCCGGACATTCATTAATATCTCCGGTTCTACTGGTCCTAGAGTATTGCTTTTGGTGTCTTAAAGCAAATCCAGTACTCTAATCAACTACATTATCAGCAATTTCCGAGCAATTTCGCCAGCTTCGATATAACGGGTAGCATGACTTTTAAATGTGTACATACGTATTTTAGTATCTATCTCGTTATTTGTAGATGGAGATAGTTAGCCGCTGTAGAGATACGAAGACAGGTATAGTTGGGATTCGGCTAGGAGAAAAACGTCAGACTTTCAAAAAGAAATCTGTATTTTGGACGTTTCGACTGCAACAATGGCAGCCTTCTTCAGCTAAAAAATATATACAACTTATAAGTAAAGAAAATGTACAAGTAGTAAGTAAAAGACAGGAAGAAATGAGCGGAGTATATATATCAATACAATAAATTTTAACCAATCTTATTTTTAAAAACAATGAAAATACGGTAGTTGGAAAGAAAACAGCATGTAGAACTTGTTAGTAAAAACAGTACAAAAAAAATTAAACAGTAAAAACAACGCACATTTTTTATGTAGTGAAAAACAAAATCTATTTTATAAGTGAATACAATTTATAACAATTAATATATAGATACATACCACTAGAGAATGCCTAGGGGGGAGGGAGGAAGACCTCGAGGACAACTTAGGTAACCATGGTAGAAGTATGAACGACAGCAACAACACCGGTGGTCTTTATAGTTATGAAAAAGGGGTGGGGGGGGGCGGCAAATCGGTGCAGATGAAAGAGGTACAATTGCTGGGTTGTAAAGGCGGGTTGTAAAAGGAGGTTGTAAAAGGTGTTAAGAGCTTAGGGACACACAAGTAGAGAAATTGTCTGGAGCCTGGGAACAAAGATAAAAAAGGAGGTCAGGACAATTTATGGAAGACGGAGGAGTAAGCAGGGGAGATGTTTTGTTTGTCGGTTTTGTAATTAATGTTATTGGGGTTTAAGTTAATGTGGACGCATTCGGACCCCCAATAACATTAATTACAAAACCGACAAACAAAACATCTCCCCTGCTTACTCCTCCGTCTTCCATAAATTGTCCTGACCTCCTTTTTTATCTTTGTTCCCAGGCTCCAGACAATTTCTCTACTTGTGTGTCCCTAAGCTCTTAACACCTTTTACAACCTCCTTTTACAACCCGCCTTTACAACCCAGCAATTGTACCTCTTTCATCTGCACCGATTTGCCGCCCCCCCCCCCCCCCACCCCTTTTTCATAACTATAAAGACCACCGGTGTTGTTGCTGTCGTTCATACTTCTACCATGGTTACCTAAGTTGTCCTCGAGGTCTTCCTCCCTCCCCCCTAGGCATTCTCTAGTGGTATGTATCTATATATTAATTGTTATAAATTGTATTCACTTATAAAATAGATTTTGTTTTTCACTACATAAAAAATGTGCGTTGTTTTTACTGTTTAATTTTTTTTTGTACTGTTTTTACTAACAAGTTCTACATGCTGTTTTCTTTCCAACTACCGTATTTTCATTGTTTTTAAAAATAAGATTGGTTAAAATTTATTGTATTGATATATATACTCCGCTCATTTCTTCCTGTCTTTTACTTACTACTTGTACATTTTCTTTACTTATAAGTTGTATATATTTTTTAGCTGAAGAAGGCTGCCATTGTTGCAGTCGAAACGTCCAAAATACAGATTTCTTTTTGAAAGTCTGACGTTTTTCTCCTAGCCGAATCCCAACTATACCTGTCTTCGTATCTCGTTATTTTTTTTTACAAGTTCACAAACTAAAACTACCAATAAGAATATATCTTTTCGTCAAAATTAAAAGAAAACGATTTATTGAGTACAATAATAAGAATTTTAAGATGGAAGAATATATAATATTTCTTAAATTTCCAATGTTTTTAGTTTTTATTATTTATAACAAGAATTTTCAGATTTGAATGTGTTTTTATTTAAACTAAATCCGTTTTCGTCTTTCTGACAAATGCTCGAGTTCTAGAGAATATACCTCTGGAAAAATTAAGTCCCCGCTAGCCATTCGTGTTTTTTCCTCAAGAATTGTTTCAAAGATCTCATTCCGTTTGAGTTGAAAATGTAGTAACATTCCCTTAATTTCTCCAGGAAAAAGTTTATAGCACTACATGTAATCGCAAACCAAGTAAGTCAGTCCATTTTTCCAAAGCTGCGTCAAAATCCTTAAAAGTAATATTGTTCGACCTGAAAAATCAAAATAGATCTTCATAATAGAAGCTAACGATGACGATGACGATGAAAGTAGATCAAAATAGATCTTCATAATAGAAGCTAACGATGACGATGACGATGAAAGTAGATCAAAATAGATCTTCATAATAGAAGCTAACGATGACGATGACGATGAAAGTAGATCAAAATAGATCTTCATAATAGAAGCTAACGATGACGATGACGATGAAAGTAGATCAAAATAGATCTTCATAATAGAAGCTAACGATGACGATGACGATGAAAGTAGATCAAAATAGATCTTCATAATAGAAGCTAACGATGACGATGACGATGAAAGTAGATCAAAATAGATCTTCATAATAGAAGCTAACGATGACGATGACGATGAAAGTAGATCAAAATAGATCTTCATAATAGAAGCTAACGATGACGATGACGATGAAAGTAGATCAAAATAGATCTTCATAATAGAAGCTAACGATGACGATGACGATGAAAGTAGATCAAAATAGATCTTCATAATAGAAGCTAACGATGACGATGACGATGAAAGTAGATCAAAATAGATCTTCATAATAGAAGCTAACGATGACGATGACGATGAAAGTAGATCAAAATAGATCTTCATAATAGAAGCTAACGATGACGATGACGATGAAAGTAGATCAAAATAGATCTTCATAATAGAAGCTAACGATGACGATGACGATGAAAGTAGATCAAAAGTTAATTCACGAAGAACAAAAAAATCTAAATTTATCCAATTTTCGTTACCTTCTAAAAAGTCAGATGGATTCCTATTCGATTTTATCCAACGCGGACACAAATTTCTACAAAACTTGCGAAATTTTTTGCGCACTCAGAACTCCTTTTTCTTAGGAATATTTTCGAGTACTAGATCGTTGTCCATTTGCCCCGTCATAATCTTTAAAACTTATATGATTCGTTCGGGCTCAGTACTTCTTTAGCTTACCTCTGTTCACACATGACAGTACAGAATTATCATAATTTTGCTTTATTTTTGGAAACGGAAGTTTTCAGCAACTGAAGCCATTTGTTTAGTGGTTGAATTTGAGGACGAAGACTCTTTGAATGAAAGGACAATGAGAAGTTGGTTCCAAAATTTTAATAAAGGTGATTTGGGCCTTGAAAAGAAATCTGTATCAGGGTGTGTTTCAGTAGTCAACCAGAACGCTCTGCGCACTGCAATTGAAGCCGATCCTACAAAAATCAATTCTAAGAGGTTCTATTCAGTACAAATTCAAAGAATTTTAGACGTTTTGGTTGAGCGGTATTCAGGTTTAGTCAACAGAAAGCAAGTCTTGTTTCTACAAGATAATGCTAGGCTCCACACATCTCCCCTTACAAGCCAAAAACTACCCGATTTCGATGGAATCGAGCTTCTTCCTCCCTCGGCATATAGTCCAGACCTAGCACCATCAGACTACCTCCTCCTCATTTCCTTCGTGGAAAAACATTCAACAACTTGAATGAAGTTGAAAATGGCGTTCGTGAGTTCTTCGGTTCTAAACCCAAAGAGTGGTACCATCAAGGATTTCAACAGTTGGCTTCCAGAAGGCCACAAACCATAGATCACAATGGCATATATTTTGATTATTAAAAACCTTGTAAGTTGAAGAAAAATAAACTTTGATTTTTACCTATAAAACGGTCATTTTTTGTGACTCACCCTATTATTAAAATTTGTATTTATATATGTTTAAAAAAATTATATGTTAAAATATAATTTTAACATATATAAAAATTATATGTTAAAATTATATATGTTAAAATTTGTATTTATGTGTGTATATATATAAATACAAATTTTGACTGCCGTTATTTTCTTGATCTATAATTATTGAAACGTCAAATTTTCTAGTCAGAACTTCCGCATAGGCTCATCACGTCGATGTCACAAGTTTCCTCCTTATGAAGGGAGGGAGGAAACGCGCTAAAAGAAAAACAAATATATATTTATCAACCTTCTAGGTATTCTAGAGAAAAAAAAAATAATTTAAAAAAAAACTCGATATAAATAAATTAATTAAATGAGAATGATAATATTGAAACTATTTGTAAAAATGAACAAAACAAAAAAAACATAAAGGACTTTATTATTTACAAATATTATACAATCGTACCCTATTTCTATAGGAAAAGTACAAAACAAATAGCAAGATTGTAGTGATCACGTTTTGAAAATCTTTAAATTTTCAATAGGACTCGTAGTGATTTATGGCATAATTTGATGTGTGTATTGCTACTCCAGACCTGCCCAGCCCGCGGCCATGCGAATAGTGTAAAGGACAGGAAATGGAAAATGCATGTTCTCTACCTACCGAAATCAAAAATTCATCAGCCTCCAACAGCAGTGTATTCAAGCGGCTAAAGTGGTCGTGAGGTTGATATGAATAATATATTATTACAGAAAATATTACAATAAAAATACTATAATTTTTTGCTACAGTAATTGTCCGAATATATCCGTTATACGTTTGTACTGATAGCCGTTGTGCTATATTAGTTATCCGAAAATATCCGTTGTGCTATAGTAGTTGTGCGAAGATATCCGGTGTGCTATAGAAGAAGATATCCGTTGTGCTATAGTAGTTGTGCGAAGATATCCGGTGTGCTATAGAAGAAGATATCCGTTGTGCTATAGTAGTTGTCTGAAGATATCCGTTGTGCTATCGTAGTGTCCGAAGATATCCGTTGTGCAATATTAGTTGTCCGAAAATATCGTTTGTACTATAGTAGTTGTCTGAAGATATCCGTTTTGCTATCGTAGTGTCCGAAGATATCCGTTGTGCAATATTAGTTGTCCGAAAATATCCTTTGTGCTATAGTAGTTGTCTGAAGGTATCCGTTGTGCTATCGTAGTGTCCGAAGATATCCGTTGTGCAATATTAGTTGTCCGAAAATATCCTTTGTACTATAGTAGTTGTCCGATGATATCTGCTGTATTAGTTGGTTAGATCATTGTAGTTAGATTGTTAAACGAAAACTGGCCAAGTTTGAATTGCGCAAATAAGAGAGTAGGTATTATTAGGTTATTGATAAGATATTAAAAGCCTAAAACTTGGCCCAATATTATGATATCATAACTTTTATAGGCAAACTGTTTTTGGGGGCCTGGGCCTCTTTTTTTTCAACTTTAGTTTTTTGGAGAATTATTATTATCTAGCATGTACATTTTCTTTAATATGTTTCAGTTCATTTTCTTTAATATATTTTAGTTCATTTTCGTTAGTCTCTGCCCATAATGTTTCGAAAGTCTGTTAGAACATTTTATTGAGAGTCAGAAACAGTTGCTTATGTAAGAGGGACTTTATAGCGTGAAGTCCTCAAGCAGGTGTGCGGATTCTGCTGTTTCACCATCGTTCCCATGTATATTCATGTGGCTCGGTATCCATAAGGAGTGTATGTATTTGTGCAACTAGTCTACTCCTTGTGTCAATCGAGTTAATACTGAATAGAATGGGAGGATCTAAATAAATTAATATAGTTTTGTTTCTTGTTTGCACGGAATTGTCTAGTGTCATGTATATAGCTTGAATCCGCATAAAATATGCAATTGTTTCTATTAATTGTGTATGTTTTGATTACGTTTCCTTGGCAGATTCCGCGAGCAGTTGACACGCCTTTGCGAAATTTAGAATACTTTTTTTTTTTAATCTTCCCAAAATTTGAATAAATGTTTTTTTTTTAACAAATCTGACATCCGTTTTTAAATCAAAAATAGTTGTACATACTCGGCTGTGTGGAAGGCATTACCAAAATATTACATATACCTACCTTTAAAAAGCTATCCACTATAAAAACAATTATATTTAAAAACGGATGTCAACTTTGTTTTTAGCACATTAAAAACTCACTATATTTATTATAAATTTTATATTTATTTTGAGAACCATTTTTTACTATTACCCTGTGAGACAATACAATAGTCATTTATATGGTTAGAAAAAGAATGCTCTCTTCAAAGAGCTCAAGGACGTAAAAATCGAATTATATCGAGGCACAATATTGAATTTCAAAACGTCACGTTAATTTTTGTCTTACAAATTTTTAGTCTCCAAATTATTAGTTTCCAAATTTTGCACTAAAGCGTATTTTGATGCTCTAAACATGAATCCGTTAAAAAAAAAGTTGCTCTGAACTAGGAAAAAAGTTATTAAGCACTAAAGTTCACTGTTATTGAGGTTATTAAAGATTGCATAAACAACGTATTTGTAAGCATGCATATTAAGAAGAATGTCTAGGACGACTTTTGGGCTGACGTGGTATGCGTTTCCGCTCAAGAAGATATCAAAACTCTAGTCAATCCAACTCGCTGTTATGGATAGAATTCCGATGTTATGGAGGTTATAAATGGTTTATCAACATTTCAAATGAGAGTTTTTGTTTCCAAATGTTAGATGTCTGCGCATGCGCATGTTTACAAATACGCTGTTTACGCCAACTTTAACCAGCCACTTTTTTTTTTAACGGATTCGTGTTTAGTGCATCAAAATACGACATAGTGCAAAGTCAAAAAAAAATCGGTGCTGAGGACGCCCCTCTTCAGTTTTACCTTTTTCTTTAATCTACTCTATAAAACAAATGAATTGGTGAAAGAATCAAGGCGATATCATTTTCTAAACACGATTTATAAAATAAAGCATTTTCAACCTATTTTATTTTATTTCTCGGCCCCTTAGAAAAAAATGCGGTGTAGAATCACTAGAAAAAAATGGCCCAAATCCGTAATGATACCACTGTATGTACTTGTCAGTGTTCATTGCAGTACTGTTCTTGTAATTACTTTGCCATTCTTTGGACAGAAACTATACTTGATTATTTAAATTTCATGTGGAATGGACACCACCGAGATAGGTAAGTGCTAATATTTCACTATTCGGGGTGATGAATACCTTTATATTGCGGACACCTCTACCTAAAAAGGACACGGACAGAAAAACTTGATTTTTTACCTCCTTACTACGGACAATTACAGTTAATGTTATTTATAGAAGCGTTCCCATCGGAACGCTTCCGTATCACGCATTTTTCTGGAAACATCCAGAAAAATGCGTGTAGGAATTTCACAACAGGAACCCCTTCCTTTTCAGCAGAAGCATATGATTTTCCCGCTGGCAGATTACTATTGTTTTGCCTGCGCGATATCACGGTTCCGGGAATATTCCATAACTCTGTTCGGTTCACATTCCTTCCGTAGAACTTCCTCTCTTCACTTTTCAGTTGGTTTTTAGCTCTTGTTGAGTAAGTATCGTGCTTTCTCTTCTATATGTCTAATCGGGAATCTCTGACACTGAAAAAATTGACGTGATAACATTTTCCAATCGCGAAAAATGTGGTGTGTGTAAAGTTGCCGAGTTTTTAAGATAGGGAAAACACAAGCAGTAGACATATTGAAAAAGAAAGATGAAATTTTGAAGAAATGGACGGAAAATTATGACAAAAATGTTGTCCGAGAACTAAGAACTTCTTTATGCTTTAAACTTTTTAGAATAAAAACTTTTTTTAAGTTTATACTTATTGAACTTCTTTCTATATACTTAAAAAAATTTGTTATGTGTAATTATTAAATGGTTAATTAAAACATTAATTAAATGTACAAATTCGGTACGTATCCATCTCGACCAACCCCTCTGTATAGCGGACATCTCTCTATAGTGGACAACTTTGGTTCTCCCAGAGGGGTCCGCTATAGAGAGGTTTCACTGTATAAGAATAAATGCTTCTTAATCTGAATTTTAAAACTAGGAAATAACGTTAAAGATATAATTTTAAACACGAGAATAATTAAAGACGCCATAAAAGGTTATTCCAAAAACTTCAGTAACATGTGGGAAAAATGTCATCGGAGAGCTCAATTGTTCAAGGACTTCACCGCGTGGGTAGAAGGGAAGGTGTTTAAGTTTGAGTTTATGTCACAGGTAACAGGGGAGTCCACAAGTCAAGGTGCAGGTCGCCCGGAAAACAGTTCTACCGACTCTAGGCCGTGAAAAATATTCCCGTCAATTCAGAGTGCATAATATAAGAATATGTTGTAGAGAGGCAATCAAAGATCTTCTTATGATGTTCTTAGTTTCATCAGACCCAATTGTCGCTAGTTTTCGGAAACGTTTGCGTAAAAAAACCTACAAACCGATGTAGATGTAATTAGCCTATTGAAGTATAGTTAACCATATGATCAACTTCAACAACGGTCATTAGAAAATGAGACTGACGATACTGACTCGTCAGAAGAAAATGCTGAAAGAAGTAGAAGTATTGAATCAGACCATTATTGATGGATAATTCGTTTTTAGTGCATAATATAATTGTATATATTTGTTATCATTGAAATACTACTGACTCGTCAGAAGAAAATGCTGAAGGAAGTAGAAGTATTGAATCAGACCATTATTGATGGATAATTCGTTTTTAGTGCATAATATAATTGTATATATTTGTTATCATTGAAATACTACTGACTCGTCAGAAGAAAATGTTGAAGGAAGTAGAAGTATTGAATCAGACCATTATTGATGGATAATTCGTTTTTAGTGCATAATATAATTGTATATATTTGTTATCATTGAAATACTACTGACTCGTCAGAAGAAAATGCTGAAGGAAGTAGAAGTATTGGATCAGACCATTATTGATGGATAATTCGTTTTTAGTGCATAATATAATTGTATATATTTGTTATCATTGAAATACTACTGACTCGTCAGAAGAAAATGTTGAAGGAAGTAGAAGTATTGAATCAGACCATTATTGATGGATAATTCGTTTTTAGTGCATAATATAATTGTATATATTTGTTATCATTGAAATACTACTGACTCGTCAGAAGAAAATGCTGAAGGAAGTAGAAGTATTGAATCAGACCATTATTGATGGATAATTCGTTTTTAGTACATAATATAATTGTATATATTTGTTATCATTGAAATACTACTCAGTACAATGACTTTTTTCTTTAAGTTGTTAGTCTATTCTTGTTCTTTATTTTCGTAGTATAGCCTATGTGTTATTTTTCATGAATATATGTATTATTTTTATGTAAATAATAGATGCAAAAAGTTACTACTTAAATCTCAATTTTTATCCATTAAGTCCAAATTTATGTGTGTCTACAACATTACACTGTTGGCTATACTAAAAACTATAAGTCAAAGAATTTTTTGACGATTTTTCCCCTACTCAGTGACCTCAAAAACATTGATAAACACAAAAAAAATAATTTTGTGCACCTAAAAATTGATTTTTTCCCACTGTGCGTCGCTGAAATTTCGTATGATCTTTTGTTTTAATTCCCACATATTATCTTCACCTTTCAATTTGTTCTCTACTTATCTGGGGTTGTGTACAAAATAGTTTAACCGCATTCTAATATACCGGATACTGTCAGTTTCCTGTGCATTGTGACTCCTAAAATCTTGTTTTTCTTTGAGCTTTAATTGTAATAGGTGTTTACATTCTTCATGGAAGATTAAAGCAAAGCATAAAGTGTTTCTATTCGAACTGTTACAATTAACACTAGAGGTTGGAACGGAAACACGCAGATATAACGCAACTCCTGCGAATCGGACTTCCTTATTTTCGCCAAGTCGCCATGTCTTCAAGCAATATGCGACAAAATCAATCAAAAGCCTGGAAACAAAGCGTTGTATTGGAAAGAATGTAAGGAATGCGGTGTAGAAGTCAATATAAGACTTCGCCTCGCCATATTCCCAAAACCAATCTAAGCTTTGGACGGCACGTGCAATTTCTACCGCAAGGTAGGGGCAACAAATATGGATCTCTCTTCAATATAGTTGTTTATTACATTTTAGCGCAGTTCCTCCCTTCCTCCATAAGGAGGAAACGGGCGGATGTGGCCATCCAGATTTTATTATTTCTTCTTGTTTTCATCAAGTCTATTCACAGTTTCCATCATTATATAATGATTTTTTTTTTTTTAACTTTATTTTATTATTATTATTTTTATTTCTGTAATTCAATTTAAGTATGTACTATTTTTTTCTGTATTCTCATTATGCGAAATCATAAAAATGTCCTTACTTATCACAATTAACTAATGTGCTATATAATTTGTGCAGATGTTAATAAACGCTTTATTATAAAAAAAAAAAAAAATAAAAAAAAAAATAAAAAAATCATTATATAATACATTTAACCAGCCAATTAACCAAATAAAATCCTGGATAATCTCGAAAAAAATAGTTGATTCTTTTATGGTAACTGGTTTCACACATGAGGGAACTGTTTCTAGTGATACCATCACCTAGCTATCTACTGTTCTTCCTACATGAGGGAACTGTTTCTAGTGATACCATCACCTAGCTATCTACTGTTCTTCCTACATGATGGAACTGTTTCTAGTGATACCATCGCCTAGCTATCTACTGTTCTTCCCACATGAGGGAACTGTCTCTAGTGATACCATCACCTAGTTATCTACTGTACTTCGCACATGAGGGAACTGTCTCTAGCGATAGTAGTATTAGTATTAGAATCACTTAGCTATCTATTAGTATTCTAAACTATTTACCTATCTATCTAGAATGGTACAGTGTTCAGATATGGTCAGTAATTACTAGATCCGATTAATCTGTCGTCGGTGCTTTTGTTCTAATATTCCGAATACGTTCATCAATTTGGCATTATTGATTTGTTTACGGAGAGAACATTCACTATATCATCAAGTACACCGGGTCTAGTGGCTAACGCCTTGGATTCTCAGGCTGGAGATGGAGGTTCGAGGCCCACTTGTAGCAGGGATTGTTCTCATTTCAAGGCCCGTTGAAATACTCCTCGGCTGCACCATGGATGTCGACGCTATTGGCCCCGACGTCCACAAAAAAAATCATCTAGTACTTATATCATGCTTTGAAAACAAATATAACAAAAATGGTTCCGTAAAAACAATTTGAATATACAAGTTGGAATGGGAACAATGTTTCTGGAAGGATTAGGTTTGTTTCTACTCCACTCTACCAGCAGTTTCCTTCATCTAGTATTCTATTGGTCCCTTGGTCATTTCACTTCTCATCCTGTAATATAAAGCCTGGTAGACTAAATCACCATCCAATCCAGCGCCCACATGGAGGCTCGGAAACTCAGTCCCAAGATAACATTTTAAAGTTAATTAACGCCAAGCTGAGTTATTATATATACATACAACGTACTACTTACCTCTAAGGCCTCGGGCTCGATACAAGCGAAGCGCGCTGAACGACAAGCGAAAAGCTCAGAGCGACGTCGCTCACATTAATGTTAAGTTGGAGTGCAGTAGGAATGAGGGAGGACTGGCTACAATTGGTATGAGCGACCAGGCGACGTGGCTTGCAGGTTCCAGCCTGTCGCTCATCGCTTAGCCCAGACATTACCATTTTTCTCGTCGCTCACCCCAGACATTATATTTCGCGTGCTACAAAAAAGGCTACAGCCTCTAAATCTTAACCGATTTCAATCCATTTTTTTTTTTAATGAAAGGTAATAAAATTTAGAACGACTATGTCAATTCACTTGGTTTTTGTTTCTCTTGTTTATTAATTGACATGGAAAGATGTTTATAACCATCCAATGTTTATAACCTCCCAATGCTTGTAACCTTTTAGCTAACTTTTTTATAAATAATCAAAATATGAATACTAATATAAGCGTAAATTGGATGATAGTGAATGTGAGCTTTTAATTTCGGAAATACAAAGTATGGAATGACAGACACAGTGATTTTAAAAATACAATCATAACCAAGAATCGATGAGAAGAGGTAGGAAATGCATTAAACATGCAAGGTAAGATATTTTTATTATTAAACATTTAAATATTAATTTTTGTAACTAATATTTTAATTAAAAAACGTATATTGGAGTATGCGACGACGGAGACTAAAGGAAATTACCGCCCAGCCGCTCTGTACCGTACCGAGTGCCCCTCTTCTGCTAAACGCTCGGTCGCTCTGTCGTTCTGTCGCTCATCGTTCGTATCTTATCCGAGGCCTAAGTATATCTCTGAAGTGGGAACCCGCTAAAATATATAATAGTGGGTATATATAAGAGAAGCAAGGGAGGTAATAGCGGACAAGGATATGAGTGCACCGTGTGTTAATGTGAAATAATGTTAAAAGTTGTTAAGTGAGGATTCCCTGCGGCCAGGCCACATTATATATATATATATATATATATATATATATATATATATATATATATATACCCTCAAACAAACTTTTTGATTAATACACTCCAATTTCTTCTTTGATTAATATCCCCAAACCTCTTTTAGCGCGGTTCCTCCCTCCCTTCATAGTTTTTATTAATACACTCAAACCTCTTCTTTGATTAATATCCCCAAACCTCTTTTTTTATTAATGCCCTCAAATCTCTTTTTTTATTAATGCCCTCAAACCTCTAACCAATCCGTCCACTGGAACATGGTTTTTGGAGCAAAATTCGCGCAAAAAAATCGTTATGCTCACTCATATGCTTGCAAGTACTCGTTTTATAGGCTTCTTGGCCTAGAAAAACGAATGGAACCATTTTTAATGCGATAGGTATAACCGTTTTCGAGAAAAGTAGAAAAATAATTGTTGAATCAAGTTTTAGGCTTGGGTACTTAGAATCATGAGATTCAGTTAAAATATTTTCTGCATGTTTGAAATTCATATAACAAAGATGTTTAAATTTTGGTTACGTTTCGAGTTAAGGAAGGATTAAAATAGAATATTTTATTTATGGACATGATAAGTTTTGGGAACTTCGTATATTTTCCTTAATATCTCGAAAACGGCCGGTAAGTGGAAGGTAATCGTTCGAAATCTTACTAAGCTTTCTAAAAAAAAGAAAAAGGTCCTCAAGCGATTTTCGATCAATGTTTAAAAATTCAAATGCGTTAGTTTTGTTCTTTTTAACGGGGTTTTATAGTTGTTAAGCTCACTTTTTAACGGGTTTTTATAGTTGTTAAGCTCACTTTTTAACGGGTTTTTATAGTTGTTAAGCTCACTTTTTAACGGGTTTTTATAGTTGTTAAGCTCACTTTTAACGGGTTTTTATAGTTGTTAAGCTCACTTTTTAACGGGTTTTTATAGTTGTTAAGCTCACTTTTTAACGGGTTTTTATAGTTGTTAAGCTCACTTTTTAACGGGTTTTTATAGTTGTTAAGCTCACTTTTTAACGGGTTTTTATAGTTGTTAAGCTCACTTTTTAACGGGTTTTTATAGTTGTTAAGCTCACTTTTTAACGGGTTTTTATAGTTGTTAAGCTCACTTTTTAACGGGTTTTTATAGTTGTTAAGCTCACTTTTTAACGGGTTTTTATAGTTGTTAAGCTCACTTTTTAACGGGTTTTTATAGTTGTTAAGCTCACTTTTTAACGTGTTTTTATAGTTGTTAAGCTCACTTTTTAACGGGTTTTTATAGTTGTTAAGCTCACTTTTTAACAGGTTTTTATAGTTGTTAAGCTCACTTTTTAACGGGTTTTTATAGTTGTTAAGCTCACTTTTTAACGGGTTTTTATAGTTGTTAAGCTCACTTTTTAACGGGTTTTTATAGTTGTTAAGCTCACTTTTTAATTGGCCGTTTTATGTTGTAAATTGCAATTATTCGTAGAATTGGTATTTTAGTAGAAGAAGACAAGAAAACAAGAAACATTTTGATATTTATCAATGCATTGAACTGTGAAATAAGTATTTCTTTTGGATTATGGTGGATAGTGGGGGCTGGCCGAACCTACCAGCTACGTTGGCCCTAGGTATCATGGGCCATAGAAGCATCTTTCCAAATGACACTAGGGATAAGAACGGACCCGCGCTTAGATGACGCGGTTCCTGCGAGTCGGACTTTTTAATTAATACCCACAAAACATTCTATTTACAATCTAAGCCCTAGGCTACTTAAACGAATGCATTTTTATAAAGTGTGTTCTTCTACTAAACTATGGAAAAATTTCCAGATCAAAATCGTCATTAATACCTGAAAAATTATAGTCTTTATAAATATTACTCATTTGCCGCAAGCGATTCTCTGGAACCAAATTATCAATATACTATTCATGTTTTTAAAATTTAATTTAAAAAAAATGAATGAAAAGCAGTCATGTACAACTGATAGCTGACCATATAATATAAATATATACATGACCATATAATATAATATAAATATAAATACGGTGACAGCTTCCTTATCATTCCAAGGACAACTTTGTTTTTCTGTTTTTTAATTTCTGCATACAATTTATTCTCTTTGGAATGATAACAAGCAACCGGCCTATGTATAAGTCATCAATTGGTTCATGATATTTAATTTGTTTTATTAATTTTTTTTCATTGTGCTTATTCATTGTTTCTTTTCTTCGATTATACATATACATCCTTGAACAATAAAACTTCACAGGTATTTTTAGGGCATAAGTACAAGCAAATATGCAATGTTTCAGGCAAATCTAAAATACTGGGTGCATTTTATTAAAATATTTTGCGATTTGATATGAAATGACCCCCTAATCCTTTACCGTTAAAATTATAAAAACTTCCTATATGCAAAGTATTCTCCAATTTTCCTTTAAAGTAAATAAACTCTAACAAGTGCCAATGGCCAAAGCAGTCGAGGCACCCAAATAATAAAAAAAAAAACTCTAACCTTCCTATGTAAGATCAATTCGCCAATACTTCTTTAATCATACATCCCCCAATCATTTCCAATATCCAATCCTATATATATATATATATATATATATATATATATATATATATATATATATATATATAGATTATAATCTATGTCCCAATATTTTATATTTTACCATTAACACGCCCAAACATTCCTACATGCAATCAATTCCCAAATACTCCTTTATCATAACTACACTCAAACCATTTCTGTCTCTTTCAACGCATAATCGAAACATTTTGAAGAACTTATTCAATCAGGAAAATCTACATCACAAAGCAAAATATTTTCTAGGGATAGTCTATGTTCCATGTTCTAGAGATACCCGATGTTAGAAAACCCTTATTTGTCTAACTACTACAGTTCATACATGAAGACCAGTTAGGCCATTTTGCTATTCGTATAAAATAAAAATTTAAAAAATGGTAATCACAAGCTATTTCATTTACATAATCTCATATATATATATATATATATATATATATATATATAAATTCCATCTCCATATAACGGGGCTAAAGGTCATGATTTCCCATTACATGAAATTTAATATTGTCAATTACCATTCCTAGAAAAATTCTATATATATAATTATGTATTACTATACATATTTATTTATATATATATATATATATATATATATATATATATATATATATATATATTTACAGATGAGTATACGTGTAGTTTAAGGTTGATACTATTAGAAAGAGACTGATACCACGACCTGTTCTTCAATTATAACACGCAGAATTTGTCAATATCTTTCTTTAAGTTTTTTTTTTGTTTTACTATCATATTAAACATTATTTTGTTAGCTTATATAATTGTTGAAATTACAATATATTGTATTTAGCATGTATGTATGTTAAATAAGATATTATACAACATACATCCTTCAAGTGAACGATTTTTGGCATAAGTATTCTATATTTGTTTTATAATTATTTATTTTAGTTTTGATAATTATTTAATTATTGAAATAAAAAATTATTTTCGTTAAAGAGATTTGATTTTCTCGTTTGGCTTTGTTGTGTATTAATGTCGATGGTGTGTTCCTACCTGTGCATATCTGTCAACGACTCCTTCGCCGAGGTTGTGCCCAGTACCAGCAGTACAATTGTCACTCATCTGCTGTGATTCGACGATCTTCAAGAAACGCGTAACGATATCGGCCTCATGAAGATTGACTGACGGGCGTCCTGTCGTCGTCGACGTGCTGTACTCCTGTTCCGTCGTCGGAAAGGATTCGTAGTAGTCGTTACTTCTCTTCATCTGCCTACTCAGCCTAGCTCTCGACCTGCCGTGCCTTAGCAATGCTCTGCTAGTACCTGGCCAAGTTGCGAGTATTGCTGACAGGAAGAATAGTCTTGCCAACATTACGATATCATGACGCGAACTTTTCGACCTGAAGCGATGATGGTTCCCCTCGGATCCCAGAAAACGGACTGAATGAGCCACAATTCTCGCGTCTGCGCTGTCTCCTCTTCCCCGCATTTCCCACCGACCCCCCTCAGAATCCGACCACCCCCCGCCTTTAGGCTTACCAACATAATTATAGTTTGACCAAATAATTAGTACTCCTGTTCTTGTGTTTTTCACATTCACAAAATGATAACGCTCGTGATCAACTGCAGCGTAGAATAGAATAGGGTCTATTTCGGAAAAGGGGTGCCAGTGATTACTTTGAATAACTGTTATTATTATAGATAACATATGTTTATTAAAGAAAGTACATTTTATAAATAACCTCAAAACATATTTAATAACCTCAACTGATAAAAACAAGTTAAATCTCTGAACAAAAATGGACGATGTTCTCTAAAACCTTCAGCATAGATATGAATCCATTATACTATATCCCTTGTTCTGCATTCTCCCTCTTTTTTTTTTCTCTCATTTTTTATTGATTTGAATCATTTTCTTTTCTTTCTGCGTTTGATCGAAACCCAAAGAGATTCAGCCCTCTGGGTATGAGCACCTTTTAGCACTTTCCTCCGAAGGAAAGTAGCTATTGAGGTTGGACTCATGACGGAATTTTTGAAAAATGTCTTCAAATCTTTATCGATCCTACCTAGTAGACACCGAAAATGACCCCCGTTAAAATTTATATATATATATATGTCTGTTAACACGATAGCGGCCAGAGTTTTTGTTTTTTCGTCACGAAACTTGGTGTATAGCATTCAATTAGCAAACGATTGAACGAGTTCGTTAACCACCAAAGTCGGTCCACCGGAAGGGGGGGTTTACCCCGAACCCAAAACACTAATTTGACTATGTCAGCCGTAATATTTGTTATATTTCAACGAAAATTGGTATTCGTAGTGTTAATATAGAGAGAAAAGTGAGATATAAAAATGAACTAAATCGGTTCATTAGAAGGGGGGGTTTACTCCGGACCCACAATACCAATTCGCCACTACCAGCCGTGATTTTTGGTATATTACGACGAAACTCGGTATTCGTCGTGGTAATCCACAGGTAGATATGTGTTGTAAAAATAAACTAAATCGGTTCATTAGGAGGGGGGGGGGGTTTACTCCGGACCCAAAATACCAATTCGCCACTACCAGCCGTGATTTTTGGTATATTTCGGCAAAACTCGGTATTCGTAGTGGTAATCTACAGGTAAATATGTGTTGTAAAAATAAACTAAATCGGTTCATTAGAAAGGGGGGTTTACTCCGGACCCAAATTACTAATATACTCATACCGGTCGTAATTTCTGCTGTATTGTAACGAAACGCGGTATGCGTCGTGGGTAACTCATGGGAAAGAAGTGTTGTAAAAATGAGCTGAATCGGTCAATCGGAAAGGGGGGTTTACTCTGTAATATATTTCAATAGAAAAGCCCGCCAGACGTAGGTTCACAAAGCCGCCGCGAGGAGCGCTTTCTACCACTAGAGTGACTTTATCCTGTTCCTGCGTTAGATCAAAATACGATAATATGAGGTTTTTTGTATTTATTACGTAGTGTAATAGGTACCATGTGTAAACATAACTCTGGAAGCAAATTAATAATTGATCAGTTACTCATTAAAAATTTAAAAGAGAACTATTCATGTTTTTATTTTATTTATGTAGGATATTTTAAGCAAATTGTTCTGGAAGGCAGTCTACACTACCCAAATTCTGAGGAAAGTGCTTAGTTATGCAGCTCCTGCGTGACGGACTTTTATTGTCAAGACTACCAGGTATTGGGGTCTCCCGTCTAGTGGCTAGCGCGCTGGATTCATAAGCGGGAGATGGTGGGTTCGATCCCCACCGGCGCCAGAAATTTTCTCATCTCAGGGCTCGCTGAGAAAATTCCTGGTTGCACCCTGGATGTCGGCGCTAATAGCTACGATTTGTTGATGCGCCGTAAAAAAAACAAAACAAAAAAAAAAAAAAAAACTACCAGGTATTTGGATTGATTCACTACATAATGTTAATATCGCATACACTCCTTAAAGATAGATGACTACTCTGAAGCCATGTTTCGCGTAACAAACCAACACTTCTTCTGCATTCCCTCTTGTAAAAATACCACTTTTAGCGCGGTTCCTCCCTCCCCCATAGGGAGGAACCCCGCTTATAAGGTTGATACAATGAAACAATCCGAAAGTGCCGACTAGAAAATTTCGCGTTTCAGAACCCCTAGAGACCGAAAATAACGGTGGTTGAAATTTGTATATATATATATATATATATATATATATATATTTGTCGGTTCGCTCATTTCTGGCTTCCCTAATGGTCCGATTGTGATGAAATTTGGTACAAAAATCCGTCGTCCAATTTAAAAGGTCAAGTTCGTTAACCAGCAGAATCCGCCCACTGGAAGATGGCGTTTGGGGCGAAATTCGCGCAAAAAAAATCGTAACGCTTACGTTTTTGAGTTCATAAGCTTGTAAGTACTCGTTTTATAGGCTTCTTGGGCTAGGAAAACGAATGAAACCATTTTCAAGGCGATAGCTTTAACCGTTTTCGAGAAAATTGGAAAGATAGTTTTTGAATAGCGTTTTTGGTTTGGGTACTTAGAATCATGGAATTCAGTTGAAACATTTTCTGCATGTTCTACTTTCATTAAAACTAATATGTTGAATTTTTTGTTACGTTGGGAGTTTAGGAAGGGTTAGAATAAAATATTTTATTAACAGACATAAAAAGTTTTGGTAACTTTGTATACTTTCCTTAATATCTCGAAAAAGGTTGGAATCTTGGTAAACGGAAGAATACCATTAGAAAGCTTATGAAATGCTCTACAAAACAGGTTCTAATGAAAGTTTTGATTAGGCGATGTCAATCGGAGAAATTAGAGCTTAAAACTTTAAAGTAATTGATTTCGCTTATTCGAACTGTTCTTTTTGTCTGTTTTTTATTCCTTGTTATTTTTTAATTGCTTATTGTTGGATAATGTATTTGAAAATAAAACAAGTTAAGAAAAATAGGAAAAACAATTTAATGTTAGAGATATGGATTTCCAAGATTCCAAGACCTTGTCACTAACGGGTTCGTTTCTAGTGTAGCAGACCCTTCCAGGTAAGATTGTAAATCATGACCTTTCAAGACTTTACTACTCACAGGAATGGCGTTAGTGACCTTAAGGGTTGACACGCCATTATAATAATTAATTAAAAAAAAAAGACTGGTGGAACCAAAATAATAACTGCTTCTATTTTAATCTTTCCAAATTAGACTAGGGATATGAACGGAACCGCGCTAAGATGATGCAGTCCTGCGAGACGGACTTTTTTTTTTTTTGGCCGTAACTTAATGGGATGTCCTTTGCCGCAAAACTTTGTACTCGGTATGATACTTATGCTCTGTAGAAACCTAAGAGCATTGTCTTCAGTCCTGATATGGTCACTCAACTGAAATATATTCATTCCAAATGGACGTTAAAATTTAATTCATTTATTAAAATTTATTCATTACGTTTGAGTCAAGATCACAAATGACTAAAACTATAACTAAATTAGGAAATTTTTGTGAGGTTGCTGCAACATACGTTTACATACATATTTGTATTTAGTTAAAATAATCACAGTTACAGATAAAATCACTGGCACCCCTTTTCCGAAATAGGCCCATAGAATATTTCCAGAAGGATATAATTCAAATTTGGACAAATCAGATAATTCAATTACTAATAATTTTAATTGAATATTTAATGTGAATATTATCAACAAACTTCAACTAAAACATTCTTCAATCGAGTAATGTTGGTTTTCTCCTAAGATTCTTTTCTAATTTTATCATCCACTCTCCTTCAATCCTCCCGGCTAGTCGCAAGGTGTGGTAGGATGGTGTCATAAACCTCTGGTCATCCCAAGAATCCTTCCCATCAAGGAAGGTATTTGGCTGACAACTAAGGACACCTGAGGCGTGGGCAAGCTACTAGAATAAAATTGCATAAAACAATTGTAGGCTGTAATATTTCTTTAACTAAAATATATTCATTCATTTAAAAAAAAAAAAAAAAATTCAGTCAGCTGGATTTTTCTTTATCTCGGTGGAAGCACCAAAACTGCTTCACAAATTTCCCCTGTTGGATTTTCAATCTTTAAAATCCATCCCACTTATCTATAAAGAGGAAGTTTCCTTTTGAGAAATATCTTGCTTCCCCTTGAGATTTAATCTTACAAGTGCATAAATGTTTCACGAATGAATGGTAAGGGTACCCTTACCCGGAAAAATTACTTCCCGGCCTTCTCAACGTTCGCTCTAGGAAAAAACTATTACCAAAACGTTTCTCATTTCTTGTATTCTTTTATTATTATTCTAATTTTACAGATAAATGCAAATTCAAACCAAAAAAAAACAACCAATTAAATAGTAAGTTTAACAACTACAAAATCCCATTCAAAGATCTAAACAAACACATTTGAAGTTTTAAGCACTTATTTCTCCGATTGACATCGCGTAATCGAAAATTGCTTCGGAACCTATATACATATATATATATATATATATATATATATATATATATATATATAGAGAGAGAGAGAGAGAGAGAGAGAGAGAGAGAGAGAGAGAGATGTTTCTGGTAATAAAACAATTGAAAATCCCCGAAAATTTTCAACCAATTTTAAATCAGAATATGGCGTTGGATAGTGCTCAAAATACCCTTAACATGACCGTTGAAAAACTCTATTTCCTTCTGTAGATCTATAATTCTACGTTTCGCTACGTCGAAGCGTCTACCAATGCTCATTTCAATTTGGGTGAAAATGAATGGAGACAATTTGCTAATAACTTCACAAAAATCCCGAAGCCGACGAATCAATGGACCGATGGAAAAAAAAAAAAAAAAAAATTGATTTTACTTACTAAATAAAGCCCTCCTCCGGTTGGAGGGCCGGTATTTAGACCGACAGGTCCACATATCAAAATTTTGATTGAAATGAAAAGCACGAAGGGAAACAGATGTCCTCTTTATTCGTCATACCACGTGTCCTGGGCTCGTCCACTCCCCTGACAACCCTTAAGTCTCTTAAAATGTTTTTAAAAAATTCACAAATGTTGCCTGTTCCAAAGGTCATTATGGGTTCAGCTTTTTGCGTAAATATAGGCCTGCATCATTCATTTAAGAGCAGAAACGTTTTCCAAAGAAAATTTGTTACTCCTGCGGATCAAGGATAAATGATAAAACATCGACTATTTGGAGTGAATGGAAATTTGTTACTCCTGCGGATCAAGGATAAATGATAAACCATCGACTATTTGGAGTGAATGGAAAAAGAACAGACAATAGCCAGGGAAATGTCACTTTTAAAACTTGACAGAAAGATATAACTAAATTAATGTCAATTACTGTGAATTTATGAGAGAACTTATTATTGTGTTTCGGAAACCGAATTATTCTTATATTCTGCCATTTCTTATAACAAAGACGACGAATTATTCGTTCTTTGAATTATTATTATTCGTCATTTATTATCAAATATTATTATTTTTGATTGACTGTGTAATGCATTTATTATTACATTTCATTATTGTGTATATATTTACATCATGCTTATGTCATTAAATTAATTTATGTGTATATTTAGTGTGTATATATTTACATAAAGCGTATATTATTACATTAAATTATTGTCTATATATTTACATCATATTTATAATATTACATTATATTACTTTATGTGTATATGTTTACATAATGCATATATTATTACATCATATTATGGTGTATATATTTACATCATGTTTATATTATTACATTGCATTATTTTATATGTATATTTAGTGTGTTAATATTTACGTAATGCACGTATTAATAAATTACAATACTTTATGTGTATACTTAGTGTCTATACAGGGTGTATCGCAAGTTAATAACAATACTCCAAGGGATAAAACTAGACAAGTAAAGTAGTTCAGCACCACCAACTACACATTTCTATCTCACTCCGATCCAGACATAAAAGGTTCTTAA
Organism: Gonocerus acuteangulatus; assembly: GCA_946811695.1. NCBI lineage: Eukaryota > Metazoa > Arthropoda > Insecta > Hemiptera > Coreidae > Gonocerus > Gonocerus acuteangulatus. Next base: position 116,858,003 of record OX328132.1, on the reverse strand, counting down.
GAAAAAGTCCGTCTCGCAGGAACTGCGCGGTTCCGTTCTTATCCCTAGTCTAATTTGGAAAGATTAAAATAGAAACAGTTATTATTTTGGTTCCACCAGTCTTGAAAGGTCTTGATTTATGATCTTACCTGTATGGGTCGGCCAGAAGGGCCTCCGCTCAGAGGCATTTGGAAAGCCTTGGGATCTCTCTCTTTAAACGCTTCATTTCTAACAATAAATTCATCTTCTTATTTTACATAATCTTTTTTATTTTCAAATACATTATCCGACTATAAGCAGTTAAAAATAACAAGGAATAAAACAGACAAAAAGAACCGTTCGAATAAACGAAATCAATTACTTTAAAGTTTTAAGCACTTATTTCTCCGATTGACATCGCATAATTAAAACTTTCTTCAGAACTTTTTTTGGTAGAGCATTTAGTAGGCTTTCGAATGGTAACCTTCTGCTTCCCAAGATTGTCAACCGTTTTCGAGATACTAACGAAAGTATACAAAGTTCCCAAAATTTTTCATTATTTCTTGCAGCAGAAAATTGGTCTCATTTTACCTATCCTGTCTTACACACAAATACATTTTCCTAACATAAGAAATTACAAAAATAAAAAACTAAGGGAAAGAGACAAAAATTACAAAAAGAACGACAAAAAACCCGTTCATAAGAACTAAACAGACGTATTTGAAGTTTTAAGCACTTATTTCTTCGATTGACATCACCGAATCAAAAATTGTTTCAGAATATTTTTTGTAGAGAATTTAGAAAGCTTCCAAATAGTTTCTATCCACTTATCAAAATTTCCCAACCGTGTTCAAGACATAAATAAAAGTATACGAAGTTCCCAAAACTTTTCCTGTCTGTTCATAAAATATTTTATTCTAACCCTTCCTTAACTCCAAACGTAACCATAAGTTTAACATTTTAGTTTTGATGAAATTCAAAAATGCAAAAAAAAGTTTCAACTGAATCCCATGATTTTAAGTAAAAAAAAACCAAAAACAAGGAATAAAAGAGACAAAAAGAACCGCTAGAATGAACAAAATCAATTACTTTAAGGTTTTAAGCTCTTATTTCTCCGATTGACATCGCCTAATCAAAACTTTCATTAGAACCTGTTTTGTAGAGCATTTAATAAGCTTTCTAATGGTATTCTTCCGTTTACCAAGATTCTCAACCTTTTTCGTGATATTAAGGAAAGTATACAAAGTTACCAAAACTTTTTATGTCTGTTAATAAAATATTTTATTCTAACCCTTCCTAAACTCCAAACGTAACAAAAATTTCAACATATTAGTTTTAATGAAAGTAGAACATGCAGAAAATGTTTCAACTGAATCCCATGATTCTAAGTACCCAAACCAAAAACGGTATTCAAAAACTATTTTTCCAATTTTCTCGAAAACGGTTAAAGCTATCGTCTTTAAAATGGTTTCATTCGTTTGCCTAGCCCAAGAAGCCTATAAAACGAGTACTTACAAGCTTATGAACCCTAAAACGTAAGCGTTACGATTTTTTTCCGCGAATTTCGCCCCAAACGCCACTTTCCAGTGGGCGGATTCTCTGGTTAACGAACTTGACCTTTCAAATTGGACGTCGAATTTTTTTACCAAATTTCATCACAATCGGACCATTAGGGAAGCCAGAAATTAGCGTACAGACGAATATATATATATATATATATATATATATATATATATATATATATATATATATATATATATACAAATTTGAACCACCGTTATTTTCGGTCTCTAGGGGTTCTGAAACGCGAAATTTTCTAGTCGGCACTTCCGGATTGTTTCATGAGATCAACCTTACAAGCGGGGTTCCTCCCTACGAAGGGAGGGAGGAACCGCGCTAAAACCGTATTTTTTATAGTACAGCTCAAATTTTCTCTCTATGTAAAAATTTGATTTTGACGTTTCATTAAATTTTTGAAATCAGCATTAAATTTTCTTCAAGGCTAATGCACATTCAATGTTTATACGTATCTCATTCAAATCGCAATATAGTAGAAATTAATAAAAACTTCTGGTTAATGGCAACGTTTCGAAAATCACTACTGTTCTAAAAAATATTCTGCAGTCTGCCGAATCTTACCAAAGGTGTAAAATTTAATCAGCTTTTCAACAATATACTCAGAACGAAGATTATCTCTCAACTTCGTAACGTAATTGGAATTCTAGTGAGAAAAAAATATCAAATAAATAAAAGTAGTATGTTGTATATTTTGGTGATATTATCAGAAATAAATTAAAATATCAAATAAATAAAAGTGAGATGTTGTATATTTTCGTGATATTATCAGAAATAAATTAAAATATCAAATAAATAAAAGTAGTATGTTGTATATTTTCGTGATATTATCAGAAATAAATTAAAATATCAAATAAATAAAAGTAGTATGTTGTATATTTTCGTGATATTATCAGAAATAAATTAAAATAATTATTGATGAAATTGTTGTTTAATGATTATAGTAATCCTTACATACAAATTGAATAAAAAAAAAAAAGAAGAAAATACATCGAAAATTATGAACGTTCTTACAACTGGCTCCTTTGAGAACACACTGACGACACCTGATCACACCGCTAATGCTGTCCTTGCGATCTCATCAGATCATGGTTAGCTCTTATTTCCACAAATGATTCGTGTATCCATGCGGTCTGGTGGTTTATATACAATATCTGTACTTTGTACACATGCGACTTACCCCAGACCCACGCGAAAAAAATTAAGCGACGTAATATCTGGATTCTGATACAGAGGGCCAAATCTCCCAATCCATATTCCATTATAATGTTCGGTTTGTGGATTGAGAGGACCACCTTGATGAGATTGCAAGGATTTAAAAATGCACTGAAACGTTGAAAACAAATGTTTACAAGGAGAGAAAATTTTATTTGTACTATAAAAAAAACACGTTTTTTTCTAAAGAACCTTTAGAATGGCATATTAATGGGACGGAGCGGGATAGACATTTTGTGGTTGATGGTGTTGAACGACATTTTTCGTCTAGTTTCACCCCTCGAAGTATTGTCATTAACTTGCGATACACTCTGTATAATTACATAATGCGTATATTATTACATTATGTTATTGTATATATATTTACATATATTTATTTGTTATTAAATTATATTATTGTATATAACATGTTTACAATATTAAATACATTATTATGTCTATATTTCTAGTATGTGTATATTATGTCTTTTTGAACTTGCATTGTAGGAAACTTGTAACCTATCAATATTAATCTGGGTTACAGGCAGTTATCAGAAGGTACTCATGAATTATTATCTGCCATCAGTGGAATATTCATGTCTCTAGGGGACACTATAGTTCGGATAAGGTAGTGTAATCCATTGTTGTGTAGGTAATGTAGTATTAAGTCAATTTGTTGGCCAACTCCACTAAAGAATTCACGAAAGTCGTACGGTATGTTCAGGTAACGTAGTACGTAATGTAGCATTACATATTACACAGGGGCTGATCTTTATAAGTCACTAGCCGTTACCCGGCGTGCCATGCTACGCCTACTTTCTCCATATAGAATAGCCTAAATAAATTAGACACCAAATAAGTATTATTAAAATCTAATAACACGAATCTGTAACTGTTATGAATCCGTGGCCTCCCAACTGTGAGTCCTAGACGACTTTGACCTAGCCTATAACACCCCCCGTATCAAGACATACATGCATACCAAGTTTCGTAAAAATTGGTCTAACGGTGTGGATTTGTATAAGGGACAAACAGACAGCTGGTAGATTTTTTTGACCTAGCCTAAGGCACTCCCCAGATTAAGATCTACCTGTGTACCGAGTTTAGTCAAAATCGGACGAACGGTGGGGATTTGTATAAGGGACAAACATACAGACAGACAGCTATAAAACGTTTTTGACTTAGCCTACGACACTCCCCAGATTAAGATCTACATGTGTACCAAGTTTAGTCGAAATCGGACGAACGGTGTAGATTTGTATAAGGGACAAACATTATTTTATATGTATATTTAGTGTGTTAATATTTACGTAATGCACGTATTAATAAATTACAATACTTTATGTGTATACTTAGTGTCTATACAGGGTGTATCGCAAGTTAATAACAATACTCCAAGGGATAAAACTAGACAAGTAAAGTAGTTCAGCACCACCAACTACACATTTCTATCTCACTCCGATCCAGACATAAAAGGTTCTTAAGAAAAAGTCCGTCTCGCAGGAACTGCGCGGTTCCGTTCTTATCCCTAGTCTAATTTGGAAAGATTAAAATAGAAACAGTTATTATTTTGGTTCCACCAGTCTTGAAAGGTCTTGATTTATGATCTTACCTGTATGGGTCGGCCAGAAGGGCCTCCGCTCAGAGGCATTTGGAAAGCCTTGGGATCTCTCTCTTTAAACGCTTCATTTCTAACAATAAATTCATCTTCTTATTTTACATAATCTTTTTTATTTTCAAATACATTATCCGACTATAAGCAGTTAAAAATAACAAGGAATAAAACAGACAAAAAGAACCGTTCGAATAAACGAAATCAATTACTTTAAAGTTTTAAGCACTTATTTCTCCGATTGACATCGCATAATTAAAACTTTCTTCAGAACTTTTTTTGGTAGAGCATTTAGTAGGCTTTCGAATGGTAACCTTCTGCTTCCCAAGATTGTCAACCGTTTTCGAGATACTAACGAAAGTATACAAAGTTCCCAAAATTTTTCATTATTTCTTGCAGCAGAAAATTGGTCTCATTTTACCTATCCTGTCTTACACACAAATACATTTTCCTAACATAAGAAATTACAAAAATAAAAAACTAAGGGAAAGAGACAAAAATTACAAAAAGAACGACAAAAAACCCGTTCATAAGAACTAAACAGACGTATTTGAAGTTTTAAGCACTTATTTCTTCGATTGACATCACCGAATCAAAAATTGTTTCAGAATATTTTTTGTAGAGAATTTAGAAAGCTTCCAAATAGTTTCTATCCACTTATCAAAATTTCCCAACCGTGTTCAAGACATAAATAAAAGTATACGAAGTTCCCAAAACTTTTCCTGTCTGTTCATAAAATATTTTATTCTAACCCTTCCTTAACTCCAAACGTAACCATAAGTTTAACATTTTAGTTTTGATGAAATTCAAAAATGCAAAAAAAAGTTTCAACTGAATCCCATGATTTTAAGTAAAAAAAAACCAAAAACAAGGAATAAAAGAGACAAAAAGAACCGCTAGAATGAACAAAATCAATTACTTTAAGGTTTTAAGCTCTTATTTCTCCGATTGACATCGCCTAATCAAAACTTTCATTAGAACCTGTTTTGTAGAGCATTTAATAAGCTTTCTAATGGTATTCTTCCGTTTACCAAGATTCTCAACCTTTTTCGTGATATTAAGGAAAGTATACAAAGTTACCAAAACTTTTTATGTCTGTTAATAAAATATTTTATTCTAACCCTTCCTAAACTCCAAACGTAACAAAAATTTCAACATATTAGTTTTAATGAAAGTAGAACATGCAGAAAATGTTTCAACTGAATCCCATGATTCTAAGTACCCAAACCAAAAACGGTATTCAAAAACTATTTTTCCAATTTTCTCGAAAACGGTTAAAGCTATCGTCTTTAAAATGGTTTCATTCGTTTGCCTAGCCCAAGAAGCCTATAAAACGAGTACTTACAAGCTTATGAACCCTAAAACGTAAGCGTTACGATTTTTTTCCGCGAATTTCGCCCCAAACGCCACTTTCCAGTGGGCGGATTCTCTGGTTAACGAACTTGACCTTTCAAATTGGACGTCGAATTTTTTTACCAAATTTCATCACAATCGGACCATTAGGGAAGCCAGAAATTAGCGTACAGACGAATATATATATATATATATATATATATATATATATATATATATATATACAAATTTGAACCACCGTTATTTTCGGTCTCTAGGGGTTCTGAAACGCGAAATTTTCTAGTCGGCACTTCCGGATTGTTTCATGAGATCAACCTTACAAGCGGGGTTCCTCCCTACGAAGGGAGGGAGGAACCGCGCTAAAACCGTGTTTTTTATAGTACAGCTCAAATTTTCTCTCTATGTAAAAATTTGATTTTGACGTTTCATTAAATTTTTGAAATCAGCATTAAATTTTCTTCAAGGCTAATGCACATTCAATGTTTATACGTATCGCAATATAGTAGAAATTAATAAAAACTTCTGGTTAATGGCAACGTTTCGAAAATCACTACTGTTCTAAAAAATATTCTGCAGTCTGCCGAATCTTACCAAAGGTGTAAAATTTAATCAGCTTTTCAACAATATACTCAGAACGAAGATTATCTCTCAACTTCGTAACGTAATTGGAATTCTAGTGAGAAAAAAATATCAAATAAATAAAAGTAGTATGTTGTATATTTTCGTGATATTATCAGAAATAAATTAAAATATCAAATAAATAAAAGTATTATGTTGTATATTTTCGTGATATTATCAGAAATAAATTAAAATATCAAATAAATAAAAGTAGTATGTTGTATATTTTCGTGATATTATCAGAAATAAATTAAAATATCAAATAAATAAAAGTATTATGTTGTATATTTTCGTGGTATTATCAAAAATAAATTAAAATATCAAATAAATAAAAGTAGTATGTTGTATATTTTCGTGATATTATCAGAAATAAATTAAAATATCAAATAAATAAAAGTAGTATGTTGTATATTTTCGTGATATTATCAGAAATAAATTAAAATATCAAATAAATAAAAGTAGTATGTTGTATATTTTCGTGATATTATCAGAAATAAATTAAAATAATTATTGATGAAATTGTTGTTTAATGATTATAGTAATCCTTACATACAAATTGAATAAAAAAAAAAAAAAAAAAGAAGAAAATACATCGAAAATTATGAACGTTCTTACAACTGGCTCCTTTGAGAACACACTGACGACACCTGATCACACCGCTAATGCTGTCCTTGCGATCTCATCAGATCATGGTTAGCTCTTATTTCCACAAATGATTCGTGAATCCATGCGGTCTGGTGGTTTATATACAAAATCTGTACTTTGTACACATGCGACTTACCCCAGACCCACGCGAAAAAAATTAAGCGACGTAATATCTGGATTCTGATACAGAGGGCCAAATCTCCCAATCCATATTCCATTATAATGTTCGGTTTGTGGATTGAGAGGACCACCTTGATGAGATTGCAAGGATTTAAAAATGCACTGAAACGTTGAAAACAAATGTTTACAAGGAGAGAAAATTTTATTTGTACTATAAAAAAAACACGTTTTTTTCTAAAGAACCTTTAGAATGGCATATTAATGGGACGGAGCGGGATAGACATTTTGTGGTTGATGGTGTTGAACGACATTTTTCGTCTAGTTTCACCCCTCGAAGTATTGTCATTAACTTGCGATACACTCTGTATAATTACATAATGCGTATATTATTACATTATGTTATTGTATATATATTTACATATATTTATTTGTTATTAAATTATATTATTGTATATAACATGTTTACAATATTAAATACATTATTATGTCTATATTTCTAGTATGTGTATATTATGTCTTTTTGAACTTGCATTGTAGGAAACTTGTAACCTATCAATATTAATCTGGGTTACAGGCAGTTATCAGAAGGTACTCATGAATTATTATCTGCCATCAGTGGAATATTCATGTCTCTAGGGGACACTATAGTTCGGATAAGGTAGTGTAATCCATTGTTGTGTAGGTAATGTAGTATTAAGTCAATTTGTTGGTCAACTCCACTAAAGAATTCACGAAAGTCGTACGGTATGTTCAGGTAACGTAGTACGTAATGTAGCATTACATACTTCACAGGGGCGGATCTTTATAAGTCACTAGCCGTTACCCGGCGTGCCATGCTACGCCTACTTTCTGCATATAGAATAGCCTAAATAAATTAGACACCAAATAAGTATTATTAAAATCTAATAACACGAATCTGTAACTGTTATGAACCCGTGGCCTCCCAACTGTGAGTCCTAGACGACTTTGACCTAGCCTATAACACCCCCCGTATCAAGACATACATGCATACCAAGTTTCGTAAAAATTGGTCTAACAATTTCTAAAATTGGTGTGGATTTGTATAAGGGAAAAACAGACAGCTGGTAGATTTTTTTGACCTAGCCTAAGGCACTCCTCAGATTAAGATCTACCTGTGTACCGAGTTTAGTCAAAATCGGACGAACGGTGGGGATTTGTATAAGGAACAAACATACAGACAGACAGCTATAAAACGTTTTTGACTTAGCCTACGACACTCCCCAGATTAAGATCTACATGTGTACCGAATTTAGTCAAAATCGGACGAACGGTGTGGATTTTTATAAGGGACAAACATACAGACAGACAGCTGGTAGACGTTTTTGACTTAGCCTACGACACTCCCCAGATTAAGATCTACATGTGTACCAAGTTTAGTCGAAATCGGACGAACGGTGTAGATTTGTATAAGGGACAAACATACAGACAGACAGCTGGTAGATTTTTTTGACCTAGCCTAGGAGATTTCTCGTATCAAGACCTACCATTATTCCAAGTTTGGTCAAAATTGGTCAAACGGTGTAGATTTGTATAAGGAACAAACAAGCAGACAAACAGAAAAACAGACAGACACGTGATTTTTATATATATAGATTAAGTAGCAGTGTGTAAGTCGCGAATGATCTGCCCTCGAAGTCAAAATCACTGCATCTCCCACAGGAACTGGTTGGACATTATTTTATTGTACGTTCTTTTATTGCCCATGAATGTCGCCAGAATATTGTTAAAATGTATATTGTTCTATAGCCTGAAAGAAATAACTTGTCAGTTGGGGACAGCGTAGAGGGGGCTCGACGAACTGGCAACGTTGCCAGTTCTAGGACAGGGATGAGTAGCAACCCAGCAAGGCCGTCGTTCGCTAGAGGTGCTCCCAGCTTATCGTACTTGTGCACAGCCAAGTGACAAGTTATACATCTCACAGTACATTTATCCAGTCTTAGTCACATCAGCTTAATTTTAATTTTCAAATTCACAGATTACAAACATATAAGAGTGGTTCAACTATATGCATGTATGTATGTATATATATATATATATATATATATATATATATATATATATATATATATATAGGCTTCTTGTAGGCAGCTAAAGGAAATTAGTTTAAAGTGGTTGGGTAAAGCGTTTCTCTCATTTGGGGAAGTTTGTAGATTTTTAATTGTGCGCAACTGGGAGAATATTGCAGGCTATAGCTTATACTAGGGGCAGTGTGATAGTAAAACAATAGTATGTGTGTTCGTATGTAAGTAAGGTTGTAAATATAAATTATATGTTCATTGGTAGTTATCGTTTAATACGTAATGGTATCATTATATT